>VYZV01033792.1:10943-27442 GCA_013401275.1 Pandion haliaetus | reverse complement strand
CCGGCGGGAGCCGCCTCAGCGCCTGTGTCGGGCAACGGCGGCAGCTCCCCTGCCCTCCCCCGGCAAACGCTCGTCGGGGCACCCCCACACCCCGTCCCCCCCCCTCCATCAGCGGTGCGGGTCCTGGCAAAGGCGGCGTTTTAAATAGGCGCATTATTTTAGCCCGGCAGTGCCCCTCTAAATAGATGGCTTCAGCTAGTTCCCAAACTGGAGACAAGGATATTATTTTACGCTCGAGAATAGTCCTATTGAACTGGGTAGCGCAGCTCATGTGTGTAGTTAAACACGGGTGTTGGCAGGACTGGAGCCAGCAATTTTGGCCGTGGTGGGTACAACAATACAGTAAGTTAAACCGACTTCGGAAAGACAGAGGCTTGCATTGCCAGCTTCTTCTGGGGGGCGGTGGAATCCTCCGCGGCATGCCGGTTGTCCTGGGGACTGCCGCAAATAGCAGAGCCAGTAGCCTGCCCACAGCTCGTACCAGCACGTTCTTCACCAGTCAGAGCAAAATTGAATTAGGTTACATTTCCAGTTCACAAGTTCAGGAAGTCAGATGCTTAGATGCAATCACTTAAAGAGAAGCTCTGGATGAGACCGCTTGGAGAAGAGTCTCGGATAAGAGTTCTTTTGGATAAACCGTTCCGCTGAACACGCCTCTCAATCGAGACGCGCTCACAGTGCTCATCTTCCCTTTCACATCTTGCAGTTCATTTAATGCACAACGTTAGAAAACATTTTAATACCTTTTTGAGACTTCTGCGGGCTATGCTCGGTATTGCTCAAAATCAATCCAAGTCTACATTTAACATGTAGTAAATGTGATTATCTGCCGCTGCTGAACTTCCTTTTGGATCAGCCATTTTAGGAGTAGCCTTTTGTGCGTTGCAAGGTGGCAACTTTTATAGTAGTTAACTCTTTATTATACATTTCAGGAAACAGCTCTCAAGGAGAACTCCACGATGATAACTTAATAGTGCAAAATGCAATGCCCAAGATGAGCAAAAAGCCCTTACTCTGCACCTCTGCAGGAACCCCATTAAGACTCTGGCAAGCTAAATCTGAACAGCTGACCTACTGAAAAATAACACTAGATGAATAACAGATTCTATAAATGATATAACACATGCATATAAATATCCAAGGGTTAAACAATAAGTCAGACAGTACTGCTTCAGACTTTGGAGATATTCAAGCTCCCATCAATCTGGGGCCAGGATATTATTGTTTGAGACCTGAATACGCAAAGAAGATTAGATGGATGTGAAGAAAAATCCTTTTTATAAAGAGAGAGAAGTAAGTGCTTGAATTTATTGTGTACCCCTAAACGTTCTTTCCTTTTGTTTGTTTGCTTACATTTTTCTTTGCTATACAACTCCCATGTTCCCAACTAATTTATTTAATCTTAAATACAAAACCACTACAGTCTAAGTAAACATTCAGCAATGTATAAACAGGGGGGCTACAACGTTAGGATATTGCCTGACTTTGCTTCCAAGATACTGTTCCATGAGGAGAATATGTAGCCACCCAGAAAATATGGGTACAAAATGCTGAGCGAAGGATGATTTCTCAGACAGCTATCTCTTTGCATCCTTGCCAGATTCCCAGGGGAACGTGGTGAGCTACACCTTCAGGAGGTGGACTGAAGAACTGCAGGACACTTCAGGGGAAAGACTTGAGTTGAAAGTTTAACTTTCTTAAAATGTAGGAGCAAAGATCTGGTTAGTATTTGGATGGCAAACATACCAAATTTTATAAGCATAAACCAGTGGGCAGTGGCAAACCACTTGCTGCAAGTTAGACCACAGAAACCAGATAAATGAAGAGATGTCGGTGTTGTGGGGAGGGTGTAATAAGCAACTCCATATTGATGTATAATTAGGCTGAAATGTTGCAGCTGGTATGATTACACCCTTATGATTCCCCTGAGAATTTAAACTCTGTATTTTTTATATTACTGAGATAAACAAATGCACACATTCAATAGAACAAAGCAGAACTTTCCAAATGGTGGCATACATATAATTACCAGTAAACAAGTAAATTCAGAGGTTTGTACAGCCTATTACAGAGCTAGGAGCTACTTCTGCTGGTGATGGCACCCACTATTGTGGATGAGTGCCATCCATACTGGCAGTAGGATGGCAGCACCAAGCAAAAAGAAACAGGTGGGCTTGTTGGCGAAACCAACAGCCATTATGATAAGCAGAAGTTGCGTGGCTGAAGGAATATTAGCTTTCAGGTTCTTTGCTGCCTTGCATCTTTTCTGTAATCATCATACTACTTTTTGTAGCATTTCTCCTCACTTTACCTGCTGCAATTATATCCATGGATGGGCACTTCCAAGTGCACTGGTTTAGTCTTCACGTTGCTGTAATATCAAACTTGATTCACTTAGCTATCTACTGCCTCTTCTATATTAATCTGTTAGGGTTTTTTGTAGTGTCTGATTAGGGAAGATTTTGATCAGGTACACGACACATTCATTTAATTGATCCACAAAATTGATACACATACACATGATCACGGTATTGTGACACAGGAAAAGCTATGAAGAACTTTGCTGTGATGGGTATCAGTTGTGATCTGGACATTTGCAAAGTGTTTTTAGGAAGAGGTTACCAAATAAAATATTCAGAGGGCTGATAACCTTGGAAGAGGCTAGTGTTAGCTGAAGAGAATTCTTTGACATTTTGTTCCTAGACCATATGTTTTTTAAGGGATATGGGAAGACATCTTGGGTTGTTCCTCTCGCCTAACTTTAGATGTCTACTATGTGAATGTCTGCATCTGAGCTAGTCACTCTCTCCACAGAGTATAAAGGGAACCAGAAATAGGCACTTTTAGTGTATGATTCATCTAACCTATTTTAGATGTCTACATTAGGATAAGCTGAGTTGCATCCTAGAAATGCGACTAGAAATGTTTCTCTCCATTGACTGTAACAGGACCAGCGAGTGACTCGTTCAGCTGTAAATGTCTACATTGTAAGAGTCTGCATTTACCCAGCTGAATGCCACCCGTGTGATTTTAACATGAGTTATCCCACTGTCCCACTTGTTTTGAGGTCTTGAATGGAGCACGGTGTAGCATGCAAAGTACTTTACACAAAGTAAAATGGTGAGGAATACCCCACTGAATACATTGAAAGTCAATAAAATTTAGACTAATTGTATTCAGTAGATCATGGGGCCCTCCCAATCAAAAACTGAACAACTTTTGAGATGAATTTTAATCTAATTTATTTATGGGTGTTTCAGATTTCTTTTGGAGGATCTTCTGATACCATAACAGTAAATGCACTTACTGCTGGGTTAGTACTTTTTGGAAGCTAGTGTTTATTTACTGTATATTTTACTGTTTATTTTAGTGTTTATTTTACTATAGCAGCATAAAATGTGAGTATTTCTAAGCAGAAAAGAGACCAAAGACAAGATCAAAAAGCTTAAGTAATAACGTCTAATGTTAAAAGCTGCACTGCTTGCTATACAGTAACAAAATTGGCTTTCACAGAGAACCAGGCAGAGGATGTGTTTTGATGTAAAATACGTTGAGAACTAGGCTAGCAAGAGAAAGACATCGCACAGAAGTGTTCTGATATGCTATCAACAATTGAAAAATAATACTTAATTTAAGGCTTCAGAACTGTTCTCTCAAAAGACAATTTGTGACTACAGTTAGATACTGCCATGCCTGATACATAAGCTATCACCTAGGCTTCCCTTACAAGAAATCAGAGTCCTTCTAGCACCTGAGGTGGCTAGCAGGCTAAGCAAAGAGCCAGTTAGTGACAGCCACACAGAAATGCTGTGTTTTTAATCTTGCCTTTTTAGGACTTTAGATATTCTAAGCTGCTGGGAGACACTGCCAGAGATTCACAGGGCTGAAACTTCCTTCAGGAATTAGATGCTTGAATGCAAAATGGAAGGAGAGGATCCTGTTCTTGAAGGAGCAGATGGAGAGGAGATGCTGCCGGTGCAATCACCTGTCCCATCTTCCATTAGCTTCATCATTAGAGTGCTAAGAAAGGAAGTAGGAGGTCTGTGTTCAGTTGTTTCCCTTGCTTAATAAACTTTAACTTCTCAGGGCACAAACCTTACAACAGCTTCTAGGAGAATCTGAGGATGAAGGCAGAGTTTTCAGTCCACCCTACTGACACTCATCCACCTTGTACACTATAGTTAAACACTGAGAGAAAGTAATATTACACACATAAAATACATCTCACAAACACACAGAAGCTTCGTAATTGCTACGTTTGCCTATGTATGGGGAAACTTGAGTTCTAACACTATGTCTGCACATATTTCACTGCTTTTTTGTGTCTTTTTTTTTTTTAAATTAGATTTGTAACTGGCCTCCCTTCTCCCCCATAGCTTGACTATCTAGAGAAATGATTAGAGCGTTCTCTCTTGTGCCTATGAGTATTTCATAATTCCATGCAAAGTGAAATACCTTCAGAAGGAGAGATGTCAGCACCATTTCATTTTGGAATACTCCGTTTCTTAGCTGATAGTTAGCAAAGGCTGAAAAAGGAGTTAAACATACGCCTCACACACCCTGGGCAATTCTAATCACAGGAAGGTATTACCATCATCTTGGGTTTGTGTCAAGTTTAATCAATCAGATAGATGTGCTCTGAGAATTCTTAAGAGTCCAAATTTTTCAGGTAAAAGAGAGGTGAATTCTTTTTTAAAACATCCACAGATACCAAAGTATGCGGACCACGGTAGCTTTGGCCATGTTCAGAAGGTGATGTCAAGAAACATAAAGGACTGTTTGAACTTGTCAAAACCTTGAGAGAGAAAGGATTATATAAAATATGTATTTAATGTGATCCATGGCATATTAGAGAAACTACATCTATTTTTGACAGCTGTATTCAGCATGGTGATATGGCTCGAGTCAATGGAAATTTGATATTGATTTCAACTGGACCAATGTTTTATCTGGTATATAAATAAAGGAAGGAAGTCCACAGCGGATTAAACTGAGAGATTGGCTGAGACACTTAAAAATCTCTTATAAGCCTAATTCGTGGTTCAAGGTTCTTGAAAAACTGATCCACAAAGATCAAAAGTCTACAGACACCAGGCAGTTTATCCAAGGGACTTCTAAAGTGCCAAATACTAAGCAGGTCCATTTTCAAAACCGGGAGCTTAAAGTCAAGCTTGACCTTGTGATTTAACCTGTTACATCTTTCAGCTAAGTGTTTCACAGGCTAAGAGAGTTTCTCTTCAGAGGGGAGTTTTCCATTATGGAAATGAGCTAGGAAGCAACTCCAAGATTCTGGAAAATGCTCAAAAATAGCTATTAATAACTCCTGCTTTAGTGAAACTTTATTCCAATCCACCAAATGTTCATGCACCTGTTTATTGTGCATGTAAATGAACTTAATGATGTACTTAAGTATTTTCAGATGACAGAGAAAAAGAGCAAAGTTGGTGAAAGAGTAAGGTCTGCTCCCTTTCCCAACACATGAATATGAATTTTGATCACATGTAGTAAGGCTTAGAAGGAAGGAAAGGTTTTGCCTGGGAAACTGAGGAGAGGAAAACTTTGGTGAAAAATTACATCAATTAAGTCCTTTTGAAGTTATCCTTTAGTCTTGAACTAGAAAAATGCCAAAGGGCTTTTCTAGCCTGCTTGCATAAGATACACCTTGTTCTCTAAGTCTGTGGGACCTTCTAAGTATGAGAACAGTTTTGAATTACAAACACATTGTTGCCCTAATGGCTTATGTTTGGATTTCTTGAAGCAGTTTAAGTGAGAAAATCTCTGTATAAATTGACTGGCTCTACCAGGTTCCCAGAGGAGAGACATCAGTTCATGGTCCTTGTAGCTTTCTGAAGCAGACGACAGTGAACAATCAGCTTTTTTTTTTTCTGCATAACCAAACATATTTCCAAGATTCTCTTGTATTGGTCACCATATCAGGATAATTATGTATTTTTAAAGGTTTAGAAAACTGTAATTACTTTAAGTGAAAGGTTTCGCACTTCATGTTTTTATTTTTGTTAGTCCAAAATACCAAAGAAAAAACAATTTCTGACCCTGAAATGTACAATTCACACAGGCAAAACACCCAGGATAGGAGGAAAAGCAATACCTGTGCAGCCCATCACCTCAATAACAATGCGTACTGTAATGCAGTACGTAAGTATTCCCAGCTTTAACTGGCAGTGAGGTTACTTAATAATTTGTAGGCTCTGTCATAGTCCAAACACCAAATGGTGTTTTGAAGATGTGGTTGATGATCACCGCAGTAACTAATCACTAGCCCGTTGGGAAGCCTGGAAGAGGAGTTGAGATCCCCTGGGAACGTTCTAGTTGTGATGACTTCTAGGTATGAATTAAGAATTTAGAGGAGTTCAAGAAATCTGCCCCAGATGAATCAAATACATCGAAGGACTCAGAAAAAAATTTACTGAAAACATTTAATGTGGAACACAACAAATGCATTAAAAACAATGCATTCATGCATCGCAAGAAATGTAATACATACACTTTAACAAAAGAAAGGAGTTTTAAAATGAAAAGATGCTAAGATGTTCCAAATGCTAGCAGGTGACATTCTGTCAGAAATAATTTCTCCCATGCTTTTGAGATTAAATTGAGGTGCAGTGAATTTGCAAAGGTCCTGTTGCATGTGCAGGTGGGAGCCTCAGCATAGACAGAAGGAATACCTTTCTTTTATCCCCTCATTCCTAATAGCAAATTGCACTGATACATAAACAGCAAGCAGATCTATTTAGTTTTACCATTCTGTCTCTAGCAGATGAGCTTCTGCCTGTGTTTTTGTGCTTTGCTTAACCATTTTCAATTCATGGTATACCAGCATAGCACTTCTCAGTAAAGTGACTGAATGCTTTACTACATCCTCTTCTGCTCGATCTCCCCTAACCCCCTGCTGCCCTTTGCTGCATAGTCCCTGACCATTATTTCCCCATTCTTTTCTGGCAAGAGCATATTATTTTCCTTTCACAAACTGAAGGAAAGCGACACAATTTCTGAGAAGAGTACTGGAAATGAGTCTTCTCTGTCTCACTACTCACACTTTGCTGGAAGAGCTAGTATCACATAAAGCAATTACCATGAAGTTTGGATATCTGCCATTTATGTGCTGTATGCTACTCAAACACATGAAAAACCTTAGTTAATGGTGTATGATCCCTGGTGTTCACACTTTCCTCTCACTGGAAGTGAGCCCTTTTCCAGTTCACATTCCTAAGATTGTCAGTCTTTCATTCCGTAACTACCCTCGGTCCTTCCAAAGTGCTCAGGCAGGGCTAACGTTTAAAGTATAATCACTCACCTCCTCCGGTGCTGGAACCCACTTCCCTGCTTGCTGTGATGCTGACTGCTACAAGAGTATGGCAGTTTCCTCAGCTCAGGAGTTCCCTTGAACATTTTGAAAACTTGCAGAAGCAATTAGTATAGTTACCAGCTCTATGCCCTCAAATCAGATGGCTGAAGTGACAGAGCAGAGACTACGCAGTATTTCCTCACCAACAGTGGTGCAAAGAAGTTTTCCTGGTTTACTCAAACTGACTAATACCAACTGAATTTTTCATTTCTTTAATAATAAAGGCAGAGTGGAAGCAAGCCTAAAAAGGTAAAGCATGCAGTTTTGTTGCTCCTTGGTGCTGTAAATCCCAACTGGTGACAAACAATGGGGTCGGTAGGCTGGCTTTAGCCCTCACAGGTGTAGCTGGTGGAGTCTGATGCCCACAGCTGGAGGCAATGTGGGTCAACCAACCTTAGGAGAGATGGTGGAAACCTCTGGATCTATGGGACTTATTGCCTGACTTTTTAATCTAATATGGTCCCTAAAATGGAGCCAGGAGAATACCTGTACTCCTTACAGGGAACTTCTAACCAGGTGTGAATACATCCAGGGTTTTCCTCTATGTGTGCAGGCACCTGTTCACTCTTTTTCTGTTTTCCACTACTATGGATCACAGAAACAGCTTTAAGTCTGAGTTCCCTCACATATTTAAATGCACTAAATAACCATTTATTTAGCACATTCAATAGTAATTTGCATATTTGATATACAAATATCTGTAATCAATACACAAATGAAGTTGTGGCTTACTGTTTCAATTTGTGCCTTCAGGCCAAATAGATTCATGTCATCTAGATTTCTCTCAAAAACATAGTATATATATTTCCTTTGACATAAAACTTTTTCTGCTAACCTCCACTTATGAAGTTATTTTTTTGTTGTTGTGATTAGGGAGGAACCTTCTACCATACCCAAAATCAATCCCTTGGCACCATCTATGATCTGTTATTTTAGCTATGTAATAACAATGTTCTCATTTCTCCAAACATCTGTTGTTCCGAGAAACATTTGTTCTCCACTCAAAGGTTTAGAAATGCTGCAACAGTGACATTTTTGAGCAGGAGAGACAAGGCTATTGCTTTCTTTGCTGTAACACTTTTATCATCCTTTGTTCTATGGCACAAATTCAACAAGTAACAGGGAGAGAGCTATCTTAGGCAAGTACACTCTTGTCCAGAAATAAACAGAGAAATAGATGAGCACAAAGACTGTTCTATAAGCCATTTAACAATTTTTTATAACAGCAGCATTAAGTTTCAAAATTAGGCATGTGATCATTAAAGACAGTACTTTAAAACATGGCATTAGAGGTACAGGGTGTCAGAAGTCAAACCAGGCATCGACAAGTCCACAGGGCAGAGCTAAAAAAAGAGTTCTTCAGAATGTGGAACAATGACACAGAAAAAAATTGATCTTTTCTGGGAAAAGAGAAAGGGAAGATCTTGAAGCAGTGCTCAGGCAGGAACTCATATAGAATTGCCCTCATACCTTTTGTGCCTAGGGAAGTAAACACAGACTTTGATTCACAACAGCTATTCTTTTAGACCTGAAAGCAAGATGAGAATAAGGCAAGATGACTTGTCGGAGCACAACTATGAAATCCTAGACACCTTCACAGATATGGAAGAGTAGATGCAGCTGCGTGCCCAGCTGACTACTTGCCACCATCTACTGTGGCATCTTGTTTTAGTAATGATAGAGACATAGGTGTAGAGATTAGAGATACACAGCTCTGACACATATACCAGAATAAAAGCTCAAAGATGTAAGATACTAACATTGAGCCTTCTGTGGTCTGATTTGTTGACCTTCACAGTAGGTGACTATAGACAAGAGGCCAACACTAAAATGCAGACTAGCTCTAGCAGGTATTGTTTAATTCAAGCTAAATGAAGGCTGCAGTGCTATATCTCTATAAAGCTATTTGAGCACGTCTGCATCAGATTAGAAAATCAACTACATTCAATCATTTTCTAATCGGCTGTTTACTGTTGTGGAGAAGGGGTTTATGAGATGCAATGCGTTTGTTTTTACAAATACAGTCTGACAGGGTGACTTACCTTCTGAAGAAGCTCTTTATTCTTGTTTCTTTTTAGGTAACTAGGGAAGAAAAGCTGTCGAAGAACTGTCATGATAAAAAAGTACATGCTTGTGAGAACCTAATTAGAAGTTCTGTTTGCTACTTTGTACAGGATTTGGGTCTGCTTTGGGTAGTTTCAGATTCCTTTGTTGTCTTCCCTCAGCATGCCTCTGGCAGCACCCATAATGCTTTGGGACTCTGGAGAAAGACCCAGCCAATGTCTGGGAGCCATGTTCCTCAAGGACTCTTCCACTACCGTTCAGATCACCTCCTCATGAGGACTGCAGTGATTTGAGACTGCCAGCACATATTCTGTGCCACCTCCATTCTGCATGCTTTTGCCCACATAGCACATCTCTGCAAAAGCATGGCAGCACAGCCACATGTTGGGACCAGTTGTTTTTCCACCACCAACAGGAGCGAGCCCTCTCGCACGATACAAAACTTGACATTTGGAATAGCAGCCTGCCTGTCCCCATGATGACAAGCAAAATCATACAAGTGGCTTGTAGGGTTAGCAGAGCAGCACCCATGCTTATTGTTTGGCTTGCTTGAGAAACATACTCCCTTCCTCACACGCCTGAAAACCCGCTCTAACACCCCTCAGCCCAACACTGAATCTAGCTTGGAAACTTCATTGTCTCATAGTACAGTAGACTTCTCTAGCACAGAAGGTTAGCATGGGAGTCTTCTTTCAAGGAACTGTCCTGAGCAGAAAGGAGAAGGCTTGGCACCAGCTCCCTGCTAAGACTAACTCTGCCCATTTCACAAACATCCCTGGATGTCAGCTGGGCACTTGATACCAGGTCTGCCAAGGATGCTCTTGGTAGAAAACGTTACCAGAACACGGTACCTAGCTGGAGTTTATTTGCTCTGGGGACTCCACACCTCTGAATTGCCTTTGCAATGGGGAACTTACCATGGGGACCTTCTGCAGAGGGACCTCTTGACACTGCCAGTCTTTCACAATGCCTTTAGGGTTTGGCAGTCTAAGCCCAGCTGGAAATCAGACATTTCAAAAGTATTTTGGGGACCTGAGAAATAGTCCTTTGCAGTGCTTTTAGTGACTTTGAGCTTACTGTGGGCTATTGTGACCACAGAGTATTGTTTCTGAGGCCTGCTGCAAGAGCTGCTTCTTTACAAGCAGCTATTGTGAGGAAGGAAAGCAAAGGCATTGTGTCCTGGACAGTTAATAATTTAAGTCTTCTTCCTCATTATCTCCAGAAGGAAAGTATCTTTTTCTGTGTGGTTTGATTTTGTAAAGGCCTGACTGGTCAGAGCGACTACTAATACGAAGTGGCTACAACTTTCATGTGGAGGAAGAGAGTATCTGTTGAATAACCAATTGCTGCCCGCGTACAGCTGCTGCAGTCTCCCACGCCAGCAGGGGCCATTTGCAGAGTGACCGAGCGGCCATGGAGCAGAAACCGCATGGAAGTAATGCTGCTTCCTGGGTGTGCCACAGCAACAGTACCTTCCAACCAACTCGTATCAGTTGCTGACAAGAGGGTAGCAACCCCTCAGTTTTGATCTAACACATGCTGGATATATTCAGTTCTGGAAACTAATCTCTTTTTTTAAACGTATTTGTTTTAAGTTGAATTATGATGCGCCTGCTGTAAATGTGTTGGTTTGAAAAGAGATGACGTTTACCTGCGAGGCTGCAGTGCACGAAGTCCTGCATAATGGATAAGGAAAAGCTTTCCTTTTCTCAAAGAATCTGAAGTGAATGCACTCTCTACAGGGCGGATATAAAATACACAGAACAGCATCACGCTGGAAGTATTTTGTCTTGCTTTTTTCTTTACGAGCTCTAATATACACAACCATTTTTATATATATGAACCCACGCAATAAACAGCTGTCCAGAGCACACTTGCTTCCTGACAATCTCATCTAAGCTTTCCTGACTGATCTGTAGCTCTTCCCAAGGATTTATGACATATCTAGTGCAAATTATTTAAAACTGTCTGCTATAGAAAAAATAGTCTTTCCTGCTGTATTCATACCCAGATTTGTTTTAAGTATTGTTCAGACCTGCTTGATGACAGCTTTAAATCTAGTATTTAGTAAGAAATAAACCAGCTAGAATGGACACAATGCTCAAGTTTTTAAGTTATGACATGCTTATGTCTTGGTAGCCTCTGTAAAGTAATGCTTTGAAGTCAGACTGAGTAGTGCCAACGGTTTTGTCCTTCGACTCCACATTTTAAGCAGTAGCCAAGGTACCTGCCTTTCCTTGTAGGAGGATAGAAATACTCAGCTTTTAAACTCGCCAACTTTTCTGCTTTTTTTTCCTTTACAGCATAGGTCTTGTCATTTCAAGGTCAGGCATTCCACGACTGCCTGACTTGCCTGCCTGAAAATATATTTGAATGAGGTGTACAAAAGGACAGGACAGGAACATGTTTCTGATTTCTACAGAGCAGCCAGTGAGGAAGCATGGAACAGCAGTTTTGCTGAAGTAATGCCTAATAGTGGACACAGACCAAGTTTTTAAGAAATTACTTTGGGGGGTTTGCTATCAAAATTTTGAGACATTCTGGAAGACTGTTTCCCTGTGATATTATTGCGATTATTACTATCTTATTAAATTATAAAATAACGGTGTGAGCACAAAAAGCTGTTCCTTTTCCAGTTTACAAGGTTTTGAATATGAAAAGAAGCTTTTAAATGCTAAAATCGTAAGTTTGCAGAACTCAGCATTCCACTTCAATGGTATTAGCAATCTGTCCAGGTTGTCTCTGTGGTTTTACATGAAAATGCTGTATTACAGCTTCTTCCTGAAAGATAAAGATTTCAAAATGCTACTGCATATTTTTTACGCTATTGCAACTACATGGTGAAATAGCCATTGATGATATTGTTAAGAGAAACCAATAAATTAAATGAAATCATAAATAAAAAGCAAACTTGCATTGCTACTAAAGATTAAACATACATTGCAAGGGATGTAAGTACTGGAGCATTTCAGTGCTTGTTTAATTTTTATATTAAGCTGAAAATTGCTAATGGTTCCCCTTTACTGAAGTCTGCTGATTTTACTAAAATAAAAAATAGAGTTGTCCTTGATAAATTTTGAAGAAAGAACGATTAAAAAAAGATGGTTCCCATTACATGAGTAGCTGTAAACAGTGAAGGCCATCAGCAAAATACTGGACCAGGTGGCACACTGGAATTCACTGGTACATACCAGGGGCATACGTGACTGTGGGTCTGGGAGTGAGGACGCTGAGCAGTGAACAGGGGAATCAGGGGGAGCAGCCCCTTGAGTTCACACCCCAGTGACGTGTGGCTGGAGCAAGGGAAGAGCCTGCTCATCTTGTTCCTACAGAGTTTGAGGGAGAGGCATTTGGCATGCTTACTTCTCTTTGTAAATTAGTATGATTATGAATGTACCTTACTTCTAGCACCAAACTGTCCCTCAAATGGACCAGTTCTGCAAGGTCTGAAAATTTGNCTTCTTGCCTTACGTAGTTGAGTATAAGAGTTTGGGTTTATACCACAGCTGTGGCTGGGAGTGCACTCCTTACGCAGAAAGAGGAAGCCTTAACACAGCCTCTCCTGCAACAATGATGTTTGTATTTAATACTTGTCATTTTGAGAACAGTTTTAATGGACGAAAATCAGCACTATTTGTTGACCCAGCAGCATGTAAGTATTTTATTCCCCCATGAAAAATTAACAGTGCCAATGAGTAGTAAGCACGCACCAGATTTTTCCTTCACCTGTCATGTGTCTTGTATTACTTCAGCCTCTATCAGCTCCCTTTACCAGCTAGGCAAGGAAAGCAAAATAAATGAAATGCTAAGTGATGGATCAAAGACAAGACATAACCCTTATCTATTAGGCCTAAGGAGAAGGAGCTGTCAGAACCTTCCATAATCCTACAGATTCTGTTACATAAAAGGGGTTAACGAGTTCTTACCTGGCGCATCGGTTAGAAGGGATTCCCTTGGCTGTGGAGACTGGTAGCCAGTCTCATAGTGTACTACAGAACCCCATTCATTCACGAGCTCAGCTTCTAAAACTTACACTAAACCAAGTTTCTTTTGCTCTGTTAATTCTCTGTATAGCTATTCTGTAATCTTGCTCCTTGGGGCTTTAGCACCTTTTTACTTTCTGGCTAAATTTATTTCTGGTCAGTTTGAGCACCCTTGGTTTTATGTAAGCACTGTCCTTTAGCTGACTGTCTTTTCCTTCCTGAAGTATTTTTAAACAGCAGTACATACCCTCCTTCCAACCCTTGTTTTGTTAGATGAAACAAACCACGCTCTCTTAATCTTCCCTTTGGCAGCCCTTCTTTGCATCTGTTTTAGTCTGAATATCTCTTTCTCTAATAGCAGTGACCAAAACTATAATTATATTCAACTGCTGCTGCCTGCGCCTTGTGCAATAAAATCAGTATCTTCATATCGCTGCTGGAATGGACACTGACAGGAAATATCCTAAAATCAGTGATCAGGCTTCAACATCTAAAAGTTTTATTTTCTTTCCTTTGGTAATGAAACCTTCAATTAAGATCTCCTTCTGCATAGATAATGAGAATCTAAGAGATAACCTAGAGACTTTTTCTCTTTCTGACTTTGCATGAAAGGAGATTATTTTATGTCTATACCTTTTCATTTCCTGGTCTGGATTTTTTTCTTCCTGCCTTTCAAAATCAGAGCAAGGACATTAAGTCAATTTTGCAAAGATTCAACGTTATCACTTTCTAAACTAAAGCATGAACTTCCTGATTTTCTTTCCAGGATGCAAACCTGGCACATTTTCAAGTGGGAACACTCATCTGGGCAGACAAACCTTGTTGCCTTCTCTGAATTCATGAGTAACCTGGAATGCTTATCTACTACCTTCTTGCAATTTCTTATTCTCGAATCAAAATTCATATTGATAACTCATTTTTTGCAGGTTTGTTCACATTTTCCTGGCCGAGGAATTCCCTGGTGCATTGATACACAGTTATTTTTGTAGCTGCGACTGCTGACTCAGTTTGTTTTTTAACTGGGTAACTCTGCACAGCACTCCCAAGGGTACTTCTTCAAAGCTGGATTCCTTTAACGTGATGTTCCGCGTTAGAATATTCCTTCTCCCATTGTTAATTCTACATTTTTTTCTTCAGAGGCACTTTTTTGTCATTCTAGTCTATTTTCTTCTCAAATCCATGCTGCGCTGAAATCCTATTGTTCAAAATATTCATGATCCCTCCTAGATCCACCTGTGAAGAGAATTACCATGTTCTTCAATCCATCCAAATGAATAGTTAAAATATGCTAGTATTTGACCCAGCACTAATCCTTCTGCTCCCTATCAATAAACACCCTTAATTTAAAATTCCTTTTCCTTATTTAGCCAGTCCTGATTCCTCTATAGTTCTCCTTATTCCATTTTCTTCTATTAAAGTATCACGTGGGCTTCCACATCTAATGCCTCAATAAACTTCCTGAAAATAGTTTTACTTTATATACAGTGCTGTAGGAACACATCCATGATAGTTAGGATCCCTTGCAAACTACTAATAGTTTTTAGTTACTTAAAAAAAAAAGTAATTACAGCTAGAGCTATAAAACTGTTGCACCTGCACATTTTAAAGTGGTTTAGAGGGGAGAGCAAACTCCTAATTAGTGCGCGATAGTGCAGCACTTGCAACACTGAGGATCAAAGAGTTTAGTTCGAAAGGATTCAATATATGGCATCTTGTGAATTCATACAGTGGCCTAAAACAGTCTGAATTAATTACTCTATAGCTCAACTCAATTCCACGTGTATTTTTAAAAGCCACAGCTAAGAAAAAAGTTACAGCAATAAAGAAGAGGAAAAAGGGTGAAGACAAGATAGTAGCTTCCAGTAAAAACAATGTAATCACAAATCCAGATCTTGCCCTAACTGAAATAAACTCCTCCTTCCCTCTCCTCAAGATAGCAATGAAAAAAATTAGCAATACATTTAAACTGAATCAGGATCTTTTCATAGAATGAACGTGATTTAAATACAGCCTCTTCTTCTTGCTCTTTATATGTAGCCTTGACCTTATCGGTTTAAGAGCTATGATATTTTTGCCCTCTCTAGGCACAAGAGTGAACCGGTGTTTCATAAGAGGTTTACCTCATGTTGTTCTCATCACATATCTTTACATGCATGTGCTCTGTATCAAATATTAACATCTATTGAACTCAGAACCAGACTTCCTTTAGTATAAACCGAAGATTAAAATTAAGATTACAGAGGTCTAGCACGAAGCCCATGCACTTCTTGTGTCCTCGTTTGTGGGCTGAAGCTACACACACTGGGATTTTGCAGGAAGAACACAACCAGCTGCAAGCACCATTTTGCAAGTACCCTTTTGAAGAAAAAAACGGTACTTGCCTTCACTCCTGTCAGCTGATCAAATGCATTTATGTAAATTCACTTGGAAAGGCCATGTCAACTAACATGGAGACAATGTAGATATCTTAGCAAGTATATTCTAACTTCTTAAATATGGGATCTCAACAGTCAGCCAAACAGCTGCACTCATCAGCCTACAATATGTCTACTGTAGTCTTCCGGAACGCAGATCAGAAAAGCCAAGGCTCTATACAAAATGACTGTTTTTTCAACAGAGCTGTGGTGAAAGCTTTGTAGGCAGCTAGTAAAGAACTAGAAATAACTTGACATTTAAATAAAGCAAATTTGAGATATTCTGTACTCATTCAAAATACAGGTAGCTTTCCTAGTTGACATTCTCTAATCAACTCCTAGTATAATGTTAAATTTATCCATGAGAAGAATACAGAGTACTTTGAGAACGTCTCAATGAAGAAAAACTCTTGCATTATTGCAAACAGAACCAACATTCCACCTGTAAAGCCTAGCTCAGTATATGCCCCAGTAGTAACTCACAGGTTTTATTTGTATAAAAATTAAATGGAAGCGTTATCACTTTGTTCAGTACAGGTAAGCCTTTTGTTAAATAAAAACTTACTCCAAAAAGCTATGACTGGAAACTTAGGAATCCAGAATAATGCCTTTGACAGCCTGACAGATGATGCCGTGAACCTTGGTCTTTGTCAGGGGAAGAAGTGTATTACG
>VYZV01033791.1:91622-143356 GCA_013401275.1 Pandion haliaetus | reverse complement strand
CTGTTTAGGTTTGGTCCTGTGTAAGAAAACAGGGTAGGAAGAGACTTTTCTCTGGAAGAAGTGTCGTTCTTGCCCTACTTTCTTCTTGTTCAACTTGTGTTGGTTTTACTTTGAGTTATTCAGCTCCAGAGAGTAGAAATTCAAAATTACTGAAGACCCAATATTCACATGTTGATAACTTGAATACTTGAAATGAGGAAACAAAAATGGTTATAATCTTGTATTTGGCTTTGATGTCACTGTGTGTGTGTGTGTTTTCTGAAGAGCAGGTGGAATCTTATGGGTGGTTGTGGCAAAGCACATAAGGATTAAGCCAACATATTGCATCTTTTTCTCACAGCAGCCTACAGAGGTACATGAATTTTACAGGACTGACTAAATACGGCTTTTGGCACACACAGGTGGACTGCAGGCCAGCAATGTCAGTGCATATGTTATTGGCCATGTGAGGTGGCTGTTAAAGTGAATCTTTGCAAACATGCCTATTTCTCCTTCCCCATCTGTCTGTTTAACCAGTCCCATATTGCTCATGCTGCAGGTTGCGAGCTGTATAGCTCTGCAACTATATTTATTAGCATCGTTCCTAGTGCCGTGATGTTCTCTTTAGGTTTTGTTAGAGCTGTATTTGCAGCTATTCAAAATGTCCAGTGCTGTAATGCTGGAAACCTGGCCATTTGTAAAGGAATTGAAATAAGTTCTTGCTGGAGTTACAAAAATAGGAATCCTCTTTTGAATTGGATTGCAGAAGAATAAGAACTTGATTTTCTGAAGCGGTGATTGATAGGTAACTGCATTGCGATACCCCAGTTACATTTTGTCTCTCTTTCAGATACAGAACTTTGTCTTTTTTCTCCCTCTCCTTCTTGCAGGGACTTAAAGCGGCCGACAATGACCCTACAGCCCCACCATATGACTCCCTCTTAGTCTTTGACTATGAAGGAAGTGGCTCCACGGCTGGATCCTTGAGCTCTCTTAACTCCTCAAGTAGTGGTGGTGAACAAGACTATGACTACCTAAATGACTGGGGCCCACGTTTCAAGAAACTTGCTGATATGTACGGTGGAGGTGATGACTGAACTTCAAAGTGAACTTTGTTTTTGGACGAGTACAAACATTTCAACTGATATTCCCCAAAAGCATACAGAAGCTAGGCTTTAACTTTGTAGTCTACTAGCACAAGTGCTTGCTGAAGGCTTTGGCTTAGGCTGCAAACCAATTTGGGCTCCGTGGAATATCAGTGATCCAATGCTGTTTGGAAAAAAAAATATTGAGCTCAGTTACACTTGAATTTTACAGTACAGAAGCACTGGGATTTTATGTGCCTTTTTGTACCTTTTTCAGATTGGAATTAGTTTTATGTTTAAGGCTTTAATGGTACTGATTTATGAAATGATGCATTAAAGAGACAAAATATGTTGGGGTGGGGAGGAGTAAGGTGAAACACAATATGCTTCAACATGCTTTTGTTACATCGCATTGCTTTTATTAAAATAAGGAGATTAAAAATAAACAAAAAAAGTCCTCATGGAACAATTTTATTATCTGGGAGAGAAGACCATGAGGTGGAACAATGTACATTACTTCTAGTTTTAGATGTTAGGGGATTTTTTTCACTAAAATTCTAAAACTTATGCAGCTGGTTGCAAATAAAGGGAGTTTTCATATCACCAGTTTGTAGCAGAATTGATTTTTTTTTTTCTTATGCTAGAATGTTAGGCACATTTTGGTCTTAATCCATGTACACTTTTCTCTTTTGTTTTTTTTTTTTTTTTTTTTTTTTGTTGTTGTTGTTTTTGGTTTTTTTAATTTCTAGTATTTTTTTCCCACTTCACTGTAAAAAATGGTATGTGTACATAATGTTTTATTGGCATAGTCTGTGGAGAAGTGCAGAAACTTCAGAACATGTGTATGTATTATTTGGACTATGGATTCAGGTTTTTGCATGTTTATATCTTTCGTTATGGATAAAGTATTTACAAAACAGGTTGCAAACAAGTGACATTGATTCAATTGTTGAACTGTAGTTAGAGTACTCAATATTTTTTTTATTTTTATTTTTATTATTTTTTTTTGTTTGTTTGGGGAGGGAGAAAAGTTCTTAGCACAAAAGTTTTACATAATTTGTACCAAAAAAAAGGGGGGGAGGGGAGTTGGCCTGATACTGGTGGCACGAGTAAAATATACAGTATGTTTTGGGGGCAGGGAGGGAAGGGGGAAGGAGCTTTCAAACTGGAGAGACTTCTGAAAACAGCTTTGCCTCTGTATTGTGTACCAGAATATGAATGATACACCTCTGACCCCAACGTTCTGAATAAAATGCTAATTTTGGATCTGGTGCTTGGTTTGGCATTTATTTGTCCTACCTGGGCTGTAGTAAATAAAAGTACGCAAAGTGCGTTTGAGTTTCGTGAGAATTTATGTGCGCTTCTTTAGCATTCAGTACTACTGGACTGAAAATAAGCTGCATATAGAATTTGGCACAGATTTGGAAGGCAAGTTCCCAGGTGAAAGCGAAGTGATGTGTGCCATTTCTGGGAATTCAAAATTTTCAATTCTGCACTGATGGCTAGCTCTTTGGTTTAATGTGTATTATCTAAATAACAGAGCTTGCATCATTTTTGGCTCATTTCTAGACTGACAGTTTAATGATTGCTTGATTATGTTGCAGGTTGCATAAATAAAATCAATTGCAAATCCTGGCAGTCATCTGCTGCCTGGACTTTCTTACACTGAAGTAAAGACAAGGCCCTGCTAACTTCAGTGCACATCAGATCCTGTCCTTCAAGGAGGTGCTTACGGTCATGGAGCTTTATCAAAAAGTCCCATTAGGAGATTAGTCATTACTAAACAGGTTTCTAACCCGTTACAATGATTTATTTACAAACAAAGCAAACGTAGTAGGTACAGCAGTTCTGCCTTCTTTCACTTGCAATGATCCACTCAGGTGTAATGTCTACATTTACACTTGCTAAGGACCGAATTGTGAACAGGTCGAAGCTCAAACTCAGCAGAAAACACCACACAGCCCCTCAGTCTATTGAGAGAACTGGAGCAGCAGGAAGGGATCTGGGCACTGGGACTGGTGAAGCAGTCTCCTGCGCTGGGAAGGCTGGGTGGTGGGCACGAAGTTAGTCTGTGGGTGATGCTTTTCAGCATGGTGCCACTTCAGCGCTTCCTCAGCACTCAAACTGTAATTTGCATAATTTGACTGACTTCCAGAGGTAAATCCTGAAATCTCAGTTGGGGAGGGTTAAACGCTGCATGTGAGGTATCTCCTCTTCACTGTGCTTTTCATGGGCACGTCTCCTTTCTTCCTCTTGCTCCTGATGAAAGCTGAGAGGTAGCAATTCTCTCAGACTGGGATATAGCATTTCAGCATCTGCATACCTGGCCATGATTTATCTCGTTCCTTCATAACTATAGCTTGATGCTGTAACAGACCCTTGATTTTTCAGTAATGTGTCAAAATTACCAATTACTTTCTTTAAGCTATTTCCATATTAATTAGCAGTGTGGGGGAAAAAAGATGTAGAGCAGGACATAAAAATGAAAATCTGGCTATGCATAGTTAAGCAAGGAAAACTTTTGTTAAACGGCAGGATTTAAACTGGAAATGCACGTTAAATGAGCAAAAGGCCACTTTTGGCACATTGATTTTTCCATCTTCTGTAATTCATGCAAAAATATATTTTAAGCATATTAATTTATTATTGTTACTTGGAACCAACAAACTGGAAATGCTAGATGAACTTTATTTAATTGATACTGAATGTTAAAATATACAGAGGGGGGAAAGATTTGCAAAAGTTTTCCAGTTCTGGCTATAGCACATTTTGTGTGAAAATGGAGCAGAGGTCATCTTTTATGAGCACTCAGCTCTTTTGCACAGCAATAGGAGCTTTATCTTGATCGGACGATCTTCCAGCTCTATCTATGGCTGCTTTGAAATTGTAAGAATGGTTCTCAAACTTAGTGTTAGGTCAGCATTGGGTCTACTGAACTGAACAAAGGGTAAACCATTTTTATGCATCTCAAATGCTTTTACAAGAATAAAAGATGTTGGAACTGATCCTCTTTCATCAAGCTTCAGGTTGGTTCTTTTTCTAGAAATTTGCGACCAGGTTTTGTACCCATGATATATGCTTAAATCCCCGTCAGAGGACTGCACTGAGAGGAAGAGGATGGCTGAACTTCAGACCCTACAGTTGTCTTGGGGAAATTCTGGCAGCCTGTTTTGGAAGTGGGATTTGGCAGTGACACACATTATCTCTGCCTTGTAGATGCTGTATCCAAAGGAAGTTACTGGCAAGAAACATAGGAACCTTCCCATCTCAGCCTTTCTACAATTTCTATTTCCTTTCAATAGCCTTTCCTTCATAGCCTATGTACTTCTGAACTTCAGGGGTGAAAAAGGTAGAGAAGGGTGTTTTGGGGGAATAAATATCTTAAGTGGATACACAAGGCCTTGCATGTGGATGGATCTAGCTTCCTGTGTTTCCTCTGGGATTGCCAAGTATTGGTGAAGGATGTTAATACTCATCCCATAACAGTCCGAAACATACTTACCATGCTCCCTCAAAGTAGTTGAACCCCAAGTGACATTTGAGTTCTCACCTGGTAATTTTACTGCTGGTGATGTGCTCTTGGCTGTGCTGTAGCATTGTTACAAGCTGCCTATAAAGCTCACAGTGATCTTTTTGAATACAAAAAACTCACATAAATCAGTTTGATGGGGCAGACAATGAGCACTGACTTCCCCTTACTCCAGGTTATTCTGTCTTGCTTGACTGCTTTATAAAATGTTTATAAATTCATGTAAATTTTAAATGGAAGATGTTTGTCTGTATTGCACTGGTTTGCAGACAGGAGATGTTTCTCAGTTGTGAACAAAAATATTTTAGACAGCCAATTATTTTCTGCTGGTGCCAAAGTAGCGAAGTCGCTCTCATGCTAAAAGCCACATGAAGTCTGCTTCTTGGGAGTTCTCTTTCTTGGTATGTAGTATTTTTTGGAACCCTACCAAATTCCTTACCCTGAAGAACATTTATATCTACTCTGCTGTGGTCCCACTCACAGCAACACACAAGGGAAAATGTCTTCTGACAGGTGATGGGACACACTTCCCCAAAAGGGTCTCTCAAACCTGTCTGTAGTCATTCAAGATGTCTCAGGTAAGCCACTGCCAATTCTTACCCTACACAACTACTCCCACCTTCCTAAGGAGCCTTCCTTCTACCAGGAGTAGCATGGTTTTGGCAGATTTACCTTTCTGGATCAGGAACGTGAAAGCAAAGTCCCTGCTTTTGCCTCAGTCAATATTAATTATTCAAATAAAATGCTGAAAAGTTACTCAAATGCCTTAATACCTAATCCACAATGGTGTATTTCATACAGTTTTCCTGATTCAGCTAGAGATTATCTAGATTTGTATGACATCCTTACTGTTTTCATTTCCTTTAGATTTCTTTACATAAGCTTTACTTTTCCCTCTTACTGTAGGCAAGGATCTTTCTCAGGAGTTTCTCTTAACGCATAGGATAGTTGCCCTTTACTTAATATATGTCACAGGAATAATGAAAGATTTTCCCCTTAGCAACAAAGCCCAGCTGGAAAATAGAAGAAGAGAAGAACGGCTAAGGAAAA
The DNA here is from genome assembly GCA_013401275.1 of Pandion haliaetus. NCBI lineage: Eukaryota > Metazoa > Chordata > Aves > Accipitriformes > Pandionidae > Pandion > Pandion haliaetus. The sequence continues at coordinate 137,713 of VYZV01033791.1, read as the reverse complement.
AAAGGCTAAGCGCTTCCCACAGGGACTCAAGGTGACTTCCATCATACAGATAGGGAAAGAGCATCCCATTTGTTAGGGACCCTTTGATCAATCAAGGCAAGGCACTCTCCAGCCGACGTGCTGCTTCTGTACTGGCCAAACAGCTTTTTTGGCATAATGGAGAACTTGCAGATTCCTCTTCTCTGGAGCTTCCAGTGTCATGCTGCTGCCTTTCCTGCTGGGGTACATTGTACCACCGAGCTTTCACAATTTTTCCCAATTTACCTAGATAGTTGAACACTGCCAGGTCTCCAATCAGGCTCTACATACATATTCATCAGTTTACAGCCTCAAACAATCAAGGTCTTAGTCTTGTTTTGGTCTGGTGGTTTTGCTGTAGACTTGAGGATGTATTCTCAACAGAACAATAGCTGGGAAGACTTGTCTTCCTTTTCAAAGTTTGGTGTCCTGAACAGTATTTTTCTCCTGCAACCTCTGTGGATTTCTAGAACACCTAAAAATGCACCAGTTGCCAGTAACACTGTAGCTACTTCTAATCAGATTTCATATTTTTATTCTCTCTTGATTTTTCTGTCACAGAAGGGCATACGCTAATGTGGTGATAACGTGAAGTTGCAGCCCCCATAAAGCTCTTTGGAAAGATCAGTCAGGATGAAGTGGTGGGCATGTGCTCTCTGAACTGCTCTCTATCTACCTCTGGCTGTAGAGAATGCATCTATGTGTGTGTAATGAACTGTTGGCACTCAGAGGATTCAAGCGTAGTCGCAGATCTCTTGCCCCTCTTCCCTGAGCACACAAAAGCCGCCCACATGACCCCTGGAATACAAAACCTGAAGCTCACGAGCACCCACACGTCTCGCCTCATTCCTCCCCACCGTTCCCTTATCACCTTTACAATCAGCCACTACCTGGACAAGATGGTCATTATTTTCTCACTGCTTCCATCTTTCTTCTCCTCCCCCCCACCTTGTGAGAGACTAATTTTTAGAAAGTATTTAGGACCATTTGTGTCTTATTAATGAAGGGAATTCTCTCTGGTTTACGAATTACTATTGTTGCTTGCTGCATTTCCCACTGTTAGTACATCATATATTTTCCAAACCCTTTTGGTTTGTATTAACAAGTTCTACTTTTCTAGTTCTCTTGGCAAGCCTGAGAGAATGTTTCCAGTTTCCCCTTCCCCATTTGCAGTTTCTGTAACCAGCTCTTTTGCTGTTGTTTTCAGATCTTTGATCAATCTCCTGTAACTGAACTAAATGGTCAACCCCCTCTTCCTTTAAGTGGCTGATTTTCTTTTCCTTCTAATGGGGAACATTCTTGTTGACTTCATATTTTCCTGTGTGGCACCCAGAAAAAAAAATTAGATTTTGCATCGTTCGCAATGGCTTATATTTATTACTATTTCTTAAAATACAATTCTTTTGAGAGGCTTTTTTTCTTTTTTTAACACTAATGCATTTGTAAACCTCATGTTGGTATGCATTTATGTAATTTTGTGCAACCACCTTCAGGTGATTCACCCCCTCCCAAAGAGCCTAAATACCAGTTCTGAACGCACCATATTTTGCTCTGGGTATGAATAATGAATAGTAGCATTGTGCAAATTACTTTTATACTCCTGCTTCTGAAGATAAAATTTATTGATACAGTATGGGTATCGATAGATAGACAGATCTGTGGGCCCACCCCTTCTGTGTTCCATGTTACAGAAGTTTGATTATTACATTACATTTGTTATCTGCAGTACTGCAGGGCGAGCTTATAAAAACCCAGCTGTCTCTGTGCTCCATAAATCAAAAGTAATGGCCAGATAATCAAAATTATGTTCCAATTCTAGAACATTCATTACTGGTGGCAGTGTATAAAGCAGATACAAAACCAAGCAGAATTTTTGTGCTAGGGTGATTAGAAGGAATTATACTAAAAACGTAGAATCATTACTTATATGTTTTGACTTGAAGTTAATGAAGAGCAGTTTGCTCAGCAAGGTTACGTTAAGATAAACTGAGAAATAAAAATGAATCTTTTAGCCTGACCTAGTCAGGAAGCAATATGCAGTGCCCTAGCTTTTTGAGAACTGATTTTTCCTCATTTGGGCAGAATGAAGGCAACCAAGAAAAATTACCAAAAAAAGTAAAACCAACCCTTAAAAACTCCTCATGGAATGGGAGAGGCAACTTCAAAGACCTGCTCTGCTGTCATGTCTCATAACAGAAGAATTCTGGGCTATTGCTGAGTTTTTTGATCTTCCTATTTTTTGTGTGGCAAGAATTCACACTGACTAGAGCCCAAATAATCTGACTGTAGAGGGTCTAAGTCCAAGCTCTAACTTTGAGTTAGTTGCTTTGGTGTTTCCTGTTGTTCCTTGTTGGTATGACTAATTAAATACTTGCTGTCCCTGAGAAAAGACTTTAAAGCCTGAACTACTGTTAGGGATGTAAAAAGCCTCAATCCATGCTCAGGAACAGGGAATTGGGCCTTGGTATTTTATATGCTGAGTGAATGCCATTATTTTGAAAACAGCCTCTTGAGTTTTGCCATGAAAATCTCTGGAAAGCTCTAGATTTTATCCTGAAGGAAACAGATCACAAATCCTTTGCATTTATTCACAAAATAATTTTTTTCCAGACATTCCTACGCAGCCTGCAGCTCTTTGAAGGCAAGACTCAAATGGCAATAAAGTTTTCATATGGGACGAGGACCACAAAGTAAGATTTTGAGCACAAGCCTTCAGGCTTGTCCTTCAGAGACTGGAAGGCAATCCTTTTTGCTGAATAGCAGTCCATCAGTTTAATTTCTTATGAAAAAATTTGCCACTGTGAAATTCAGTAGTGTCATCATGTCTGCTGGACCAATGCATTACAGAATGTAACTAAGTGGCAGAATACAGCCCTTCAAAAGTGGGTTCAGATGCAAAGCTCCTGAGTCAATGGAGATGCTCCCATTGTGGATGCCCTCAAAGTAGCATTCAGCTCAGAGAAAACATTTATGTCTGTACTGTTCCTGCAGCCATATATGATAGTATATGAAGCTAAACAACCTTGAATAACCAGTAATATAAGCATGAATACGTCTGTTTCAGAAAATAGAGACTGGCATAACAATTCCAAGCTGTAATCAATTGTCAGTTGACTTCTTTTTGAAAAATGTCCTTTAATGACTTTATGTTTATTACAACTCGCTGTATCAACTAAGGCGCTATGTTTGCTGAACTCTGGACCATACTGTGATGACAGATGACCCTGTTTAAATGAGCTTTTACAGAAATCCATTTCAGAACTGAGTATTTGGGAGAGAATTTTGATGGCAATTTTGCTGGTTGATGGTCTCAAAGACCACTAGACATTCAGACCTTTAGTAGCTGCCACAGGAATATCAGATCAGCTGCTATTCTAGAGGAGAGGGAAAAGATTATTCTGTGAAATTAGATTTCAACACTGCTCCAGTCATACATACAGTAGTAAAAAAGCATATAGTGAAGTGCTGGTTCATGAGCTATATGCTGTATATGTACTTATTGTAGGTCTGTGGGCCACTTTTCCTGTTCATTCAATACGCCTGCACAGTGATGGTGAGTTTAGAAGGACAGGATTCACAATCAGTGTCAAATAAAACCTAGGGCTTCTCTGAAAATCATCACAAAGTTATTTGTCCTCATAACTCACATGACTATGTCATACTTACACATATTTGTGCATCTTATTGCAGGGGAGATTTTCCTCCACCACTGAAAATCCTTGCGAGTCTTAAGAGTGCTATATTTTGTGAATGTCCATTTAATAAAGAGCATAATGAAATTAGAGTAGAAAAGGGCATTTGCTCATTGCAGATAATTAAAGACGTTTTGTGACGGCATCATCTTGTTGTGACCTTTTTTTAATTCTAAAAATGTGACAAAATGGGTATAACGTTGGAACTAGAGAAGTAAGGAAAGAGTGGGCATGTATTCTGTGGTCATGAAGATTTGGGACTTGTGACTACCCTCAGTGAAAACGAAATTGCTAATGTCAACCCATCCCTGGCAGACAGCACCTCACATTGATTTTATACATAATTCAGCACAATTGACAGCCTTTTCAGGACGAGCTGCGGACTGATATGTTATGGAGGCTAAATTGATTCTCCCTTCTGGAAAAGAGGGTCCCTTGAGGCCACAATTTATGTTTAATACTGTGACAGTTGGGACTGTGAAGAAGTGAGACTACATTATGGCTGATGTGAAGATACTCACAGTGCAGTAGTGGCACAGTAAAAAACTGCCTCCACTGTAATCGTTATTGTCATAAAATATCCAAAAAAACCCTTTTTCTCCCTCTGTCTTGCCCCAAACTGTAGTAAAAGAAATTAGAGTACTTTACCCACATTTAGTTTTGCATATGCAGTACCAGAGGTATTATCTGCAAGGGGCTGGCAGGCCACCCATGGTAAGCCTAATCAGCAGAAAAGAAAAGCCGATGGGAAAACAGCGCAGCTTCCTTGCCGATGCTCTTCTGCTTTTGTCACTGGTTGGATTGCTCAGGCAAATGAGCAGCTGTTGGGACAAACCTGGGCATAAAACTGAAACGTGTCCATTTTCTTTGACTGTCCTGGTCTGACGTTGCACTGCGACTGCCGGATGGTTATGATGGGATCTCTCCGGGGCAAGAGCAAATGCACAAGCGCTTCTCATGAAGTAGCTGCTAACCCCCCACCCTCAATCCCCACCCTCGTTCACACCACAGGATTTTGTGTATAGGCCCCACCGGCCCTCCCAAGGGCTCCTTGTACAGGGCCAGGGGCAGGCAAATGTGAAATAATAAGCCTGAGGGTGCATTTTTTATTTCGTCTTCTGACAGAAGATCTTTTTACTCCAAGAAGCACCAACCCTGCCAAACAGCGGGTGCACAGCTCTCGTGGCAGTGCCCTGCTTTTGGCCATGCCGATGGGCGATCTCTGACCACCACACACCTCATGCGGGGTCAGAACCAGAACAGAACAAACTTCGGCTCCTGAGCTGGACATCCCCAGAATTCCCACTTTGCTGGAGAGGTCTGTTATTTTGATGTACCAGCAAAAATAACTCTGCTGTTTGGGAATAATAGTAGCTGAAACACATTGTTCTATCTTTTTTGTTTGTTTGTTTATGTGAGTCAGTGATGAACACAGTCTGTACTTGTTGATGGTATGCAAAATTCAGTACATGTAAGAAACTATTCTTGCAACGTAATCAGATAATTAGATGTTTTGTCACTGTCTTGCACTGTTTAGTATAAAGTACTTTGAATGACAATATGGCAGCTCTTTCCAGCAAACTTTACAGGCTGCTTGTTGCAAGCTGCGAGTTAACTTTAATTGGGTGTCCTGAGATTTACTACAAGGAAGGTAATAACCTCAGTACAATAGCAAGAAGCTACATCTTTTCACTCTTGTCAGTGTTGTAAATAAAGGCTAATTTTCCAACCGACTCACTCTTTCTCCGGTGATCAGGTTTACCAAAAGAGTTATAAACTGATCCCATAATTTCTGCAGACTCTGTAATACGCAAACACATCGGTGATCCAAGTGGCACCGTGTATAAATGACTATATGGGGGTGGGGGCTGACAAAAGAGAACTACAGTTTGAAATAACAACATGAATTTTATTGAAACAGCAATGAGTTGTTTGCCCTTTTATTTAGCCTTTATGGTACCAAATAGAAATGATTTGGCTTGCCAGTCAGACCTAGAAATGGGGAGGGGGAAAAAACAACCCAAAACCTCAGTGTAATTTTAATTCAAATGATGTTTGGATCAAACTCAATGCAATTTATTTTTATATACTGTCCTCCATACAGAGTATTACAAAGCAATTTACAGGGAGAGTCAATCATCAGAAGCTAAAGGGAAAAGGAAGGTTTTAAAAGCAAGAATAATTTGGTTGCTGGGAGGAATCATGAGGATTTTTATTGGAGTTCTGAGAGAAATAAGAAAAGTTCTAGGTAAAACACTATTTTTTCTGTCTTTTGGCACACAGAGTACTATATTCAGTTGTGTCAGAAAATGACACATTCTTTCTAATGACACCACCTCTGAATGGTTCATCTTGTCAGAGGCATGTCAGTGTCACCTAACCTCAGATCTCTTCCAGTTCAGCTCTGAATAGTAGCCACATGGACTTCTTGCCATAATTAAGAAACAGTATTGTTGAGATACAGCTTTATGCATTAATTAGAAGCTTTTCCCTCTTAGTTTTTTTTAATAAAACCTGTATCCTCAACTTATGATCAAGTTGGTCCATTTTGAGGTTGAGTTTAAAAAATGTTAGAAGAGAATGCTGTGATAGTATTCTGGTTATATGGATGTGAATGCACACACCCTACACACATACCACACACATATGTAATATACTCTACTATCTAATATTTCGTATATTGGGGTAGATTGCCCTATCTCTTGATTTGGTTTTGCATAACTACTGAAACTGTTCAGGCTAGGCTAATTTATACTAGCTGAGAATACTATTTATTTCACTTGCTTTATATGTACAGGTATCAATCAATTAGTAGTTCTGAGTGTGTGGTTTTAGTGATGTGGGATGTAGAAGGGCCATCACAGTAACTAAGTCCAGCCCCAGAATGATGGGTACCCGTGGATTCAGCATTCCCAAGGCGGACTGCTCCTCCAGACTCTCATGGGCACCCCAATACGCAAAGTGCTTTCCTGATCTTCAAAACACTCCAGGCAAGACAGAATTTTCACCTGGTGGCTCTTCTTTAGCTGAGAAAGTCTTCCCCTGAAAGAGCAAAGTAATCCCTACTGCACTGTAGTACATTCACTGGGAGGTATTTGCCTTGCTGTCCTACACTGACAGCTCAGCCTGGAATACACCTCAAGAAACAAGGAAAATGGATGCGAATCTTTTGGGTTGGGTTGGGTTGGGTTGGTGTTTTTTTTGGCTTGCACTGGGCGTGGAATAGCCCCAAAGCTCCCAAGCAGCACATTAGTGGACCATAATTCTTAGTTTAAAAGCCTAACCAAGCCAATCATTTGTTGCTGGTCAAATTCTTCAAATTCTTCGAACAGTTGTGTGTATGAAGTGTTCTGTCAGAGAATTTGATGCATGAGTGTCAGCCTGGCGGGGAGACGGGGTTCCTACCAAAGCCTGAAAGCTGTTCAGCTTTTTGGGAAGGGAAAGGAGGTGTGAAGTAGTAGGGGCCCACTGTAAACAGAGAAAAGGAAAGGGAAGAGCCATAAAGCTATACACACTGATGGGCGTATAGCAAGGTGGGATGCTGCCTCTCAGCACTTGCCAGGGGAGGAAGCAGCCCTCCACGCTGCACCCTGGTGAGCTGCTTTGTTTCAACATGTGAGTTGGAATGTGCTTTATTCTCACTGACTGGAAGTGTGTAGTAGGATATTGGGATAGAAAACTGTTGGTCTAGCGCACAGAAGAGGCAAGAGGATGCAAAATGCCTTTTCTTTAATGCACAAATAAACACAGGATACCTCTATTCACTTCTGCTGCCTACTTACTCTTCTGATCTTTCATCCCTCACTTCTGTCTCCTGTGATTTCTTTATTTTTCATGCTCGTGAACTTCCAGCTTTATCTGATGCATCCAGTACAAACAGGTCTTTAGGAAGCTGGTAGGGCTGTGAATTACTTATTCAGGAGGCCAATCTTTCCTGGTTTAACAAGAAAACAAGACACTCATGAACCGGCTGTTGCTCTCAGCTGCTACTTGTAAGATTCAGCTCATGGTATTTTGATACCAATGACAAGAAATCAGATTTCTAAGATTTTCAAATGTGTCCTTGAAGGCCACTACATTCCAAGCTAAATACTGTTTTGTAGTTTGAAAAACAAAAAAATGCATTGGGTTTACGTAGCAAGGTTTTAGTAGTGGAAGGGCTGCAGGGGAGGTCTCTGCTCACAGAGGCCAGGAGCTGCCCCCATGGCAGACAGAGCCAGTCCCAATTGGCTCCAAAACAGACCTGCTGCTGCCCAAAGCTGAGCCCCTCAGCGATGCTGTTGGCATCTCAGTGATAACATATTTAAGAAGGGTAAAAAAAACACTGTGCAGCAGCTGTGTGAGAGAGAGGAGTGAGAAAAAAATGTAAAAGAAACAGCCCTGCAGACACCAAGGTGAGAGAGGAAGGAGGTGCTCCAGGCACCCGAGCAGACATTGCCCTGCAGCCTCTGGAGAAGACTATAGTGAAGCAGATTGTACCCCTGCAGCCCATGGGGGTCCATGCTGGAGCAGGTGAATGTGCCCTAAAGGAAGCTGTGGCCCATGGAGAGGAGCCCTTGCAGGAGCATGTTTCTGGCAGGAGCTGCGGTCCATGGGGCACCCATGCTGGAGCAGTTCTTGAAGAACTGCACCCTGTGGGAGGAAGCCTGTGCTGGAGCAGGGGAAGTGTGCAGACAGAGCAGCAGAGACAAAATATTATGGACTGACAACAACTTCCATTCCTCCCTCCCCACCTCCTCCAGCAGAATTGTCGGGAGTGAAGGAGTGAAGTTGAGCCTGGGAAGAAAGAGGAGTGGGGGAATGTGTTTTAGTTTTGTCTTTGTTTCTCACTACCCTACTCTGGTTTTAACTGGCAACAAATTAAATTAATTTTCCCAGGTTGAGTCTATTTTGCCCATGACAGTAAATGGTGAGTGATCTCCCTGTCTGTGTCTCAACCCTGGTTTTTTTTCTCCTGCATCTGTTGAGGAAGGAGAGTGAAAGAGCAGCTGGGTGGCCACCTGATGGCCAGCCAAGGTCCACCCACCACAAAAGCCTATAACCAACTGTATTGTGTTTGTGTGGCAAGGTTTTGGTAGTGGGGGGGGGGTTACAGGGGTGACTTCTGTGAGAAGCTGCTAGAAGATTCCCCTATGTCTGACAGAGCCAATACTAGCCAGCTGTAAGATGGACCTGCTGCCGGCCAAGGCCGAGCCCATCAGCAATAGTGGTAGCACCTCTGTGATAACATATTTAAGAAGGGAAAAAAGTGCGGCACACACAGAAATGGCAGCTGGAGAGAGGAGTGAGAACAACTAACAGAAACAACCCTGCAGACACCAAGGTCAGTGAAGAAGGAGGGGGAAGAGGAGCTCCAGGCACCGGAGCAGAGATTTCCCTGTAGCCTGTGGGGAAGACCATGGTGAGGCAGGCTGTCCCCCCGCAGTCCATGGAGGTCCATGGTGGAGCAGAATCCACCTGCAGCCTGTGGAGGACCCCATGCAGGAGAAGGTGGATGCCCAAAGGAGGCTGTGACCCCATGGGAAGCCTGTGCTGGAGCAGGCTCCTGGCAGGACCTGTGGACCCATGGAGAGAGGAGTCCATGCTGGAGCAGGTTTTCTGGCAGGACTTGTGACCCCGTGGGGGACCCACGTTGGAGCAGTCTGCTCCTGAGGGACTGCAGCCCATGGAAGGGACCCATGCTGGAGCAGGGAAAGAGTGTGATGAGTCCTGCCCCTGAAGAGGATGAAGCGGCAGAAACAACGTGTGATGAACTGCTCGTAACCCCCATTCCCCATCCCCCTGTACTTCTGGAGGGGGTTAGGTAGAGAATCCAGGAGTGAAGCAGTACCTGGGAAGAAGGGAGGGGTGGGGAAAAGGTGTTTTGAGATTTGGTTTTATTTCTCATTACCCTACTCAGGTTGATTGGCAATAAATTAAGTTAATTTTCCCCAAGGTGAGTCTGTTTTGCCTGTGATGGTAATTGGTTAAGTGATCTCTCCCTGTCCTTATCTCAACCCACGAGCCCTTTGTTATATTTTCTCTCCTCTGTCCAGCTGAGGAGAGAAGTGATAAGAGTGGCTTTGGTGGGCACCTAGTGTCCAGCCAGGGTCAACCCACCACACCAACAATATTTGAGTAGCAGTATCACTGCATCACTAAGTTTTCAAAGCATATATAGAAACAAACACACACACTCATCCCTTTGTTTTGTCAGCTCTGTGCAGCATGAATAGTGAACTACCCTAGGAATTTTGCAACCTCAAGGATTTGAGAGAGGAGAGGCGAAAAAAACCAAAAACCCTGAAGGGAAGCTGATGAAACAGAACCAGGGGATTGAATAGGTTTAAAAAAACAGCAAGTGGTTTAGAGCTGTAATGAGGAAAACAAGCCTCTGGTTCAAAAGCAACTGCTTTCTTGTCCATTTACAGGATAATCAATATCTCATCCTAAAACATCTGTGAGCAGATATAAAAAAGAAAGAACGCTTTATTCTAGAAAAGATTTGCTGACCAAGCCCAAGCTCCATCAGAAATGGAAGCATAAATAACTACAGAATATTGATAATGATTCTTAGGGAAAAAGAGCTGAATACACAGCCCTGAATAAAATGTAAAATTGCATTTTATCTTTCTGCTTTCTTGTAAACCTCTGTGCTAGCAGACATGAACAGTGTCTGCCTGTAGCATTTGATTAGAATTCTTTCTCAGTCAGCTTTTTTTTGTTTCCCTCCCTTATTTTAAGCATAATTATCAGATTGATAAATATATGCGTCAAGCATAACATTAGCAAAGCCTGCGTTCTGAATTACGGTGGGATCGGTGCTTTTAGGGAACAGAAACAATTTAGGACCAGAAAATGAACATGTTTCACTGAACAGATTATCTTTTTCAGCTAATAATAGTTCATATCAAATACTATTTTGTGAAAGATAGAGACCAACTTGCACACTCTCTGTAAAAAAGAGTGGAAAATGTTCCCTACAGTACTCATATATTATGAAATCTGTTCTGCCTTGAAGGACACTTTTCAGAGAAGTTTCAATCCTAAAGTAGGTCTGTGTGTTGCTGTGCTCCTTATATATTTATATCATGGTGAGCAGTACTAGGATCCAACAGTGCTCCCATTCCAGGCCCTGTGTAAAATTAGGCTTAAGCTCACAGTAATGATAATGGACAGTGAATTGTTCAGATCCAGAGAATTTTTGTCTCAAAAGTTCCAGTTAGACCCTATAATACATGCACTGCCTTAAGGCAAGCATCTAACTCTTTCAGGGGGCCAAGGTACTCTCTCTTTGCAGCTCCATTAGAGAGTGCTGGTCAATCTGCTTTTGAGCGCCACAAACCAAGGCTCACTTTCCACGCCAACATTCCTAAAAAATATCTTCTCCTCCTTAGTACCACAGACTTTCTTGAAGGCAAGCTTAGCTTTGGCACCTTTAGGAAGAGTTCAGCCTGCTACTTGCAAGCCTTTCAGGGAGTGAAAACTTTATTGCCAAGAGAAAAAGATGAGCCGTCTGAAACAACATGCTTCCTTCAATGTGCTCAAATCCTGGACACCACGAGGAGATAGCAGGGTGGCAATCAACTCCCTGTTTTTCATGTAGTACTCCTTCCCTCTGTTTTTATGGTGGCAGATTGGCAGTGACCACAGCTGCTCAATACTGCCTTCCAGCCCCCTTGGTGCCTGCAGCATAGTGCTGACCGACAGTGCTGGCTACCGAAGATGAGGTGCTCTTAGGTAGTGAGAGAGCTGAGCTGAAGGCTACCTAACAAACATGAGAACAACAGGTTTCTGAAAGGGACCTGTGCTGGCTACTCGCAGATCCCTTTTAAGTCTCAAAAATGACTGGTCTTAAGCTGCTTGCTCTAAGGAGTACAGCATTTTCAACCTAAGCTTTTCACAGGGACATTATGCTCACGTATTGCATCTAGAGGCTTTAAATGGTCCAGCTGCAAAGCCTTGGACAGGCCTGAGTTGCAAGACTGGGAAAAAAAAATGTATTTTGGATGTACTAAAGTCACGTACAGGACTGTCTTTTGGAAGGTGTCCTGGGTTCAGCTGGGATAGAGTTAATTTTCACAGAAACCTGGGAGGGGGCATAGCCGGGACACCTGACCTGAGCTAGCCAAGGAGCTATTCCATACCATGTGACATCATGCTCAGTATATAAATAGGGAGGGGGCTGGGGGGGATCTCTCAGCTCTCAGCTCTCAGCGGGGGAAGTGGTGGAGTGTCGGGTTCCGGGTGGTGAGCAGTTGCACTGTGCATCACTTGGTTTTGTATATCTTTTTATTAGTACCATTGTTGTTGTAAATTCTCTCCTTGTGTTGTCCCAGTAAACTGTCCTTATCTCAACCCATGAGGTTCTGTTTTTTTTTTCTCTTTTCTCCTTCTTGATTCCCCTCCCCATCCCACCGGAGGGGCTGGGGAGTGAGCGAGTGGCTGCGTGGTGCTTCGTTACCGGCTGGGCTGAAGCCGAAACCACAACAGAAGGTTTTGGCTTCTCCCTTGGGTGGGTAAGGAGATGAGGTCTTTTAGCAAAGAGATACTGTGCGTTCTTAACCACTGGGAAACTGTCCACAAGCTTGTGTACCTGATTTAAAGCATTGTAGTGTGTTACGGAAACAAGGAGAATATATAGCAATGCCGTCCCTGCTCCAAAAGTTTTTTTTCAACCTATGTAGGTTGTATTCAGAAGCTGTACAGACTTATGTTGCCTGTGCAACCATACAGACTATGTTACTGCACATGGTCTCAAATTATCCAACTTCTGCAGGAACAGAAGGCCAGCAGACCATTCTAGATAAATATTTTTGTTGCCTTGTGCTTGATAACTAAGCTTGCCAAAGGGTAAACAGCCATGATTTCATCATCTTGGAATGACGAGATTCTCAAGTGCATGGAGCGCATGGCATGCTGCTTCAATGATAGGGGCAGAAGACAAGTATTGACAAATGAGGCAGAGGGTGATATTTTGATTGATCATTTGCATAGGAGCTTATTGGTGAGGCCTGAGAACTTTGATAAGATGCAAAGATGAAGATATAGAATTTGAATTCAAAAATTTATGTTTCTGTTGCAGCTCTGGAGAGATATGTGGATGGAAGAGAGTTTTGAACAGTACAAAAAGACTCTAAAGTCTCTAAGAAAGGAGTAATTCCAAATGCAATAATAAACTAATTAAGCCCTATTAGAAATACAGTGAAACTAGCACTGAGCACTGCCTCCCACAGGCACCCCACTGTCTTAAATAAGCACTTAAATAATCCCCATATGAATTTTGGTACAATTTTGTCTGACCTTTATTTAAAGACCACCAACAGGGCAATTGATTATGACTGGTCAACCTGTGTGAATTGGCTGTAACCTAGAGTCAGTTCTTTTTATATCTTTGCCTACTTTCTTCCTCCTTATTTTTAAATATAGTTATACTTTTAGGGGATTTTTTTCTTCATCAAATCTGCTGCATTTTTCTGTCCTCCAGTGGCTATTGGTCTCTTGTTTTATTGTCCCCAAACCTTTTGTAGCCAGCTCCTGATATTCAGAGGTTTTTTCTTTGTGTGAATCAGCTTTGAAAACAAAAATCTTTGCTGTCTATCCTAAAAATCAGTCTAATACCTATTAAGAAAACACACAACTGGATTCACTCGCCGTATAGTCACAGTCAATGTATCTTGGGGGAGGAATTTATTTTTTTTATACTCTAAGTGTTGTCCCCTAGCATTGCCACCATCTCTGGGCCAAGAGTTGAGTATGTGTACCGAGATCGATAGAGATAAGGGATTTCATCCTTGAATGCACAGCTCTGCCTTTTAGAGCCTGCAAGATCTGTACTGTTGAATAAGGACTGCAAGATCATGAGTCAAACTGAAAATGTAGGCATAGCTGTGCATGGCCAGTGCAGTCATTCTCTTCCTGGATTCCCCCTCTTTAAAAGAAGGAAAGATGGTCCTTCCCTGCAATATCAAATATTCTTACAAACTTAACAAACTGCTGCTGACAGCCATAGCCACCACACACAAAAAAGATCTGTCAAAAGGTAAGAGATTTTGGAGTAGTAGTTCTTCAGTTCTACTTCATACCTTTAAAGAAGAGGGATATATGCAGCTGCTTTGCTGTCAAAGACATGAAGATTTGGAAAGTACTTTTTTTTCCTCCCACATTTAGCATATGCTTTAACCATGCATAAGACTTTTCCAGGGTGGAGGGAACATGAGAGGAGGAGGAGGGGCAGGGAGAAGGCAAAATTGTCTTCCTTTCTAAGATGCAATCTGAAGTTATTATAGAAATACTCATGTTAGCTGTACATATTTTTGAAGATAAGACTTGTTCATATCAATCAAAACAGAGTGGCAACAGCAGAGTGAATTTGCTTCAAGTAGTTCTGCTTTGCAGAGTCTGATGCAGCCCTTTGATATGTTTGTTCAATTGTAGAGGGGCCCTAATGTCACAGGCACAGCTGGGTTCCCACTCAGCTATCACACACAGCAGTGGGGGGCTCTCCTCCACTGCAGGTGCCGCTAACATCAGTAGTACATGTCGTCCAAAGGCCACAGCCTTCCTGTGGGCCCGTGGCCTCTCCCATTTTACCTCTGTCTTACTGAGCTGGTAAATAAACTGTTCTGAAGGTTTCTTTTTAAAACTAAATTACTAACTTCCAGCAACTGGTGATTCCAAACAAATAACACTTTGGGAACTAGCCCTTTTGAAGGAAGATGGTGCAAATCTACTAATGGTACGGGTAAGTAAAGAGTGGTGGTGGAACTAGGAGAGACCTGGCCAAAGAGGCGAAGGTGCTGAATGACATCCAGATGGAAAGTGCTGCAGAGTTAGTCATCTGCAGAAGCGGAGCAGTGGGAGAGACATGGGAAATTCCAATCATCTTCTGCTTTCTGAGCTAATCTTAACCTGTTATACCCAGTGTTAGACCTACTAAACCATTTCCACTGACACCAATGCCAACCATTGCATTGCCTCCAGTGAGAATAGAGCTGGGCTGATATTGAGCATGTTTGAAAATCTTACCCTAGAATGTAATGTTTTGAAGCACTTAATTTTGATTCTTAAAAGTGCATTTTGTGGATGAGCAGTCTTTATTTGCATCTCTTTGGGTTGCAGCTGTCTAAAACTGAAGCACTGCTAGTTTTCTGATAAGAGATTTATGACTACCTTCTTTCTAGGTTAACTGTAAAACATCAGGAGAATTTTGGTATCAGTTTTCTGCCTTGAATAAAGCAGAAAACATAGAAAATAATATTTTAAAAGTTCCCTTTTTTAATTAAAAATTATGCTTATTGCTTATTGAATGGGGGCAACAATTTTGGCACATTCTGACTGTATGTGGATTGTTTTGCACCTCCTTGTGTAGCATAAGGCAAATGAAGAGATGGCTGTATATAGTTTTTATCTATAGATGGTGATGGTCAATAGTTGCCATAGAAAATTGTTTATATGTACGTGATAAATGTTAACTGTTCTCCCCTGTATCCACCATAAGCAGTGCTGGTCATTCTCAAAGGTCTGAATATTTAACAGCTTGCTAATGGGACTGGTGCAGAGCCATACTATCCTAGATTGACTCTTTCTTGGCTTGGAGATGATAGACTGCAGCCTTGCAATGCAGGATCCATCCTCTCTTGAGCACTGCTAAAATTCCACAGGGAAAGAGTTAGGGACCACTGGCACTTGTGATGTAGAGTGGCAACCTCAGGTGGCCAAGTAAGTGCAGCATGCAGAAATAGTGGTACAGAGAGTCTGTCAGCTGATAGGGAGCTCTGAAGCACCATCAGATACCGTGTGCAAATTAGCTCCTAGCCATAGAAAGCCAGAAATCAAGGACTAACCTTGAAGAGAGGCTGGGACAGGCTCAAAGCAAGACTTTCAGACAGAGAAAGAACAGTAGGGTCTCTTTTCTGAAAAGTATTGTAAATTCTCTAGGTATAGTGGGGCATCATCATCTGCTAGGTACACCTAAGAGTGTGTTCAAACCACATTTAGCAAGAGAAGCTTCTGCATGCCATGCAGCCACACTCTCACAGACTGCCTATACCTTCCCACCTGAAAGATGCTCTTTGGAGTGTTGTTTTATCACTTCCTCCCAGCAGCTGTGTAAATCCTAGTCTGGTGCGCCGGCACAGGAGAAAGGACTCAAAGAAGAGGCGGTGTGGAGCACACTACTCATTCAGTGGATAAATGTGCCAGCAGTGGAGTGCATTGAAAATTATCTGCCTGAGAGGAGTCCTAAGAAAAATAAGAGATGCTCAGGTGGTCTGCAGCTCTTCAGAAAGCTCTTTAGTCCCTTCCTCAAGATGCTGCAAAAGAGAGAAGTTGCATCTTTGGAATACAGACTTGGGAATGAAGTATGCTCAGGAGAAAAGGTTACAGAAGCCAGTGCAGTTGTTTCCAGCCTCAACATGAAATACATCACGTTGTTTTAGCAGGCAGACAGAGCTAGTTTGTAATTGGCCTTTCTTGGAACTCAGAGGCAGACCCCAGATTGTGACTGCCATTCTAAAATGCTGCAACACATAATAATAAATCTTAAGCACAGCAAACCTGCAGTAATCCGTATTACTTGTGTCATCCATGTAATGGCCACTTACAAGGCCAGAGAAATTGTAGTAAAGATAACAGGCGTGCCAAGTTGTTCAGGTTTAACATTGACATATTCTTAACTCTCATAGACAAAAACATCATATATGGCAAAAAATAGATACGGTGCACTAAAAAAGTGGTCATCAGCCTCTCTAGGAGCAATCCAGGCTAAATCCAAGATGCAGATGGGATAATCTTCACTAAGGCCAATAGCAAAATTCACATGTAGGGCTTAAGCTAGGTATAACAGACTTTTCTGTGTACTCCTAACTAATGTTTATAGGCATTGTTATTGCATTAACAGAAGGATCAAACTGTCACAGAGAGATGTGTTTTAGCTTAAAAATCACCTATGATTTCTAGTGATCTCCTAGCTAATTACCTGACAGTCAGGATGGCAATATCTGTGAAGAAGATAATTTGTTTGAACTAGACAGCTAGAAGGGTTTGGCGGAGGGGGAGGGTGCTTTGCTGACTGTCCTTGCTTTTGTTAAGTTTAAGGCAAGAGAGATGTGTCAGGTCGTAGGTCATATGCTGTTAACGTCATTGTAACAAAAATGGAGTCAGAAGGAAAGGCAGGCTTCATATGACTTTCTCAGCCACCTACCCAATTAAAACTGGGCTGGTTAAAAAATCATCAGACATTCACTCTAACAGCTGTAGACACTTGGAAAAAATTGAGTGTGATCCTAGTACTTTAATCATACTATTGATCTCCCTTTATCTATGTCATTATTGTATTTTGGATTCACTTTTTTCTGTGGGTTTTTTTTGCACAGCCTGCTAAGTTATTACATTCAGCCTTTGCATGAAATACAGAGGTCCAAGTCTGTACCCTTTTGTACCGCTACAGACAGCCCACACAGCATTAAAATGGCCATCATTTTGTTGGTCATGTCATGTGTGGGTGGTAAGATGTAGAAATATCCCTTAAAGGGTATTCTCCCTATGTCAATACAGGATGGAACAGTAGACCAAAATAAACAGATAAATTCTATCTAACATTTCTGAGAAAAAAAATTATAATAAATTACAGAAATGACATCACAGGAATGAAGATAGCAAGAGAATAACTGAAATAAATGATTTTAGTGCAACTCATTTATGTTTCTAACAGCACTACTTCACTATTTCACATTTTTGGCACAAAGAAGTCTGTTAAACATCTGGATCACCTATTTCTTCAATTAAGATCTGAGATCTAGCAGTACATATTTTGTGGCATTTTAAATAAATCCTTTAGCAGACCACAAAAGATCAAAACCAACAAATAAGGTAGTTTTACGAGGAGACTGTTCTGGCATTTATACATCATGTAGAAGACATCAGAAAGCAAAGCCAATTTAAGAACAGTTCTCCTCCTGCTAATGCACCAAACAGGGCCTGAAATTATTCACTTTAAATTCAGTAAAAAAGCCCCATTACCTTTAATGAGTTGCATCAAGTTCCCACTGTGGTAGTCACTAAAATGTCAATATTTACAGTTGCCACCAAGAAACATCAAACTGTCACAGCACTCCCCTTTTGATAATGCAAAACTAGCTCTCCTTGGTTAACACCACATGGTAAGTACAGGGAATAGCAGTCACAGTAGGGATAACAAAACGTTTGATGAAATCCAGGCACTGAAATCCACAGTGCCTTTCTCTTCAGAGGCACTCAAAATGCAATAGGTCTACAGTGGCACAGTAAGTAACTCCCACATCAACCTCCATTAGATAAAATAATTAAGTCTACATCAATGATTTGGAATAACAGACCATTGTAACAGGATCAGTGTTGTGTGTTTTGAAGAAGAAAGAACCTGAGCTGCACCATGCTATTTATTTTCCATAAATGCTTTGGTTTTGCCGTGCTATTCTTGCATCTGCAGGAGCCCATTATCCTGGAGAATATTCTGTTCCATTGACAATTAGCTCTTAATTATTTCTGTCCTTTAAGTAGCCACTACTTTGAGGATTTTTCATTATGTGATGCAATTTTCATCACTGAATCTCCTTTAACTTTCACTGACAGGAGAGCATTTTTACATTAACCCTTGCAAGTTCCCAGCAATACCACCTAGGAGTCAACAGTCTGGTAGGGTTTGGATGGCTGCAATAGGATGATCACTGTACAAAGGCACTGCTTGGGAACCAAGTGATTTGTATTTAAGCAGTCAGCTGGGACAATAGAAATCCCAGGACTCAGAAGAAATGAGTAGATTTAAGCTTTTCCCACATGCTGTGTTCTCAATAATACAAGCTTTCACTAAAAGAAAAAAAAAAAACTTCTAGCCCTTCCAATTGCAAGAATAGTCTTCGCTATGTAAATCCTATCACTGCTGTTTTGTTGAGTCTGCAGCCAGCCAGACTGAAACAATGGCACCCAAAGAGCCCACAACTCCCTGGTTGCATCTTAATGGGCTGTTTGTTAACTTCAAAGCTGACCATTTAAATGCTAACATTATTAGGCAAGTAATCCAAAACATAAGCACCCAGCTTGAATCATTAGCATTTAATTACCTAACATTTTCTCTTGTTTAATCTACAACGCTGTGCAAACTGGTCTTAATTTTTGTTTTGTTTTGAACAGTGGAGCACTCACGTTTATGTCTCCCTATGTGGAGAGCCATAGTCTCATGAAGAAAAATAAAATATTTGAGCTTGCAAATACATGAGTCTTTTAATACCACGAACAATGCAGTTTTACTCTAAACTTTTCTCAGAATTTATTGGATTTATTTAAGTTATTTCTATTGACTGGGAGCCTTGTTACCTGCTCTGCACAAGGACTGTTGTTAAGAAGTAAGTGAAGATTTAGCTGCTAATGAAAGAATTCTGAGTCGTTTCCCTTGTTCTTTCCTTCAGCAAATGGGGAAAAAAAAAAAGAAGTTTCTATTGCTTTTTCAAGGTAGCATAAAGGTCACTGACAATAGCTCTCCTGTAGATGCCAATGTGTGACATTTCACCTGAATACAACAGAAACATGATAAGCTACAAAAAAAAAATTCAAATTCCTTTCCAGATAAAGCTGTTTCTCAAACATTCCTTAAAATAAAGTACAGCATTTAACTCTTATCTTATGAATCTTACCCAAAGCTTAGAGCATGTCTCCTGAATGTAAAAGACTACAAAAATATGAAGTAACAATATTCATGTAAAATACATACAATGAGACCTGGACAAAGGCAATCTAATTCCTTCTATGACCAGGTGAGCCACTTAGTGGATGAGGGGAAGGCTGTGGATGTTGCCTACCTGGACTTCAGTAAGGCCTTTGGCACTGTCTCTCACGGCATACCCCCTAGAAGCTGGCAGCACATGGCTTAGACAAGTGTACTCTTCACTGGGTAAAAAAACTGGTTGGCTGGATGAGCCCAGAGAGTTGTGGTGAATGGAGTTAAATCCAGTTGGCAGCTGGTCACAAGTGATGTTCCCCAGGGCTCAGTATCGGGGCCAGTTCACTTTAGTATCTTTATCAATGATCCAGACTGAGGGGACCAAGTGCACCCTCAGCAAGTTTGCAGACAACACCAAGTTGGGAGGGAGGGTTGATTTGCTCGAGGGTAGGAAGGCTCTACAGAGGGATCTGGACAGGCTGGATCCACGGACCAAGGCCAACTGTATGAGGTTCAACAAGGCCAAGTGCTGGGTCCTGCACTTGGGTCACAACAACCCCATGCAACGCTACAGGCTTGGGGAAGAGTGGCTGGAAAGCAGCCCGGTGGAAAAGGACCTGGGGGTGCTGGTTGACAGCCGGCTGAATATGAGCCAGCAGTGTGCCCACGTGGCCAAGAAGGCCAACGGCATCCTGGCCTGTATCAGAAACAGTGTGGCCAGCAGGAGCAGGGAAGTGATCGTCCCCCTGTACCCGGCACTGGTGAGGCTGCACCTTGAGTACTGTGTTCAGTTTTGGGCCCCTCGCTACAGGAAAGACATTGAGGTGCTGGAGTGTGTCCAGAGAAGGGCAACAAAGCTGGTGAGGGGCCTGGAGCACAAGTCTGATGAGGAGCAGCTGAGGGAACTGGGGTTGTTTAGCCTGGAGAAAAGGTGGCTGATGAGGAGACCTTATTGCTCTTTACAACCCCCTGAAAGGAGGTTGTAGGGAGGTGGGTGTCATCTCTTTTCCCAAGTAACAAGAGATAGGACGAGAGGAAAAGGCCTCAAGTTGTGCCAGGGGAAGTTTAGATTGGATATTAGGAAAAATTTCTTTACTGAAAGGGTTGTCAGACATTGGAACAGGCTGCCCAGGGAAGTGGTGAAGTCACCATCCCTGGAGGTATTTAAAAGTATGTAGACAAGGCACTTCATGACATTGTTTAGTGGGCATGGTTGTTGGTTGGACTCGATGATCTTAAAGGTCTTTTCCAACCTAAATGATTCCATGATTCTATAATGTCTATAAACTGATGATTGAAGTAAACAGATGATTCAAAGTTGTCTGGAGTACAAGGCTGGATATTCCATCCAAATCCACAGATAGATGCCCTGTCACCAAAGAATAACCCCTGAATTCCTTTTTTATTACTGAGAGGCTCCTTGCTGTGCATTTTGGAGGTGGTGGCGAGCCCCCAGCAGTACTGAAAGTGCGTACACCAGTGCCAGGCCCAGCGGTACCTGCGGTCAATAGCCGAGGCTTGCCCCAGAGAATAATTCTGTTTTTCATGGGAAAAGTTTCACATTCAAGGCACTGCTGCTAGAAAGCATTCTTATCTATGTTGTTGTTAGAAACACTGAAGCTGTGGCTCTTTAATTCTGTTATACTTCAGAGACTATAACCTGGATAACTATTGCCAGGAACCTAAGCAATTACCAGTTTTATGAACAAGAAAGAGGTGGTGATAGCAGAAGATGAGGAAGGTGACAAAACCAAGCAATTGTGATGTATTTTTGACATTTTGTTCTTTGAAATTTCTGTTCGGTTATTAATTTTTTTTTTCAGTGAGGTCTGGTCATCATTGCTAAACAAGCAGTGTTTTTTACCTCGATCTAAGAAGTATTGTCTATCCCAAAGAAAAAGCATAATGAAAACAACATACCAAAGTTTCACTTCAAGGTAAATTCACCTAGGTGAACCCCGTTCCCCACTTGAAGTTAAGCCTGGAGTAAATTTACCTGGAAGGAAATACAGCGCAACTTACCCTCACTGTATTTTTTACCTCAGAGTGGGCCATTTGTATTCTTTTCCCTGCAGTCAGAAATGCAACTGTTTTGGCTGTGAAGAGAAGCCCTGAAGTAGATGGACGTATTAAACCTATATATGCAGGAGAACAAAGCTACCATAAGGCATTTTTACATATATTTTTTGACATTATATTTTCATACAGAGACTAATTTATGGAAGGTTATTTTATCTAAAGCCTGTAAAACTCCCCGGATCCACCATTATGCAATGTTAGCCTGTGAGCACTGCACTGATCCATGGTGAAGAATTGGATAAAGGACTGTTCTCAACTCTGGACAAAGAAAGCACTACTAGGCAGATTTACTGTCCAAAAGAGTTATGAGGTGAAGCTGCCAGCTATTCTTCAAGATCACCCCAAAATGCTGAAGAAGATCACTGTAAAAAAATTGGAAAAAAGACGTTGAAATTAGTGACTGCAGGACTGGAGTTTGGACAAGAACTGAGGCGGAAGCAAAAAGGATGGGAAAGCACAAGCTAGGATCCTAAAGACTGGACAGGAAACTGATTAAGTGCTACGTTGTCCCTGTGTACACATTTTCCTTTCTCTCATCCATAACAAGGAAACAAACAAATCCCTCCATTGTTCTGTAACAAGTTACTCTGCGTGGTAGTCCCTTTTCCCATTCCCAGGCATGGTTTTCTAAAACCTCTTGTGTGGTTCTCTAGGCGAAAGTATGGGCTGAACTTTGCAAACTTATCTCAAGCTCTGGTGGTTTCACACCAGTTTGGCTATTTCCATTACACTGACATCTTCAATCCACTCTTTTCTAAACACAGTCATGGGAATCTTATGAATCAGCTTGTTGAAGTTGTAGAGTAATTTAATATTGCAATGCAATAATGGAGGGTGCCAGCAGATGGTGACACATGTAAATTGCTATAAGGATTATGTGCAACAAAAGAGTCTTTAGAAGGTGCAGACACTCTACGTAGTTCTGCTCCCATTTTTTGTAATGCTTAGGAAAAAAAAAAAAAATCTTCCTTTCATTATTTCTAACTTGGCCTGCTACAGCTGGTGGCAGCTGTTTGGGGACTTTTTTCTACCACTCAGATAATTTTATTTGGCATCGAAGCCTGAGTAGCTGCTGCAAACCATCCTGGAAACTCCTACAGAGTGTGTCTACATTATGCTTTTTTGCTGAGTACTTTTTTTTTTTCCTTTGGAGAAGTTATTACCAAGTGCACTGTTTACTGTTTATTGTTGATATCACAGGGGAACCAGAATGCAAAATAGATGGCTGTAATAGCCACAGGGTAGCATACTGGGGGCTAGCAGAGGAGAAATGCTAATTCCCATTGCCATTTCTTGGCCCAGATGGTCAGGACTTCAGTACATGATGGTTTGAAATGCTATTATGAGTACAAGCTAATATCGATTCTACAGAGAAGACTTTGGCAAATCTATTACCAGCTCTTTTAAATCGCACCTCACTAACAATTTAGGGTAGCCGTTCATCCAGAGAAAAGAAATACAGCTCTGGGCTTGCTGAACTCTTCTCCTGAGTTGATCTTAGGAGGGGAAAAACTTTGCAAAGTCACATTAGTGCTTTTTCTTGGCGAGAATGAACTGCAGATCTGTTCTGCAGAAATCACTTGCTCAAGCAGCAGCCCTGTCCTTGTACCCCATACAGATCTAGCTCACTCATTCAGTGAGAAAACACTTGTGGCCACTGAAGGTGTTACTGCCCTAGCTGTTTATTGTAGCCCATCCACTGGAGGCTTTAATCTCAAAATAGGAAGGGACATGTGCTGCCACTCCACATCTCTCCAGCAGTCCAACCCTTCCTCTCTGGTGGATCAGATGAACAAGTAGGCTTGTGAAGTGAGGGCCACTGAGACACAGGAATGCTCTCTGAGGCCTTGGGGGTGGACAGCTGGAGGGCAGGGTGGGCAACTGGAAGCACTGACTGCACCCCTGTGGCAAAACTGGTCCCAGCTCATCTGCTGGAGCTTTGCGAGGCTTTGGTGGTGCTGCCCATGGGGTTGTTGTTTTGTGTTAGCACCAACTGGCGCCATTCAGAAGCAGTGAAGAAAATAAAGCAACTAGACTGTGATAGTTGAGAAACCAATAAGGTTTGCTGAACCAAAGGAAGGTTTGTATTCCTACCAAGCATAATCCCACATATTCAGACTAGGGAGGAGAAGAAATTGAGGATAATTGGTAAATAATGGAAATAGACTAAAGCAGTACAAAACGCTAAAGCAACTAGAATGTAGACAGCTTTGTTCTCAGACATGGTCACAGTCGTCAGTGCACCCAAGCCATGTGCAGCCCTAATGTGATTCAGGCTGTTTTGAACTGGCTTTGCCCTGGCCAGGCCAGCTTCCACTGCCCCAAAAGGTGGTCCTTTTGCAGTGCTAAGCTATATTGGCCCCACAGCTGCCAGATATAAGCAAGACGTATTCTCAAAGATCCCCTTCTTTCTCCTTAAGGTTCCTAAATCATGCAGTCTCCTTCAGGCTACACTTGTTTTGGTCACACTATGTGAACAGCAGGTCTCCTCCATTTCTAGGTAGCCCTGGAAGCTGCATGTGTTTCTCCACTCAAGAGCTGGGCTGAGCTATCCAGTGCTGCCACTTTAGCACAGTGTTAACTAACCATTTTATTGTAGAGTAGATCCAATTTAAAAACATGGTCTTAAATGCTTGTAAACTGTGGTGAAGTTCAAATTTAGAAGCATGCAGAGCGATCTAAAGCCATCCCTTTTATTTTGGAATGAGTCATTTTCAATTCTTTGGGATTAAATTTTCCTTAATAATACAAAGTGTATACTTACAGCTCTGGGATTATTCTGTCTGGGATGATGTTTTCTTGCAATACAGTCACTTCTTATGGCTTACTATCTTTGTATCTCTGTTTGACAGTCCCTAAATGCCATTCACTTGTAAGGCCGTTGCTACATAGCGTTCTTCTGCCTAGCAAGCTCTGTGTCCATTATCACTGATTTTTTTGTACCACTCATCACGATTACAGCAGCTCTAGATTATCCTGAGCTTTTGCCTGAGTGTATAATTTTCCTGCATCAGAGGCTTGCTGTTTTCCATTTATGACCCTTATAGTGCATTTTTGGTTTGGAGTTTTTTTGCTGCATAGCCTTTGGAACAAAGACACATACACACACAAAGTTGTTTGCCTGCAACAGGCAGGTCATTGAAGGGAGACGTATCCTGTTATGAGGTTATGGAGCACTGCACTGTGGTCATCATGTTGCCCCATTCAGAATAAATCAGAGAGGAAAATGTATAATTAGGAGCCCTGTGTGTATTCAGATGACTGCATATAGATATTGATGCTGGATGTAGTGTGAGTAGGAGTGTACTGTCCTCTTCAGATTTACTCTTCTTACTTGGTAGGAATTGATTTGGTAGTGGGGCTGGCTTCAGGCAAAGATAAAGCAGGCAACTGCCTATATGGGGCAACAAAACAAGCCCCAGAAGGGGCTGAGCATTGCCCTGTTGGGTGAAAGCAGCATCACAGGCTGGACTGGGGAGCATGAAGGTAAATGTGCCTCTGGTGAGAAGTAATAGGCAATGACAGGCAGACTGGCTTTGCTAGCTGGGCCTGGCTAGAAGGAAGGTAGCAGAGAAGAGGTAGGGGTGGCAACTGTGTTTGCTTCCCCCATGCCAACACCTGCCTGTTCCGCACGGCCTCACCCGTCTGTCCTGCGCTGCCCTGCCATTGAAGTTTGCCTCTGCTGCTGACAAGCTGTGAGCCAGCTGTGTCCCGCAGGCACAGAGCTGTCCTTTCCCTGAATGTAAAGCTTTGGTTCTCTTCCATCCTTGCTCGTAACTCTGTGTCTGTGTTGTAAGGATCAAGCCCCTCAGACCATGTTTTCTCTACCATTCTCATTTTCCCAATGTCTCCTTCACCACAATACAGTGCCATCATGACAGCGTACAGTACACAAAGCGTCATTTTTTTTCTATGCTGTGTAAGGGTCTGTCACTACTACTTAATTCCTGAGTTCAGAGTTCTGCTGAGGTCCAAGACCCCTGCTTGCTGTGCTCATATGTCACACAATGGCTTGATAGGGTATGGGTAGAGTGGGAAAATTTTGAGATCAACTGCAGATCTAAATTAACCCTGGTTTTAGGATATGTTTTCACAATATGGCCAGGTTGATGTGCAAGTTCACCACTGACAAAAGGGGGAAGCTGTGGTAAACTTTCTTCTGACTCCTCCTTTCTCTGTCCTTTCTCCCCTTTCCTGTTCTCATATCTGTCCCCAGCCACCAGGTTTCCCTCTTTATTCCTTTACAATGGTTGATCTGATCTCAAATGAAACTGCTTCCTCTTGTCTCTTTTTCCCATCTGATTGGGCTGGTGTGGCTTGCTGTGTGACTTACACAAGTATGAGAGCCACCAGTGGGAGGGCATGGCTAGGAGCAGGAGTGATGGAGATCTTAAGGAGTGGAGCTGGACCTGCTCCTTCAGCATGTCTCAAGCCATATCATAAGGTCAGACCCTAATTGTGCCCATGCACTGGACAGAAATTATGTCATTTATTTTGTTTATTCTTTAGTCTGAGCATTTCATAGAACAATAGAGTCACTGAATCAGTTGGGCTGGAACAGACCTCAGGATGTCTTTCAGCCTGCTCAGAGCAGGGTCAAAGGGACCATTAAAAGTCCCTTTGGTTGAATGTGTGCCAGTGGACTTCAGGACACCATTTACCTGCTGACAACCTGTAGAGCATAAAAGTACTTAGACTGACATGAAAGGAAACAAGTGGATTCAGCCTCCCTGCGATCCCATGAAAGACATCCTCTGTGTAAGTGGCATTCATGGCCATGTATTCTCCTTCTGAATCTGCAGGTTTTCAGAATGGTTCTCTTGGTACATGCTTTCTTCTGTAAGGTGTCCCTGGAATGCTGTTTTCCACAGTAACTCCTAGCAGGTTCACCTGAGAGTAACGCAAAGATGTTCTTGCCTCATAAATAGATAAGGCAAAGGATGTCAGGGAAGGGAAATATTATCTCCTTTTTATAAAGAAAAGCTTTGCTGAATCTTTTTTCCCCTCCAGAGTCCATGTGCAGCAGTGTAGCAATAGGACACCAACCTCCTGAGGCTCAGCCCAGTGCCTTTCCTGTAAAACTATTTTTCTTCAAAGCTGGCATCTATGAGGATTTTGTTAGCTGCTCACAGCTCTGAGATTTGTTGGGGACTTTTGCCTAAGCTCATTCTCTTTCTTGAATACAAGAGTGCATTTGTTTCCTTGATCTGCTATCACACAATTTCTTTTTAAACAGAGCTTACTGTGCAATTTTATGTCAGCCTTTGCATTTGTTCTTGTGCCATGCACAGATTTTTCTTTGCCTGGTGTGCCTCCACACACTTTATGGAGATTATAGCTGCTCTTGTTTGTGCTATCACTGCCTTACCCACCTTATTTTTAAAACCATCTGTAATTCTATTAGAAATTTTTCCTTCTACAGGATGTTCCAACATCGATATGAAAGATGTTTGAAAGGCTGTTACAAAGCAATCAGATGCCTTGCTTTCTTTTGCCAACTGTTGGAACACATGGTGACCAAATGCAGAGTTTTCATATGGGTTCAACAATCTTCTAATATTTTGAATGGAACATTCATTTGTTCACTCTCTGCAAGTTCAAAGGTGAATTAATTATGTTAATCCCATTCTCCTGTACAGTGTGAGTTCAGCTTTTCAGCTTTCCTCCATTGGAGTCTTTTTTTCTCTTGTTCTGATGTGCACTGAAATATTCTGTCTGGCTTGTTCAGTATTTCCCTAGATGTCCTTCTAGTCTTAGATGCTTGGGTGGAAAATTGCACCCATTCACTGTTATTACTCTCTTACTATTTGAAATCTGATGTCCTGTGCCTATCCTCATTTACATCCTCTTTGCAACTGGTATATGAAGAGACCCTTTTGACCTCTGCTGTTTGCCAAAGTTCATGAGTCTCAGAGCTCTGTGGAGTAAAAATGGATGGCAGAGCTGGGGATCTTTGAGGTAATCCCTTTCTACTCATGTAGCCCTTAATGTGGAAAGAATTAAACATTAGGAGGCAATGTATTTGCTCACAGCAAAGTGGGTTTCAGTCAACATTCAGCTTCAAGCTCTTGCTTTTTCTCAGGGCAGTGTTTCTATTGAAAAAAGTGGATGTGTGTCTCTCCATGTGTTGTTTCATAGATATCTCCACTCAAAACCAGCCACTCTCACCCACATAAAATTTCTGAGTGGCTCCTTCTTGCTGTTTCTGTGGGGAGGCAGAGATATCTGTGTTATGGTTGGAAAGCAAGATGTGTTTTATCTGAGAGGTATATGTTTTTATTACCACAAAGGAAAAACAGGAACTGAATTCATCAGTGTCCACAATATTTTCCCACCCTGTGACTATACTGTTGGTGCACCTAGAGTGCCCTTACTGGAAAACATTTACAGTGCCAACTCTAAACCACTGAATCGCTGATTATCTTCCAGTAACTTGTCCAAAAAGACAGACAGGTTCTCCAGTATTTCCCTGAGAAGGAATCAGCTAGAGCAGCTCCACTTTCTGCAGCCTTAAGAAACAGTGATACATGATCCAGAAACAATAATACAACTGCATCACCAGTAGAGACAGTGACATGATCTGGCTTTTCAACTTGGCTGCTTTTTCTGCTCATCCTTCCTGATGCTAATTCCCCAAATTAACTTTGCAGTGAACATATTACCACTCTGGTAATATGGCTGCATCTGCACTCCTAATTAGCAGAAGGTGTGGCCAAAACATTTCTGAATCATTGCCTGGTCTCTACACTAAGGATGTGTGAAAGGATTTTAGAAGGTCAGACACTTTCTGGGTAAACAACATCAAATGTCCTAAAATACACTGGCTCTACTGTGAATTTCAAAACTTTTCTTGAGCACTTAACGTTAGCAAAATTTACTTGCTTAGAGGCATGTGAAAGACAAATGCAAGGTGGGTTAGAACATGGCCAGACCTAATTCAATTTTGTATTTAAATGATTATCCTCAGGAAATTTTTACTTAGTATTACTAATTTTAAATCTAATTTCTTCAGAAAGAGAAGAAAAAAGAAAGAAAGAAATTTATATAGAAAATATTTTAACACCTACTCAAGAACTACTTGGACGCTGGGATGGAGCAATGTCTGTAGAC
This sequence comes from Pandion haliaetus, assembly GCA_013401275.1. Lineage (NCBI taxonomy): Eukaryota > Metazoa > Chordata > Aves > Accipitriformes > Pandionidae > Pandion > Pandion haliaetus. The sequence goes on along the minus strand of VYZV01033791.1, from coordinate 109,138 downwards.
AGGCACTGCAAAGGTGACCAAGCACCTTGTTTAGTGCTTGCAAGTAGGCTGAACCGTAACTCCTCATGCTTCTATTTAAATGGGCTATTCCACAGGTCATATTTCTCATTTTCTGCAGCCAGCCTGTCACCTGGTTAATATTGCAAAGATTTACACTAAATTCACGACTGCCAGTTTGAAGTGTCAAAGCTCCTTTAAAAGAAAAATAAAGTTAACCTGGGCAAAATGAATAATACATATTTTATAGCTAAAAAGAGAGTTTCTCTTAAGCTTCAGAAGAACTGCTAGTTCCTACAGCCTGTGACTCCAAAAATATTTTTTTCCTAAGGAACAGAAAGCATTTACACCTCGATATCCAATTCCTTAAGGTATGCCTACACTTATAAATTTAAGTATATTTCTTCTTTGTTCATTGTGTACTTTGGCAGAACTTGGAAAATATGTAAATTTTTGCTTTATACCTGCTGAAGCATTAGCAAACAGTGTCACCCCTAACACTTCCTATGAAGCAACAGTTCTCTATTTGTCTCCAGAATTAAACAGAAAGAAAACACTTTTAAATTGGTGCTCCAAACTTTGCCAGAGCTGCTTTTCACAAGAAAACGGTGCCTCGCTGCTGCAGTCCCTAATGTCCATGCTGGATTACAAACAGTGTCATGTATGCTGTTTGTACGCTGAAGATCCTGGAATGCAATGTAAATCTCATTTCCAGATTTTAATTAACAAGAAGATATTGTAGCAACTGTAAAGGAACACTGCAAAGGGTCCAAAGATTGCAGTTCAGCTATTTCCAATAGATGAAAGACAGGTAGAAACACTTATCAAACCAGGTCATACAATGCCACTCGTGGACTGAAATTGAAATTTTCAGTGATTTGGAAGATATGCAACCCTGTTGTCCTGGGATAACATGACTATGATTCACTGCCTTAAAAGCAATCACAGATCAGCAACTACTTTCTGCCCCCAGCCACTCTATCCCATGTCAGAATGAAGGTCATAACAATTTTCAGTAGGCTGGTGAATGCCTGGGGATTCTGTGGCTTGTGTTTGTCAGGAGTATGTGAACACAAGTTTGTCATCCAGTTTATAAGTGCACAGGGCTTATATCCGTAGCTATTATAGATTAAAAGTAGTTAGGGCATGGCGGATAAGAATGCATACACTGTCTTTGTCTATATACACTTGCATCTGTAAACCGGAGGTCCCATGGGCAGAGCGAATTGTGAGGGTGTCCTGGGCAAAGAGGTGTCAAGTGGGGAAATTTTACTTAATTCATTGCCAATAAACAAAAACTTACAATCATAGAGGAAAAAGAATATGAGCACTTATAAACACATAGGTAAAACACCTATCCTCAGTCTCAGATTACCTTATCTTCCCCCTGGTGAGGCAATGGGCAGCGCAGGAGGTGGGGGAGCATGGAGTAATGTGCTTCTGCTGCCCTTTGCTGCTCACCGATTTTCCTGCCAGACTGTTTCTGAGTGTCCCTGCACCAGCTGCCCGTCACATAGGGGAAGACTTCAAAGGAAAGAGAGTAGGTAAAGGAGCTGTGAAGCAGCTCCTGTGGAAGGAGACTATAGCTGGCAGATCAGGAGAGATGTATCAGCACCAACAAAGCAGAGCAAGAGGCCAGAGGGACTTTATGAAATCATGCCATGGAGGCACTCTTCGGGAGGGTGAGGAGAAGATTTATATGAAAGGACAAGCTGTGAAGACCAGCAGGGGAAGGTGTACAGCAGTAGGGTGGAGATGCAGCAGGCCCAAGAGAAGATTTAGCTGCATCACTGCTGGTGTGCTTCTTGAGGAGAGGGGTGGTGTTTGTCCTGCTGAGGGAAGACCACCAGGTCTTTAGAAGTCATGGGTGTCTTACTCCGGTTTTGTGGAGTTGTGCTAGGCCTTTGGCTGAAATGCCTACATAGCACTGGTCTCCCTGCAGGTTGTGGTGGCACGTCCTGTGGGGGTGGATCAGCTAACCTGGGGCATTTGAAACAGCAATCTGTTCCCCTGTGTCCTGGGGGCCACGGAGCACTTACCTCAGTGTATACTACACCCCCTTGCACCTTGAGACACATTAGACACTCCCACTTAATCTGCTCTTAAATTTGTAGCTTTAATTATCCAAGTTTTCTGCTTTTCATTTCCCCCTTCCCCCCCAAGAAGTGCTGTGTAATACTACCGCTGCAGAAAGTCAGTGGGTGTCTCAGGTCTAGAGTTATCTGTACCTGAAAGAGCTCACAGACTCGTGCTGAGGAAATCTCTTTTAGCTGAATTGCCCTAAAATTCAACCAAACTGCAAAAAATCCCTTGATCTTGAAAGAAGTAATTGGAAACTTTGCCAGAACTTTGCCAAAACTGTACTGGTCTCCCATAGGACTGCTGGTTCTCTTTTGTAAAGAAATAACACAGCTTTTCCTTATGTATTCCAGCATTTTTGTGGCAGAACAAACATCCATGCACATCCTTTGGTGTAAATGTTTAAAATTTTTCCAGTGACTGCTTTGAGGTAAATGCTAATATGTGCACTTGCCTCCCTCATTATTATGGGTTTGTGTGGCGCAGGTTTTTTTTTTTCCTTTGGTAGTGGGGGAGGGGGCTGCAGAGGTGGCTCCTGTAAGAAGCTGCTAGAAGCTCCCCNTACTGAGGTCAGTGAAGAAGGAGGGGGAGGAGGGGTGCCTGAGGAGGCTGATGGCCCTGCAGCCCGTGGTGAGATGGCAGGCTGTCCCCCTGCAGCCCAGGGAGGTGAACGGTGGAGCGGAGGCTCCCGAAGATGGCCGTGACTTCATGGGAAAGCCCGCGCTGGAGCAGTGTGAGGAGCAGTGTGAGACTGGAGAGCAGCCCGCGGAAAGGACCCGTGCCAGGGAAGTTTGTGAGGAACTGCAGCCCACGGAAAGGAACCACGTTGGAGAAGTTGGTGAAGGACTGTCTCCCGTGGGAGGAACCCCACGGTGGAGCAGGGGACGAGTGAGGAATCTTCCCCCTGAGGAGGATGGAGCAGCAGTGACAACGTGTGGCGAGCTGACCTCTGTTCCCCATCCCCTGTTCCCCTGTGTCACCGGGGGGAGGAGGGAGAGAGAACCGGGAATGGAGTTTAGCTGGGAAGGAGGGAGGGGTGGGGGGAGGTGTTCTGATGTTTGATTTTCCTTCCTAATATCCTTGTTTTTGATTTGATTTGTAGTAAATTCAATTGATTTTGTTTCTTCCCCAAATTGAGCCTGTCTTTTGCCCGTGACCATCAGTGGGGAGTGATCTCTCCCACTCCTTATTATCTCGACCCATGAGCCTGCCTTTGGATTTTCTCCTCATCCCAACGTGGCCAGGGGAGGGGGTGGGGAGTGAGTGAGTGGCTGTGTGGTGCTTTGTTACCGGCTGGGCTGAAACCGAAACCACGACACTCATGAACATCAACATCCCCTAGGAACCATATTTTTGTGTTTATTGCTACCATGTAAAGTGAGTGTTGTGGTGGTGAGTAAAAAATATAAGAGTACAGGTAAAAGAAGGTGGCTTTGGTAGAAAGAAGTCAAAACCCAAAAAGAAGCAGTAGGAATGACCAACTTTGAATAGAAGGAATTTCCAGAAAAGCTGACTACAGGAGCGACAGGAAGGGGGTGCAGAAATGGAGTCCCATTTTATCCCCAATAAACTCTGCAAAGATATTAGAGGAAGGAAGAAGAGAGGCCTCCAGTCAGACAGCAAACACAACACCCGTATTTTCTGTTCTGCCATCTGTTTCTACATCTTGTAGTGCATTGCTACATACAGCTGCTGCCACCAAATGCCCAGCTAATTTTAGGGTACTTATCTGTGCTTGAGCTTGGGTAAGTAGTCACTCAGCCTTCATTTGTAGGAGATGACACATGAGCTCTCCCACCTGCTGTAGATTTCCTGACAATGTCCCTTGAGAGACCATAAAGGCAGCTATGCAGTTGTGGGATGAGAAAGAAGGGTCATATAATTAATTAGAAACTGCTAAGTTGTCAGCAGCATTGGCTATAGTAAGCAGTTTGTTTTCAGCCTGGGGAGGGATTGACTTGCAAAATAAATTAAAAAAACCCTTTGGAAGGGTGCAGCATATTCATCAATGTTTGTGTAAAGAAGCGAAGGAGGGTACAGCAAAGCTTGCGAACAATGCAAAATAACATTGTTACAGCAAAAAAGACAGTAACTGTTTTAGACACATAGACTGTGCTATGTGTCTGGACAATGGAGCCCCTTACTCCTGGGTTGGGGAACTAGCTGCTGGAGCAACAAGAAGTTGCATCCTGGGGATATGGAGATCTGTATGTGTAGGACTTCTCTTTGTTTTATTGGTTATCCATATGCACTGTGTAGGGGGGGGAAGGGGAGTCACCTACCTGTATTTTCAATAGGACTGTCACCTCAGCTGGATGTGTGTGTGGAGAACGACCTAAGCTGTACCAGGAAACAGGTGAAGGAAGGATAAATTAAACGGTAACTCAGCCATGATTTGATCTGTGGATGAGTACCAGTGTTTCTCCAGGTTTGAACCTTTGGGTTGGGAAGGGCTTGAGAAAGAGATGTTTAAACCCAAGACAAAATGCTGGTAGTCAAAGAATCTGATGTGAAGCAAACTGACAGCAAAATACTGAACTGCCTATAGACAGATCAGTTCTAAGTTGGTATGCCTGCAGAAAAAAAAAGGCTTCATCATAGTCTCCTTGATGAAAACCACCTGTTGATGGAAGCTGAAGTTCAAGTGAAATAAACAAGAGTGTGTATTAAGGAGGAAAAAGAATGGTACTAAGAACATATAATGTAAACTGAGAGTGTACCTTCACCTTGTATACTGTTTACAATTCTGGGCACAACACTTCAAAAAGGGTAATGCTAGAAAGCAAATGGGTCCAGAGGAGGGTAAGAAAAATGTATCAGAGGAATAGCAAGATGTCTACTGTATGCATGGTGATTATAAAGGTGAATGCTTTAGAGAGAAACAAGCAAATTATGACATAGCAGAAATATATCCAATACTGAGAAGGTCAGACAGAGGCACCTGTTTGCTTCCGTAATAGAAAAATACAGAGACACCATAAGGTGAAAGGGAAACCAATTTAAAACTGTTAAAAGGATGTTTTTGGAAGCATAAATAGCATGCAGCTGTGTATGAAGTGCTGTAAAACATGACTGAAAAAAAGGCATTAGTAGGATTCCAAGGAGGACTTAAGACCAGATCTCCAATGGTATTTAGGTGGCTAACTCCTACAGAAGTTCATGTAGTAACTTCAATTAGCTATGAGCTCAGTTTTGGGAGGTTCTGAACACGCTGGCTATAATCCAGCAAGACACATGTGTGGCTCTCAGCAGGTAAATAGTGTCCCTGATGAGTGCAACAGAAATTATACCCCTGAAATTAAGCACACACATTCTTTGCTGGACTGGTATGAGCATGTTCAGTACTGAGCTTTCAATAAATAAAATACCCACAATTATTTATCCCGGGGGAAAAAATTGCTTCATTGAGGAACAAATACCGAACGATCTGCATGTTTTAAACAGTAACAATAGCACCCAAGTAACGATGTACCTGGGCTGACTCAGATATGAGAAAGAATTGAGCACCAGCTGGAAATACATGGTAGTTGTTTATTCCACTGACAAGAAAGATGTTACATAGAAAAAAAATTCGTTTAGCTTAAAGCCGCATTTCACTGTCTGACACTCTATTTTGGAAGAAATGAATAGTCTCTTGTCAGTATGCCTTGGGGAAAAAAAAAAGAGAAGGATTTTTTAAAAAATACGCCCACACCTAGAATATTTAGAGAGTGAAATACATGAATCAAATACAGTAAATAGTTTAGAAGACTTGAAGTTCTGGTTCATTGTTGTAGAGAGCTGTTAAGATTAGGTAAGTGGTATGTGTCCCTTGGTGGAGAAATGAGCTGTTCTTCCTCCACTACCCTTCAGCCCTTTATGCCTGCTCCCACACTCATTTAGATGTGCCAGCACAACTGCTTGTGGGATCATTTCGTGGATCAGGTTAGGGAGATCTGCGTTAAAAAGCAAGCAAACAAAAACAAGGACAAAAGACTTTGTTTCTAGAGGTTTTCTTTTTGCCCTGGACTGTATCAAGGGTCTGAGACACAGTGTTCCACAAACAATTGTATTGCCTCCATCAAGGAGACAGCAAACTGCTGTGGAGGGGCAGCACCTGGGTCAGGACAGTGCTGAGAAACTTCCCAAGGCAGTTTTGTCAGCGAAAATAACATTTAATTGCCCCACAAGTCTCTCTCTGGAGTCAGAATTACAGCAGGATTTAATTCCAAAATTGATATTAATCCCATCTCTCTGTCACTGCACTTTTATGCATGTGTATATATGTATATAAATATATATAAAAATATTATACATGTGTGTGTATCTCTGCATTTGGAAAATATGAAGTTAGTTTCTCATTAAGACGTGAGTTTTGTTTTCCTTGAGAAAACAAACAAACAAACAAAACAAAACTATACAGGCAAACTGATGTGTTTGGAGACAGATTTAAAAATGCGTGGGAAAACACTCTGCAATGTTTGTAAAGACCTATACAATAGAGTCTAGCTGCCTGCCACACAAACATTCCTCTCGTGAATGGGTGCTTAAGTATGGAGCAACAGCCCATAAGCATGGTCAGAGACGCAGATGGCACATCATTCTATTAATATGGAGAATTCAAGTGATCCCAAACATTTTGTAGTGCTTTTACCCCCATGATCTGAAACTGCATGACAATGGAGTGAAGTGCCAATGGCTCCATTTAAGGGATGAGGAATCCGCAGATAGACCTAATCAGATATTACCCATTTTCTGCCAGTTCCTATGTACTTGCACCAAACCACCCATTCTTCCCTGCTCGGTGAAGTATGTTCTGTGTCAGTCAGCAAGGTGCTTTGTAGAGCTTGTGTGTGCTGAGGTGCAGAATCAGCCTGTGTACAGCCATTCTCCTTGTCTCCAGCATAAATGGCAAAACAACCAGCCCAAGAAGATGAAACAATTGATGGATCTAGAAAGGGGACTTGGGTCTCCAGGCTCCAAGACAGCATACTATGTGCTGGCCTGTGCCAGTCACTGGAATGTCTCGTGAGTAAAGTTTTCCTGAGAGATGAGAACTGCATCCTCCTTTAAACTATTAGATGCCCTACACTTTAATGTGGTTAAGCGTTTTTAGTGGTTTTTTCATATTCTAAATCTTCTTAATACTTTGTTACCCGGGGAGCTTCATTAGCATTCACCTGTCTGAAAATGATTGGGGAACAGAAATGCAAATTACTCCCAGACAATGCAAATACATGGCATTTTGCAAATGAACCTTGCAAGGCTTATGCACATGTTAGAGCATATTCCTGACGCAGCCACTATAGTCAATTAAGCTGGCGATGACCAAAATATGTTATATTGTATGTCAGAGGTTAATTGTTCTCGCCTTTTTTATCTCAGCATGCACTCCTATACACCTTCTCCTTTCTTCTTTCCTCACCAGTGGCAACACCAGTTGGAAGCAGCTGGCTAGCTTGCTGTCTTGTGTCAGATGTGTTAAATGCTGGATTGCTGAAGGTAGCAGCTCACTTCACTCCAGGCGAATATGTTGAATACCCAGGGACTGGGTTTGGCCCCTGGACTTCTGTACTGTGTAGTATCTAGCTTTGTTTTTTCTTACTTCTCCATGCAAGTAACAGAAGCCTTGGAGGGGCACCCTGTGAACTTTATGATACAGGAGTTGCCCCAAGGTTTCCTGCCTTTAGATTGCCTTTTGGTCTGCACTCACACTTCTGAATTAAAATTGTGTTGCTTTAGTGCTTCAAATATGATAGGCATTCCACAAAGGAATGAGCAGCTGTTCCCTGGAAAAACTTCAAAAAAACAAACAGGTACCCAGCCCCCACTGAGGGGCTGATCTTCAAATATAACTGAAATGAATAACTGAAATTGAAATATAAATGAAAGCAAGGAATGTACCATTTTTATCTGCCCATATAATTTATTTCCAGCCACAGCTCTACCTGACCACTGTTAGATACACTCATAGTATTTGCTCTGTACAGCAGAAATGGGGCAGGTAGATAATGAATGGACAAATGAAGGTTTACAAAATCACAGAGGCTGTGGATAAGATGAATGCAGAGCTGTTACTGACCAAACTTGCAATATTTGAACTAAGGAACACTCATGGAATGTTAGTAGGAGATGGGCTTAACACAGATAAAAGAAAGTACTTTTCATACAGCGATAATAACCTTCTGGAATTTGTTGCTACAGAGGTTGTAGAAGCAGATATTTTCAATTGGTTCAAAAAGGGGTGAGTGATTCATGGACCACAGGTCCATAAACAGATGCTAGAGAACAGGCAAGGCTGCACCCTCTGACACCTGATGCAACAACTGTGGAAGCTAAGGAGTGGCATAGGAGGGAATGGACTGCATGTAGTGGTCAGACTTGGGTCTCAGTCCCTAAACAACACTGACACTAGCTTTTTTTCTGGCAGATCTAAGGGGAACAGTTCACTCACCACCCCCACTTAGGCCCCCTTGAAAGGCCGACCCTTCAAGTTTGGCTTTGAAGTTCTTCTCATCTTCTGAGGTAACACAAGCTTTTTCCACTTTTTCCTCTCTCTAAACATTACTGACTGATACAACTGATCCATATATCTGAGTTTCCACCTTGAGTTCCTCTGTCTCACTTCTTAAGTACATAAGAGTATCCTTAAAAGACTGGTAGAAGAGTGTCTGCAAGTATAGCTTGAGCAGTACTCCTTCAGTTTCTGCAAAGTGGGTTACAGAGTCTCTGTGTACTTGTTGCATCTCCAGGGGTTGAAAGAGATTATGCATTAAGACCTTAGAAAAAATGCATGTAAATACCACTTTCCAGAATCTTCATTTCTGCTTCTCAAACAATACGATCCTCAACAAACTCTTGAAAACTTTCCACACCCTAATACTTAATAAATGGATCAAAATCTTCCAGGATGATGTAATGATATATATATCTAGAATGTTCCTATAAATAGACCCATCAAAATACTTTGATTTTACACATACTCTTGAAAAGTGATATCCCATGCAGCAAGTGCTGTCATTTTGAAACTGCATAATCTGTGTGCAGAAACAAGAACTTTTGCAGATAATCAATAAAGGGTAGAAATCTTCTGTTCCATTTTTTTTCACAAAGCATCTCTGACTTCTCAGTAGCAAACCTCAAGGGAGACCTACAAATCCCTTTAACTAATAAGTCTAGAATTAAAATCTGTAACTCCTCTGGATACTAAAAAGGGGGATAATGAAGACATTACATTATGTGGCATTACAATTTGCCATCTGACCCTATTTTCATAGACATGAATGGTTTCTTTTTTGTGTCTGGTCCGTAAGATCTGTCAACTCTTACCCTGCTAATGTGTGTCACAAATCTGTCAGTGCTTTCCTCTCAAGTGATGTAATCAATTAGCAAAATTATATTAAGCTGTGAGCAAATATATCTAACTTGGTTTTAGCTTTCTTTTTGATGTGATGCTTCTTACCAGACCTTGTAAAAGTACTCCAAAGTTTGTACTTACTTTTTTTTCTCTAGCTGTTTTGTAAATCTAATAACAGATAAAAGCTCTTGCAGCCCTACATCCTAACAAAATGCTGGAGAAGGTAGTCAGTCTTAGCACTTACATTTTGAAGATTGTCAGTGTGGAGATGTAGGAAACAGAGAACAAAAGGGTTTTTTTCAGATTACATTGATGTGGAATTTTTGACCATGCATCAGCATCAAGAAAATACATTTCCATGTTTGGCTTTTTCATGAGAGTAGGAAGATGACTTATTCTGCCTCCTGTTTTGTCATCTTTGCTGGAACTGCCAGATGTATTTATTCTCATACGCATCTCTCCATTGGCACCAGCCAGTTAAAGGCTCTTACAAATGCCTGTTTACCAGTAACAGATTTTGGTAACTAATAATTGCCTATGCTAAAATACATAACCGAACAGAAATTGTTTTCTAGTGTAGTTTCCACCTCCTGTGCTATTTTTGTAGATAAGGTTTCTGTGACTTAGAAATTAGTACTCCAAGTGATGTGTGAAACAGTGTAAATAAAATCTTTATGCAGAGTATCTTGAAGTTGAAAGACACCTTTTGACTTCACTAGTCTTTGGATCATGTTTGGTGGTCATTTAAGAAATAAACCCCCACCTTTTAGACACATGCATATAGGAACTGGGTTGGTATATAGCTATTGCTTCTTGGTCTTTCATTTGAAAAAGCAGAATATACTGGGGAAAAGATAGGTTTCTTTTTACACCACAGAAATAACTTCCAGTGTTTCTTAGATCCCTCTACTAGCATGAGCAATATGGGAAGACATTTCATTATTAAAAAGGTCACAGATCACTGTTTTTAAGTGAAGAAAGACTGCCCTTGGAAATGTAGTAGGCATATTTAACTACAGTACGTTTCTAAAGAATGTATTTAAGGAGTGACGAAAACACTCTTTACTCTTGACCAATTTGTGAAGGCAGCTGCTTTGGGAAAAGGAATGGTAGCAAGGGAGGGGGAGGAAGAGGGAAAAAATCCCACTATGCTGAACAACTTAATATCATTATCTCTTAATTTTTTCTCGTTGTGTTTTTACGCATTTACTTTGAAACTAATGGGCTTGGTGGACTTCCCTGGCTGTGTCTGAGCTGAATATTACATCAAGCACCCCAGCCCAGCAGTGGTCTCGCAACCCTGTCTGATATTCCCTTTGTGTGTGAGGCAGAGAGAGATTGTTTCATGCATCATTCATAAACTCACTGCTGGGATTCTACAAGTTGCTACACCTCCCAGTCCTATTGCAGAGACTTAAAACAAAAAAAGATGACTGTATAGTCTTCTTTTGTGGAAATTGGTCACAGGTGCCACATCATAAGCTGTTGCTGATGGAAAAGATGACACTTATTTTGAATACAAGGTAAAAAAGTAGCTATTTACTGTTGGGTCTATGTCTTGAAAGTTTGGTTCAGTCACATTGTGTGCTGTCTTGCAGTATTATTTCACATGCTGACAAAGGAGTCACCTGTATACCCAGCACAAAGAACATAAGAAAACAAAACTTCTGCTTTAAGTGGAAAGCTGCTGCTTGAGAACTTCTGCACATCACTTAATCTTCCAGGCAATCAAAACCAGCGAAGTCACAGTCGGACCCCCTTCCCCTCAAATTCAGCCTATTCTTTGCACCTGTTGGGCTTCTTTCCTCTCCTTTCTCCTCCTATATTGCTCCACAGTTGGTGGTAGATCCTTTCCTCCTGTTCTTTCCACCATCTGAAACAACCATTCTGTGACTGATTTAGTCGGGTTCATTTCATATCTGGTCTCATGGGACATCTGTTTTCAGTGGCCTATGCCTCCTTTCCCAACAGAAAACAAAACAAAAACAAAAAACCCCAAACCAATAAAACTTTCATTCCTGAACTTCTTTGCAATCCCCCTATGAAATCCTCTAAAAAAACCAAGATTTTGCAGCAATCACCCTTACTTCTAGCCTAGACCAGGTGTGAGATCCATTGTAACAAAGGATATTTATATTTTTACTGATAAATGTATCCTTTAGAGACATGTTCTCAGGTGTTTCTGGTAATGGCATATATAATCGATCGCAGTGAATTTTGGAGCAGGGCCTCAGCATGGGTGATGAATCCCAGACTGAATTAGTTTATAGCAAGGCAAATGTGTGCTCCTATCTGTTGCCCAGAAATTGTTCCCCACAGATGGCTAGTCACATCTTTCACTGTGTTTTCACCTGATTAGGCAGGAATATAGGAAGTCCCTGATGCAGATCCTGTTCAATCAAGTGAAACAGAACAGGAATTTGATGGCACCCAGGAGAAAAATCCCATATTCAAATTTCTGACTTCACATTCCTCAAACTTCCCCACGGATGGAGGAACATTAGCTTTATTCTTGCAACGGACCTTGCTGCCTCTCCAAGTGATTGCCCCCTCATCTTAGCCATATGATTGCTCTTGTGTATCACACCCAATTTGTGCATAAATGTTAAAGGATTGAGGACCGCAGCAGAACCCTGAAACATGCCATGCTTTTCATACCATTCTTCAAATCTTTTTAATAATGTCTTCCTCTGCTGACCTCCATAGAGCTTGAAATAGATGCAGTTTTCAATATACTACAAGACAGCATAATATACACCTATAAGAAGTGTCAGAAGGAGGATCCGGGGAACTACACACCTGTCAGCCTGACCTCGGTGCTGGGGAAGGTTATGGAGCAGATCATCTTGAGTGCCATCACACAGCATGTACAGGACAACTAGGTGATCAGGCCCAGTCACCATGGGTTTATGAAAGGCAGGTCCTGCTTTACTAACCTGATGTCCTTCTATGATAAGGTGACCCACTTAGTGGATGAGGGAAAGGCTGTGGATGTTGCCTACCTAGACTTTAGTAAAGCCTTTGACACCGTTTCCACAGCATCCCCCTGAAGAAACTGGCTGCTCATGGTATGGACAGGTGTACTCTTTGCTGGATAAAAAACTGGCTGGACGGCCAGGCCCAAAGAGTTGTGGTGAATGGAGTTAAATCCAGTTGGCAGCTGGTCACAAGTGATGTTCCCCAGGGCTCAGTATCGGGGCCAGTTCACTTTAGTATCTTTATCAATGATCCGGACTGAGGGGACCAAGTGCATCCTCAGTAAGTTTGCAGACAACACCAAGTTGGGAGGGAGGGTTGATTTGCTCGAGGGTAGGAAGGCTCTACAGAGGGATCTGGACAGGCTGGATCCACGGACCAAGGCCAACTGTATGAGGTTCAACAAGGCCAAGTGCTGGGTCCTGCACTTGGGTCACAACAACCCCATGCAACGCTACAGGCTTGGGGAAGAGTGGCTGGAAAGCAGCCCGGTGGAAAAGGACCTGCGGGTATCGGTCAACAGCTGGCTGAATATGAGCCAGCAGTGTGCCCAGGTGGCCAAGAAGGCCAACAGCATCCTGGCCTGTATCAGAAACAGCGTGGCCAGCAGGAGCAGGGAAGTGATCGTCCCCCTGAACTAGGCCTTGGTGAGGCCTCACCTTGAGTTCTGTGTTCAGTTTTGGGCCCCCTCACTACAGGAAAGACATTGAGGTGCTGGAGTGTGTCCAGAGAAGGGCAACGAAGATGGTGAGGGGCCTGGAGCACAAGTCTGATGAGGAGCAGCTGAGGGAACTGGGGTTGTTTAGCCTGGAGAAAAGGAGGCTGAGGGGAGACCTTATCGCTCTCTACAACTCCCTGAAAGGAGGTTGTAGGGAGGTGGGTGTCATCTCTTTTCCCAAGTAACAAGTGATAGGACGAGAGGAAAAGGCCTCAAGTTGTGCCAGGGGAAGTTTAGATTGGATATTAGGAAAAATTTCTTTACTGAAAGGGTTGTCAGACATTGGAACAGGCTGCCCAGGGAAGTGGTTGAGTCACCATCCCTGGAGGTATTTAAAAGACATGTAGATGTAGTGCTTAGGGACATGGTTTAGTGGTGGACTTGGCAGTGCTAGGTTTATGGTTGGACTTGGTGATCTTAAAGGTCTTTTCCAACCTAAGTGATTCTATGATTCTGTGGTAATGCACAGTTCACCCCAAAAGCCGACTGAAGCGCCTTGGTGTTTAGTGTAGTATAACTAAAGGAGTCTTCTGAAATAAAACAAAATGATGAATGTGTCAGGGAGCACAAGCTTATAAAGATGCCCTGCTCCTCTCTTGCTCTTCAATGAGGCTGAGGTAGCAGTTTCTTCATGTTAGGGAGCTAATAAGGACAAAAATAATTATAGAACCAGTATCAGATTTATGCTACCCTGACCTTTGTGCACTTTTCACTTGATGACCACTGAAGGAATTTAAAACCGACATGTTCACACCACTGATGTCATGTTACCAAGAAACCCAGACATTCAAGAGCACAATTGAATAGGCTTTTCCTTTTTTTCTCTAGCTCACTTTTGTCTCAGGTCTGTTTGGTGAAGGAATAGCAATGGTGTTGAATAATGAAGAGAAAAGTCCAGCTGAACCTTCAGGCATTTATTTTTCAGGTCAGATTGAGGGATGCCATGGTTGAATATTATTTACATGGTGCTGAAGATTAAATTTTGAAGTGTGCTATTTTAAGTATTTTCTAATTAATCTTTTACTACATTTTGGGATAAATGGGAGATTACTTGGACACTGGTTTTCTGTAGTATCATGTAGCTTCTGAACTTAATTCTGTTTTCTTTACATGCAAACTCCCTCTTAAACTGTGGATGAATTTTGACAAAACCAATGAAAATAAAATAAGAGTGGAGACATGCATGGGGGGGTGTTATGCTGACAGATACAATGTTCCCAACATGCAGTGGAACTTGCTGTGTGTGTTAGTTGGGTACAACACGCTTTTTATTGCTGTCACAATGAGCCAAGGGTGATAATGCTCCAGGCAAATTGGTACAGAAGAATTCATGCCTATCAATTGGAGACACATCCACTCATATGATATTAAAGGTGTGAAATTTTTTTTTGTGTGATGGTAGGATATCTTCTGCTATCATATAGTTCTTTCATTGCAAGTGCCTGTGCAATGTCTTTAAATGTTTATGTGAAGGCTGTGTTTTGCTCTAAGTGACTGCCTTGTTCCTGAGTGTTCCTCCACATGCTGCAAAATGAAGAGATTTAGCCCTTCGCCCTATGAATTACCAGCAGCCTTTCACTCAGCTCGCATTTAATTACTGTGCAAGTCTCTTCCTGTGGGTCTCTGGACCTCATTCTGTGCTGGTATTAGCCCTTGTGGAACAATTTGCATAATGTAAAGTATCAAAAAGTATCATTTTGATTTAGTCTGCTTCTGTTGAGGTATAAATAGCCACCTAAGATGTAAGGCGTGGGGTATTCTCTGTTCCTTCCTTGCACTGATTCAGAACCTGAATGGCTCTTCAGGCAGATGGATCAACATTTTCTGTGAGGGAAACTGAAGGGCAAGAAACACTACAAATGCCTCCTTAAGGCTTGTATAGTATGTGAGGCAACCGGAGTTTTTTATAAAGCAGTAATTAAACTGAAGTACATAGTATAAGAAAAATCTCCATATAGGAACTTTAGCCCAACCTATTCTCTCTACAGTATTTGTTACTTCTATTTGGCCCATCCAAAACAGAAACAGTTTGGGGGTCTTTGGCGCAAACCTAATTTGCTCTGCGAAAGGACACTGTAAAATTAATTACTTTTAGGTCTGCTTTTATTGGTTGTCCAGGGGACATAATAAACCTTTTTAAATTTTGTAAAGGACAGGCAGAGAAAGGAATTACTGAGAAGGACTCAATTTCTGTCATCATAGCTCAATTGACTTGTTTTCTCTGGTAGCTACACTGCATCAAGCCCTTGCCAAAGTGCCTGTCTTCCCTTCATCACATTTTTCTAAATCTGCTCCTTACCTCCTGAACTCTCTGGCATTCTGTCTGGAGGACATATCAGTTCAAGGCAAGGGACAGGACTGTAGAGCTTTCTCTCCCTGAAGAAATTTAACCTTTGTGGTGGATTGACACGTCTGTGCTCTTAAAACCATTCTATACCTAAATCACATCCAATTCAAATCCCCCAAGCCCCAGTATTTCAATCCTGAGGGAAGGGGGGCAATTTACATCTAATTTGGGGGACAAAAAGGAATGGTGCCAAGAAAGATGCCAATTATGAACAGGACAAGCTGTTTTTCACCTGCTTGTTGAGGCATATGCATAGGCAAATCCTTAGCTGCTGTAAATTAGCGTAATTCCACTCACATCCAGGGAACTATCTCCATTTTCATTATCTGGATCTTTCTTTTCAGGTACTGAGTGCATTACACAATTTCCTGTGTGAGGTAATTTGCATTCAGGCGTGCTCCAGCTGCACGGTTCTATAACGTTTATATGCCTGTCATTATAAAATGCTGAGTGAACAATAACAGGGACTAAACAGGAGCATATGAAGAAGAGAAAAGACTCGGGATGAAGTGCGTGCCTCGCACAAATACTCAATTCGTTAAACTGCTTTATTATTATTTTCAGTTCGTTCTTAGCTAGGCATAGACAGCCAGTCTGCTGTAGTGGAAAAGAAAGAGTCTCTCCAACAATTGGAAGAAATTTAAAAAATAGAGCTATGGCACAGCTGCTTTTTTCCTGCTGCAAGAACTGAAAGAAAAATGCACTTTGAGGCTAAGCTTTTCAGTGTAGAGAAAGTAAAAAAAAAAGAGCCAAGGACAGTACAGGAAAACCTCAGTGTGTGCAATGAGGTTAACCCTGAAGGAAAAAGATACTCACTGATCTCCACAAGGCATCTTCTTGGCACCTAGTCTGTGTGTTTTACTCTAAAAACCGGAACAACTGATGAGAAAGGAAGCGGGAGGCAAAAGTGCAACTGTCAGAAAGACCAAGTGAAAGTAGCCCTTGAGATGAGAATGGGAAAGAAACAAAGGAAGAGAGAAGCAGCACTAGGAAACCTTCTGTTCCTTTATGCAGACAGTCGCTTGCAGTCTCTCTCTCTGCCAGGGTCTGAGGCATGCTGAATTCTGGCCATCAAAGCAACCTAACCAAAACCTTTCAGAGACATCAGATGATCTACCCTGCTGGCTGCTGGTCTTAGGTGAGATTTTATGAAGCTGACATTTGAAAGCCACTCTTGATGACACATAATGAGTTAACAAGAGTCATCATTTAGAGCTCCAAGTCATTTTAACACCTGGGTTATGAAGTTTACTAGAGAAAAGCATTATTAACCATTCAAGCACTGTCACACTGTCTTTTGCCCTTCAGTGAGATGTTTAGCCTTCTGATGAAGGGCTAGTAGCTGTCATTGCAGACCCTAATACAAGTAAAGTTGAATTTCAGAAATAAATATTAGGCAGCACTCACACTTTATTAAAAAGTGTTAATCTGGAAAAACAGATCAGTCCTTTGGAGTGTTAAGAACTCAAGCATAAATAATGTTGGGTATCCAAAGAGCTCTCTTACTCTTTACTATCCGGATTGCTACACTGCTGCCCTCCAACAAAGGAGCAGAAACAGACTCTGCCATTCAGCTAACCAGTTGCAAAGCTCAAGTAACCAAGAACATGTTGTTTGAGAGCAGCTCACATTCTGGGAATTACTCATACGAGATGCTCAATGGATATTTATGGACAACAAATGCTGCAAAACAAAACCAGATTACTAAATTAAAATACATGTAATTCTGTAAGAAAATATACATATATGCAAAAATTCAAAATGGTTGAGAACTACTGAATTCTGAGTTTGAATTGTTACCTTTCAGAATAAATCTAAGTAAATTTAAGAAAGCAAAAGATTTTAAAGAAAGGGAATGCAGATTCTTTAAATAAACATCTAAGGCCCAGTTCCAGATGACCCTAGGGAACATGCCTTTGAGCAAAGTGGGTGCAACAAGAGTCAGCCAAATGAACATTAAACGTTTAATAGACATTACACATTGCTGAGGGGCTATGAAGGATTTAGGCATGGGGAGATGAACAAAATGCACCCAAATAAATGGATTACACAGTAGAAACACT
>VYZV01033791.1:0-82815 GCA_013401275.1 Pandion haliaetus | reverse complement strand
GTCAGCTCACCACACATTGTCTCTGCCGCTCCTTTCCTCAGGGGGAAGATTCCTCGCTCATCCCCTGCTCCACCGTGGGGTCCCTCCCACGGCAGACAGTCCTTCACCAGCTTCTCCAACATGGTTCCTTTCCACGGGCTGCAGTTCCTCACAAACTTCCCCAACGCGGGTCCTTTCCGCGGGCTTCAGTTCTTCCTGAACTTCCCTGGCGTGGGTCCTTTCTGTGGGCTGCTCTCCAGTCACACATTGCTCCAGCGCGGGCTTTCCCATGGAGTCACGGCCATCTTCGGGAGCCTCCGCTCCACCGGTCACCTCCATGGGCTGCAGGGGGACAACCTGCCATCTCACCACGGGCTGCAGGGCCATCAGCCTCCTCAGGCGCCCCTCCTCCCCCTCCTTCTTCACTGACCTCAGTATCGGCAGAGGGGTTCCTCTCACATTCCAATCCCCCACCCACTGCAGGTTCCCCTTCTTAAATCTGTTCTCCCAGAGGTGCTCCCACCGTCACTGATGGGGTCGGCCTGGGCCAGAGGTGGGTCTGATTTGGAGCCGGGGAAGCTTCTAGCAGCTTCTTACAGGAGCCACCTCTGTAGCCCCCTCCCCCACTACCAAAAAAAAAACCCCAAAACTACACCACACAAACCCATAACAGATCTTTTGATCACAAAAGGTCTAGCTTTTGATGATCATAGTACCTGCAGCAGGAGTTCCTGAATGCTGAATAGAGACATTTGCACTGTACTGAAATGAACAGGAGTGCTAATGGGATACAAAGCAGTCATACTGTGTAGATTGACCATGCTGTACATGTATTTCAGGCAGCTCTTCAGCCCAGCACCACCCTTCTGCAGTGCTCCCCTGCTTCAAAGGGAGGGGAAGCGCCTCTGAGTTCTGTACTAAAGATACTCGGAAGAGCAGCATTTCCATGTGACAAAGAGCTGGAGAGCCAGATCTTGCACTCCCCTCCTTCCACACCTCAGATGTGTCAGACTGCAGGAGGAATGCAAAGCCAGAAAGCAATGTCTTTCAGCTGTCAGTGTGTGATCATAACCCACTAATGCAAAATAGACCCAGAACTACTCTTATCAGGGTTGGAGTCAGCCAAAAAACCAAGGAGCTGAGTAAAATCCACTTGTGCACCTCGAATGAGCTAGAGGGGTTCCTCCTACAGGGGCTGGTGAGATGCTGCTGCCATTCCATGCCCTCCAAAGAGTCTGAAAGGCATATTGCAAAGCCACTGGGGCAGAAAATCATCGGAGGGCAGCAACAGAGGAGCACAGAAATTGTCATGCTGCCAAGCATCCTCTCTTCTTCCAGTTCTGTAACATTTTCATTGTGGTGAGCAAACTTCATTGATAGACATGATGACAGAGGACTACCGATCGCTCTCCAATAAACAGCTACCTCCCAGGTGTCAGACACATGAGACAAAATGCATATCAGGTTGGCTAAGTCATCTCTGCCTGAAATCTGATAGAGCTGGCAAGCAGCAAGAGATGACAATTTCGGTATCCCCATGATTTTTTTTCAGATGTAGGGCATTGCAGAGACCAAGAAACCTTTTGAGCTAAACCTTAAACACTGAGGCTCTAGCAGTTCTTGAGAACATTGACCCAAAATGGGAGCACAGACTCAATGTTGGCTTGAAGAGCTAAAGCAAATATACATTTCTATCACTTTTATGGCACTACCAGATGTTCTGCCTCATCTTCTACAGTGCTAATGTGGGTAATGAGGCTGCCTGAAAACATCAGGTCACTTGACCTTGAGTGGAATTTTCCTCATTCATATGAACAGCAATGTTGCATTTGTTAGCTAGGGAGGCAATAAATGTTTATGCCCAATTTAAGCAATTGCAGACAATACCTATTATGTTTGGAGTAGTGGTTTTTAACAGCAAAGATTAATTGAAA
This sequence comes from Pandion haliaetus, assembly GCA_013401275.1. NCBI lineage: Eukaryota > Metazoa > Chordata > Aves > Accipitriformes > Pandionidae > Pandion > Pandion haliaetus. The sequence goes on along the minus strand of VYZV01033791.1, from coordinate 80,902 downwards.
AACGAAAGTATAACTGCTGTTTTATTAAGACATAAATCCATGGAGGTTTAATTGGAAGGAGACAGGTGAAGGAGAGCAGTACTCTGCTTTCTTCCAGAATTTCTCCCACATCACATTCCCAGCAGAGCAATAAATGCTAGCATATTCTACTAAGGAAACAAACGGAAGAAAGCACAGTCTTCACTGGGTATTCGGTGATCTACAGGTAAGATATTACTACTGACACTTGCCACATCTGAGAGCTGATTAATTGTTCTGGGGGTATCACATATATCTCAGCAGAGTCCAGTCTGTTTGTTTAAGAAGTGATCAGTATTGGAAGCTTGTTAGTGATTCCCGATAACTCAATCTTTTTCTCCTGACCACATTCTTAATTTTCACCTATGCAACCCTTACATCAATTTTCAAATGATATTATAGCACTCCAGAGTTGCAGGAGACAACACAGTCGATTGCAGCAAAAGTCTAATAACTAGAAGTTCCTGGATTCAAACTGTGATTAGCCATTAACCTATCATGTGACCTCAGACATGTCTCTTAATTCTCTTGTCCCTCAGTTTAGCTATATAATTTGTTTCCAAACAATTACAACATCTAGCCAAAAGATTAAGAGCCTCCTGTGAACCAGCTATCCTGAGAACACAGAATTAGAAAACAATGACAAAAGGAGCACAAAAGGAAAGTGAAGAAGGTAATGGGTGCTAAAATAGTTCCCAAAAAGGAAGTAAAAAGGTTAATCTCCATTCATGTGCGTGCCTTGTTGCACTCTCTGCTCTTTAATACTAAACAAACCTTTTTCTAAACAATGTCATCAGCATCTGCTTCTTAGGGATTTCTTTTTCTTCCAGATTTGTTGACTAATAAATCTGGCATCCAGGTTCCTTTTAGAGTTAATGTAATCTTATGGCTAGAGCAGATGAGAACAAGTAGCTTTCCATGTCTGGAAAAATCTGGTAGCTCACTCAAAGCTGCACTGGCAACTTCAACTCCCATCACTGTTTCTTTCCCCCCCTCCGCCACATGTAAAGTAAATCTGTATAGTAACTAAAAATGTGGAAGACATTGTTTTGCAAAAGATGTGAGCCCAGTTCTGAAACCCTTTTACACCATTCTAGACACAAAAAGAGATTTCTGACACAACGAATTTCAAACACAACTAGCTGAAAGTCCTGCTTGCACTAATGTAAACACTGAGACCTGTAAGTATGGACCCAGTTGCAGGTGCTCATAAATTCAGTTGCTCTGTTCATTTTGGATCAAAAGCAGAGCAGAGGGTGATCCAGGGACATCACAGCTGGCCAGAGAAAAGTCACTCAGAGCTTGGATGCACTCTAATGCCACACCCTAGCAGAGTTCTGGTCGCTCCAGCTTCACCACATCCAGAGCTAAACACATAATCTTGATACAGTATGGATTACACTACATTAACCATAATGCTTGGATCATCATTTCCTTAGAAGTCTTTGTGCCAGGGTCTGTTTTGCATTGTGTGGGCTCAGTCCTGTCTGTGCCATTTCTACTTCATTCCCTGCACTTTATGGTCATTGCAGACCAGTAGCCACAGACCTGCCTTTGTAGAGAGTTTTATGCCTATTGCCAGATGTAAATTCAACTCCAGAGGAAAAGAACAAACTTGCAATTAAAATATTTTATATCTATCATCTGGATTGGTTCCATCGTCTCCCTTACTACTCTTCTCCCAGTCCCTATGGCTAAGATCCCTGAAGGAGGTTGTTGCTGGTCACAGATGCATTCCTGTGTGCTATAAGCCATATGATGAGTGGGTGCTTTACTCTTCCAACTTTCTGACCAGTCCATGGCACTGACACTCCTCCACTGTCACCGCTTGAGACTTATTAGTGTCCTTCAGCACTCCTAGCTGAATTACTGCGCTGCATTTGCCTCCTGTCCCTCCTTGGCAGAAAGGAATTCCTAAATGTGTATTTTCTTTCCTTAATGTGCATTTTCTTTTTCCAGAACCACCTGTTACTGTGTGCCTGGAGAGAGCTTGCCCATGACAGTCTAAGGACACAGTCAAGGCAAGGTTTGTTGGTACTGGCATTTAATAACCTCACTGGTATCTTCTAACAAACAAGCTTTTTGGTACACAAGTACTTTTTCAGGCCAGCTCATACATGATGCTTTTCATTAGTAGGCCTCAAGGTGCTTGACAAATGAAAGCATTGTCGTTTTGCAAATGGGGAAAAGAGGTGTGGAGCAGAAGCCTAGCACAAGGAGAGCATGATCTCACAGCTTTAGGAAGCACTGAAATGTAAATAATGAAGAGAAAGGCAGAAGGCTGCATACCTAACCCCTTCACCTCAGCATTATGCACTAGGATCTCCCCTGCCTGACACTGCCAACACAGCATTATTTTCCATGAACTGGGTGGTAATTCGAGATACAATGCTTTAATTTTTAACAAAAGGCACTTGGAGTCGTCATGCCCTGTTAGAGAAACCTCTTACAGTGAAACTCTGCAGATGGGGCAGAATGTCGGCTTAAATGGTACGATTAAAATTTATGCAGCTTGATAAGCTAGTTTAGATCCTGGCCCTCACTGGGTTTCTGTGGACATGTTTCCTTGCTTGCATCCCTTTCCTCCCTCCTCTTCCTCTTCCTCTTCCTGCCCCTACCCTGGCAGTAATTGTGTGGCTACTGCCATAGGTCTCAGACTCCAAGGTCAAGTTTTGAAGATAGAAGGGGGTTGAATGCTGCTGAGCCTTAAACTGGAGTTCCTGCCCACCCCCGCTTTTCTGCACCTCTTTGCAAGGAAGAAGAGGAGGGGTATCTGGCGGCATCTAGTTAAGTGCAAAACAGTATGTATGAAAGTACAAAGCTCAGATGGTCAATCTTGGATTAGGATAGAGGTTTTAAGGTTTGACAGGGTTTTAGGTGATGCAGAAGAAAATAAGAAACTCAGGGTAGGGAAGCTCCTGGAAAAGATTAAGTGATCCTGTGAAATAGTTCTGCAAGATATAATAGACCAGGGAGCATCATTTTTATATGCTCTAAAATTTAAAGGAACAGGAACCTAACACATCTATCATGATTTTGTTCAAGAAAAGTTCCCCCTTTTTTTCCAGTTCTGCTGAGTTGCCTTATTTTACCTCTCAGTGACAGTATCAGCCTAGGGCCTGTCAATACATCACTGTGGGACAATTCACTCATGGCACACTTTAAATGAAATATCCACAAATTGGATTACAGCCCCAAAGCACTCAGTAATTCATGCTTTCACTGCGTAATAACAAGTGTGCTTGCATAGGAAAAGTGACAATGAATTTAGCATAAAGCCTTGCTTTTCCAATTTTATGTGATGAGAGCAGACAAAAAAGCCGTGTTTTGCCTATTCAGCAGCACTAACCTTAAACCTCCCCATCCGTGAGTGAATGCAAGGTTGTGAGCATTAGAGGGCAGCACAGTAACACTTTCCCACCTGTAAGGAAAAAGATTTTAGGACGCCATCACTTCCAAGTGGTCCAGTTCAGACAGTTCTGTCAGACCTCCAGGAGTTTCACATATCTCCCATTAAGAGACCCTTTTTCTTAAAGGGCTGGGGAACAGAGGATGAGAACAGTGTTGGTCACAGGAATAGGCAAAAAGAACAGTAACTTTCACGTTGTGGCTGCTGCTAAAGTTCCTGACCTTACAATCTCTCTATTGGCAAGGGCTTATTTGTCCATTTGTGGCTTGCTTTCTTTGCTCTCACTTTATAAAGCTTTTAATGCTGTTTTCTGGGAGAGGGCAGAATCAATCCAGTGCAATGATTAACATATCAGTTGAGTGTGATTGAAGCATATTGTATCTTCCAGACACCAAAAAAAAAGTCTGTCTTTAGAAAGGGCAGGTTAAAACATGAAAAGAACTAATGATCTGTAATAATGACAAATCGCCCTGTGTGTTATCTAATTTACCAGCGCCAGGCACCTTGGCAATTTTTGTGCTCCGAGTAGGAGACTGGATCTTGGTAAATAATCCATAATTACACTACCGTCAGATGAAGATTGATTCAAGAAGGCCATTTTTATCCTGCAGGATCTGAAGGATTTATTCTTTTCCTTTCTTCTTCTGTGATTAAGTCACTTTAGTTGTGACAAGATAAGTACATACGGTATCGGAATATAAACAAAAATGTTACAGAACTCCTCTATTGCCCAGACAAGCCAGAAGACTGAACCAATTATAATGGGATGAAACAGCCCCAGCTCCCAACTAGGTGTCACAACAAGCCCAGCTGGAGATCCAGACCAGCAAGTGACCTCCAGACTGTGATTCTGCAGGCCAGTGGGCTGGAAACAAGGTTAATGAGGAGGTGTTCGGCTCCATCCCCAAGCAGCCAGAGTTCCCATCCCTGCCTCATGCCTGCCCCATTCTCCCCACAGCACGGCAGCCAGCTCACAGAGGACCAGCACTGATCAGAGGCAAATGCTGAGCATCTCACAATTTGCTGTACCAGGCTGTGAGTGTCCCGAGGCCATGTAGCTGCGGGAGGTTTAGGAGGCATGAGTGACACAAAACCAGGCATGCCCAGAACCAAAGGGAAGCAAGAAAACTCTCACAACTAATTAGAATGGTGTGGTGTCCTAACTCCATCTTTCAGGCAGGTGAAAAGATTTCTCTCTGTGGTAAGAAAGAGAAAGCCTATGAACAAATGCCTGAGGCCTGCAACACACATTCAAAAGACAGAAAGGAAAAAACAAGAAGAGAAAAAAACGTCTGCTTGCTTACTTTCAGCAAACCAGCTAAGTGAAGACTTGTACCATTGAATTAGTTTTTAAATCAACCAGACCCTCCACAGTTGAGGCCAATGCTTTCATTCTTGTACACTCAGTTTGACATCCTTTACCCACTCATTCAAACACTACCCGCTATCACTGAACTGTGCTGCAGGGTGCTTGACAAAACAGTGAAAAAACAAAACATACATAAATAAAACTTGGCATGATATGTCTTTCTGCCTATGTAGATCAACAGCCTTGCCTTTATCATGAATTTCTTCAAAACAACTTTCCTTTCCAGTAGACAGTAATTTAGCATTGTCCAGGGAAAACTCTCTTATTTCATACATTTAATTGTACCACAGATGACTGGAATCTGAGTGAGGAAACAGACACTTAAGTGAATCAACTGATTATGAATAGTCTTCTAAAACTTGATTTAGAGAAAAAAAGATACCACGGTTGTTTCTTGATTGCCTCTTGGAGCAAGCTCTGGTTCCTGTTTGCCCCGTGCATGTGCTTTTTGTATATGTGGAGACCAGATTATCTGGAGGCAAAGAGTGTGTCGGGCTGGTTATCACCTTAGATGGAACTGGGATATAACCAAATACATGTATGGACCATATATGTGTGTGTGTGTGTGTGTGTGTGTGTATATATTTTATATATATACATATTCATGACTGAACTTCCCATATTCATTTGACCCTCTTGCATCTTCAGACAAGTGATTCACAGGGAATATCAGCACTATCCATTGCATGGGGCTTTCTCTAACAGGGTCTACCCCTCCATGGTAAAGCCTTTGGAAATACTAATAGAAAACTAACTAAAACCCAAACATGGATGCCAATTATTATGAGATGCTGCTGCAGTTATAGAGACAGTGAAGAATAGGAGTGCAAGAAGACCTAAGATGGCCTTAAACTAACTAGTCCTGCTACCAGAAGCTGTGTAGCTGCCCCAATATTTACCCATCTCCTTAGCTTGCTTTTTACTTTGAGCTACTGCAAGTTCATAGTTTCAAGGTAGTTTGAGTATAGATACAAGCTGCAGTCACAGCAATAGAGGCAGATATACTGTTAAGGGGAGGAAAAAAGCAAAGAAAGAAATTTGAAGGAGAGAAAAAAGAGAAAGAAAGAAAAAAGTGGCAGCTGGGGCCAAAAGAAGAAATTGCTGTCATGATGGGCTGTAACAAGCTTCTTCACCCTTGGCCAAAAATACAGTAGCACTATACCTTATCTGATATTTCCATTCCCCCTTCCCTGTTTCACTCACTGCTCCATTCATTTTGATTCTCTATGGAGTCCTGCAGTCTCCTACAAGACTTTCAAGAGCAAGTGGTGAAACAACATAGGCCATGAGGGAGCTAAGGTCCCCTGGGTGTTCAGAAAGACACCTTTCACTGGCTGCCCTGTGGCAAAAACAAGTTACTGGTGTGACGAGAAAAAGTTCAGGGCCACAAAGTGTCTTATTCCCAATCTCAGCCTGTGAGGATTATGCTCAAAACCCTTGAAGGTCATCTAAATATTTGCTCAGCCCAAACCACGGCTGTCAGTCAACACTCCTAAGGTTGACCACTTTTCAGATAGCTTTGGCTCAACCCATCAAGTGTACAAAAATCAAAGCAGGAGCTTCAACTATTATCTGGCAGGACTGTGGATCCTCTCCCAGCTTTTCCTGCTCAATTGGATTGCCAAACATTGCCCATTTCCAGCACATAGCAGTGCGAGTACAAGAGTTTAATTTACTTTCCTTTTCATTTAGGTTGACAAAAAGCTTCAAAGTACAAAATAGTACAGCAATGCAAAGTAAGCCCCAGCAAATGGCCTGCCAGCTATTAAAAGTCTACTGCTTTTTAGAAGGTGAAGACCCAGCTGTCTACCTGTCCACACCATCCAGCCAGGTGGGCTTGGCTGGGCAAATGCAAGGTAATCTTTGACATGTGATCTGCCTGTGGATCCTTTCTGAGGCACTGGAAGCAGTGAAGTAATGCCAGACTTGCCATCTTTTATATAGGACCAGATAACTAAATGACAAGAACCCAAGTCCACAAAAGGACTTTTGTTCCTAAGACTAGAAAAAAGTCCTGCCTAAAGCCTGTCCTAAACTGCATTTGAAAAATTGTAGTCAATTTTGGTTTCTTGTTTAAAGTTCTCCAATGCTGCACCCAAATCTAACATCATAACCTTAGGATACAGTTCCCTGATTGTCCAGATAAATCATTTTTTTGCAGCTGTTTGCTGGTGTGTTCCTGTGGTTGGAAGGCACTCTGGGCCTGTACCCTGACCTGGAATTTGAGAACTCAAATGCAGCTTCAGTGATGAAACTTGCTCTGCACACTCCCAGAGCTCCTTCTGTATTGGCAGCTCCACTTCAGCAGCTATCTCCCACCTAAATCTGGTCATGAGCTAAAACTGTGGGAGTTTTGTGGGCAGCTTCTCTGATGGGAGCTTCCCAGCTCCCCTGCTTTTCATGTTTGCCAGCAGTGATGTGTTCTGTGCAAAACACAGGGACTCTGGCAAGTCTTCCTAAAAAGCGTTAGGGCTTTGAATGCTGCCTCAATTTTACACTGCTGCATAGCTGTGATAGCATCCACCCAGGAGATCAGATGCCTGACTTTAGAGCATTCTTGAAGAGTCAGTGATTTCAAATGCCTGCCTCTTGCAAGAGCGCCTCAACAAACAGACTGTTTTGGAGTAATATTCTGCCTCTCTTGTTCAAGAAAGAAAGAAGATTTCTTGGGCAAGTGTGACTTTACCCAGAGAACAAGGCACATGACTAGGAAAGGAGCTTCCTGCGTTCCTGATTGTAAGAATACAGTAGATATGCTTTAGGCAATGATTTAATGGTACAAATAGCACTGACAGTCTGCTTTTCTTCTCACCACTGTCATAAATAATTGTAACACAGTAATTTTCTTGCTTTTTCCTTAATTTCTAACTTTGACCTGGCTTGGGGAGTGGCTTGTTAGAAGGGTTCCTTGCTCTGGTTTTTGGTTCTCTGATTGGCATGGACGAGTGTTATGGGTTTGTGTGGCGCAGTGTTCTTCGGTAGTGGGGGAGGGGGCTGCAGAGGTGGCTCCTGTAAGAAGCTGCTAGAAACTTCCCTGGCTCCAGACCCACCTCTGGCCCAGGCCGACCCCATCAGTGACGGTAGTAGCGCCTCTGGGAGAACAGATTTAAGAAGGGGAACCGGCAGTGTGGGGGTGGGAACGTGAGAGGAACACCTCTGCCGATACCGAGGTCCGTGAAGGAGGGGGAGGAGGGGCACCTGAGGAGGCTGATGGCCCTGCAGCCTGTGGTGAGACAGCAGGCTGTCCCCCTGCAGCCCATGGGGGTGAACAGTGGAGCAGTGTGTGACTGGAGAGAAGCCCGTGGGAAGGACCCGCGCCAGGGAAGTTTGTGAGGAACTGCAGCCCGTGGAACGGAACCACGTTGGAGAAGTTGGTGAAGGACTGTCTCCCGTGGGAGGGACCCCACGGTGGAGCAGGGGACGAGTGAGGAATCTTCCCCCTGAGGAAAGGAGCGGCAGAGACAACGTGTGGTGAGCTGACCTCTGTTCCTCATCCCCTGTTCCCCTGTGTCACCGGGGGGAGGAGGGAGAGAGAACCGGGAATAGAGCTGAGCCGGGAAGGTGGGAGGGGTGGTGGTGGGGAAGGTGTTCTGATGTTTGGTTTTCCTTCCTAATATCCTTGGTTTTGATTTGATTTGTAGTAAATTCAATTGATTTTGTTTCTTCCCCAAGGTGAGCCTGTCTTTTGCCCGTGACCATCAGTGGGGAGTGATCCCTCCCAGTCCTTGTCTCGACCCACGAGCCTGCCTTTGGATTTTCTCCTCATCCCAACGTGGCCAGGGGAGGGGGTGGGGAGTGAGTGAGTGGCTTCGTGGTGCTTTGTTACCGGCTGAAACTGAAACCGAAACCACAACAACGAGTCTACATAGTTGGAAGAGGCAGCAGAAAATACTCTTATTCCCCTTCTCCTGGTGTGTCATTGTGGTCTTCGTGATTTGGCTGAGGGTGAGTTAATACAGCAGTACTTAGGCTTTGCCTGTGGAGTTGCTTGGAGGACTGTATGGACGCATGACTTGATGTGGCCTTCCTCTGTAGACCTCAGTAGCTTTGTAGGTGCATCTTGCCATCTGCATGGAATACTCTACAAGTCTGGGACCAACTTTTTGATGAGTTCCCCCTTTATGTGAGATGTAGCTGAAGTGGGTGCTATTGTTTGTGTACATTTTCAAACTGATAACATTTGTCCTTGTATATATTGGAATATACTTTTTTTCTCCCTTGAGTATCACACAAGTGTAGAGGTGTTAAAAATAGCTATAGTTGCCCCACCGTTGCTACTGAGTAGAAAAACATCCCTCCACTTTTTTTTGGTAAAATCACACACAGTTTTAATGCATGACATGTTTCATGGCTTGTAAAGATGCATGGCTTGTGTATTTCTCGTACACTGAGGACCCACAAACCTTTCCTACTCCACTGGAGGTACATGTTCTGCATAAAGCATTTATGTACTACAGACAGGGGAAAAGGGCTAATGCTTTTTCTTGTCTTAAGCAAAACACATACACCCGTCTCATAATTATGGAGGCAAAATCAACTGGTAAAGACGTACCACAGTGAACTCTGCTGCAGAACTGCACTATATAGTTTGGGGGAAAACATACGCACCATTTATGCAGCTTCAGGTTTAAGGTGAAGCTTGTCTCTGGAGTATTGGATTTATTTTTTCCTTGAGAAATGTCTGAAAATATCTTCAGCATAGTATAATCTATCTCGTTATAAAGGCAAAAAGAGCTCATCAGAAGTATATTTTAAGAGCTCGAAGTATAAAAGCTCCCTCAGATAGGGACAATATGACAGCTGGCAGACAAGCAGCAGATTCTGTCAGAGGTGAAGAAAGCTACTCAATTGTTCTTTAAATTGAGTAGTAGGATTTTAATGAGCAGGGCCTCCAATCCCCATGACAATATATTCGGTGCACATAGCTCTGCCATCACCTGTCCTTGTTTGAATGGTACATTACTGTGATCAGTCCTATTTTGGATGAACATGCAGTCCTCTTCTAATCACTTTCTTGCAGAATATCATGTTTAATTCCTGGATTTCACGGTTCTGCATGATGCAGTTGGGTGTTGCTCTACAGAAAGACAACTGCTGTGCGTGTGAAATATTTGAGTGATTGGAGCGGCAAGGCATAGTTGTGCAGGCTGCAGGAGATGGGGAAAGGTGTGAACGCAGCATGAGCTGAGGGAGCCACTGTTCAGGAAGGGTGAAGCCAATCATTCGGAGCAAGACATTTAGAGGACAGGGAGGAGAGGCCGGGAATGATTGATGAGAAAAGACCACACTGGAAAGAAAGTGAGTCTCTGTGAAAAAAGACCCATAGAAACATGTCCTCTCATGACAGAACTACAGTGACATTGGAGATAATGAAATGAGAAAGCAAAGGAGGAATTTCCTTTAATGAGTCTTAATTCTTAAATATAATTAAATATTTCTATTCAGATCAGTTCTACACTCATCACTCAAGGCAAACTCTTAATCTCAGTCAAGACCTGTGTGCTATTAAGATGAAATTCTTTTATTCCCTGGACAGTTGTCTCTTCCATGGGAGGCAAGAAATAAGAGTGTGTGCTTTTGCAGTACAGCAAATCACAGTCTTACAGGTGTTTCATTTCTGTCTTCATTTTCTGTGCATAAGTCCTTTTTGCCACTCCTCAGCTTCTTCCTACCAAGAAAGATGGCCAACTGCCTGATTAGGAGGAAAGCGGCTTGAAATGCAGTTGCTTTGTGTCAGGGACCTACTTCAAGTCCCAGCCTGTGCTAAGCATCCAAATAGAAGTTGTTCCCTTGGAATTTGCTAGCCCTTTCCCTTCAGGTTCCTTTCAGTGAGGTGATGATGCTCCATACTCCTCTGCTTTGTCTTGGTTCAGTGTTTCTATTAGTGTTATGAACCCTACCCTCTTATCATTTTATTTCGCTCCCTTGTGGTTGATGGCTTTCTAGGCCCATGGCAGCTTCTCAGTGAGGAGATGGGAAGTTTATTTCAGGTGGGCCATCTCTAGCATGTTGTCGTCGTTTAACCCCAGCCAGCAACTAAGCACCACGTAGCTGCTCACTCACTTCCCCCCCCACCCACTGGGATGGGGGAGAGAATCAGGAAGAAAAAAGTAAAACTCGTGGGTTGAGATAAGAACAGTTTAATAGGACAGAAAGGAAGAAAATAATAATGATAATAACAATAATAAAATGACAATAAAATAATAATAATAAAATATAACAATAACAACAACAATAACAATAATAATAATAATAAAGAATTGGAATATACAAAACAAGTGATGCACAATGCAGTTATGACCACTCGCCAACTGATGCCCAGTTAGTTCCCGAGCAGTGATCTCCCAAGGCCAACTCCCCCCAGTTTATATACTAGGCATGATGTCACATGGTATGGAATATCCCTTCGGCCAGTTTGGGTCAGCTGTCCTGGCTGCGTCCCCTCCAAACTCCTTGTGCCCCTCCAGCCTTCTTGCTGGCTGGGCACGAGAAGCTGAAAAATCTTTGACTTAGCATAAACACTACTTAGCAACAACTGAAAACATTAGTGTGTTATCAACATTCTTCTCATCCTAAATCCAAAGCATACCACTGTACCAGCTACTAGAAAGAAAATTAACTCTATCCCAGCCAAAACCAGAACACGTGAATGTGGCCTGGGGAACTTTTATATTAGCTGGAAATAAACCAGCATGGGAATCTCGATGACACAAGGCCAGGCTGTGCTTTGTCTTATTTGTCAGCTTTTTGTTTTCATTCCCTTTGCTAGTTTTCCCCCAACTTTTNNCCCCAGTTTTTTTTTTTTTTTTTTTTTTTTTTTACTCAAGAAAGACCTTACCTAGAAACGCCACTAGGAGGATGGGGAGAGAGAACCGCAGTATGAAAGAATCAAGTGTTTCAGCAAATAGATATCTTGCTAGGAGCATAGCATATAAAACATGCAACAGTGCAGCTAGGAGCCCTTTGGCCAGGGAGGTCAAACTGAAGGAAGGCAGAGCAACTCAGGGCAGAGGGTTCTATTGCCTTCCTTGCATTAGGGACTATAGTATCTGCATTCACCTCTCTACATTTCAGTCAGAACCATCTCTGTTGCCTCAAGAAATTAAATTGCATTTGCTGTGCTGCAAGCAAGGAGGTAGTTTTGAGGAAAGAATTGCTATCATCTTTTACATGCAGACTCATTAGTTTCTGTGATGTGTTAAATCTGTTCACTTGGTTGATGGTTAGTGCTGGCATTTTCTAATTGCTACCCATAATGCAATTCTAACCCCAGAGAAGCTAATTTCACAGCCTTTATTTTCCTCCCCTTGCAATTTGTTAGGTGGGATTATGTTGATATCATATAAATTTACAAAAGAAAATCTTTTCTGCTCTATAAAGGTACTGTCTGGACATCCACAGCAGAGGCAAGGGCTTCAAATGCTTATGATTGAAAGGAGATAATAGCAAAGTCAATATATTTTAATTTTAGTATAAAGTATTCTACCTCTTCAATGTTGAAAATATATGGGCTTCTTTCAGAACCTATTTTGTTGTGCTGTCCAACAAAGATACTTATAGTTCTAAATTAAATATATATCTCAGGACCTTTAAAAAATTACTGTTCCACCCCCCCCCCNCCCTTTAATTTTTGAGGTAACTATCCAGAGAAATTTGGAAGGAAAGGAAGCCATTTTTTTTGGAAAGGTGGAACTTTTGTCCTTGCTTATGGAAAAGCAAAAATAAACTAGGAAACATAATGTCACATCTGCTTTCCACAAAAAGAAGTAATCTAGCAGCAGTGGCCATGCATGAAGAACTGTAATTTATGGAAGTACCACCCCAGCGTCCTGCTTGGTGAAAGAGGTCTTCCATGTCCAGGACAGTTGCCTTCTCCGCTGGCTTCGCACATGACTGGTAGCGTGGGTGCAGAAGTCTGAGTCTTTCAGATTGCATTTACTTTGAAGAGGCATCTCTGACTATGATTCAAGTCAAAAATGAATTGAGCCTGCAGCCTAAACTAAGCTTGCATTAGTGAGTTGTTGTCTATGTTGTTGAAGAGCCTCCTGCCATATTTTCCCCTTGCAACAGCCTGCTGTGGGGTCAGATGAACAACCAGAGCTGATGCAAGGGGGAGAGATTGCAAGAAGGTAGGGAAAACCAGGGACTGTATTTTCAGTATCCGTTCAATCAGTTTACCTGTAACAGGAAACTTCATTTTATATCCATCCCACTGAGCAGCTAAACTTCAGCCAGACCGCTCCATAAGTATGTTATGTTCAAGACGTGAAGGGCCTCCTATTTTCACGTGTCCTATTACACACAAGCACATTGCTGTTAGGCTTGTTGGTAGAAAGTAACTCTTCTAATGAGTGCACTGTATCACCTCAGATACGGACCAGAAAAAGGACCAATGAATCAGAAGACAGAAAAAAAATTTCAAGCACAAGGCGTATGAAAATAGTTAGGCTTGAAAACAGACTGCCAAATGTACGCCCTGTCCTGCAGCATGCCTTCAGAGTGGCCTTTGGGGAAGGCCTCACCAGGAAATGCCGGACACGAGTTTACAGTATCTTTTGTGCACGAAAGGACATTTCACTTTGGAAGAGAGAAGCTACTCGGATGCTGGGTCTCCTCACCTGATTTTTAGGGCTGCAAGCAAATGTCTGCACCTCTGGCTGGGTCCTGCCCTGCTGTTAAGCCAAAGAAGTGGGATGTTCAGTAGAAAAGGATGGGACAAGACATGACATGAGAAATTGCTGGATGAGACAGATAACTGCATGAGGAGCTGACAGAAGTTAGAGATAGCACCATGAGGGATGGCTGGATTTCACGGGTAGCTAAGAGGGAGTTACGTGAGAAACGGCCAGGCTTCACAGATAGCTGAGCTGGGGAGTGCTGGGGACTTTCCTGGCCGTAGTCCTGCTAGGCCACCTGTACCTAGGGAACCATATCAGTAATAATTTATTTGGGTATAGATGTAGCAACACTGGCACCCATGGGAAAAAAAGGGCTGCTGTTTATTGGGAAGAGACTGCAGTAGGCAAAGGCAGGTATGAGGGTGACAGAAAGGGGGATCAAAAATTGGACAGGGGATAATAAGGTGCACAACCCCTGTAAGCAGTGCTGCCTGGGGGGTACCTGAGGGTCAGCCCTGCTCAAATAGACCAAACCTGTTCTTCTGACCATACCACAGGGGTCCAAGCTGTGGCCAGGAGGTCTGGGCTGTGGGACGAGGTGCTCTCCTGGGCCCACAAGGGAATGCACAGGTCAACTGATTGCGCATGCCAGTGTCACTGTGTCCGTGCCCATTCCAGTCGCAAGGGAGCTGGCAGCTGCCACCACTTCTAACACTGACAGGCACAGTCATGAGGCACCTTACCTGGGAGAGGAACAAATAAAACCGCTGGCCCCAAATTGCAGACTGGTATTTTGGCCCAAGAATATCTAAGACTAAAAAGATATTCTTCTTCTTTCAAGTAAAAAACATAGTTGAGAATGTTCTGTAAGACTAACAAGAGTATACCAGAGAAGGAAAAATAACCCATAAAAAGATTGCTGGGAAAAAAACATTTCTTATTTTAGCAGGGTGCAGGCGGTTAATTTCTCAGGGTTCTTATGCTGATAAAGTGGGAATGCTTGGAGGACTAATAATAAATAATCATAATCATATCCTGCCTAGATAGATACAGTTTTAAACATAGATGCTGTTGCCTGCAAATTGTTCTATAAAGATAATGAAGGCAAAGAGGGGATATGTGAAATTAACAGCAGAATGGGCTAATTAAGATCTTCAGATAGGTGCTTAAAACTGGGTTATTATGTACAATGTTGCTTACTTGACTATGCCTTCTAAAAATGCTGTTTCTTGAGTGTTTTTTGTTTTTTTTTTTAACTTGACCCCCCCCAACACTTTTGGTTTGGCTTCTCAGGGACACACAGGTGTACAGGAGAGAGTCTGATCTAATGAACTGCAGCTGGAGAACGCTGAGCCCACCCTGCAGTTTCTTGGTCCTGCTGCCTCTGACGTGTTTTGCCGGGGAAGCCTCTGGGAACACACTGGCACTGAATAACATTGAAAAGAAAAAAAAAAGCTTTTGAAGCAGCACTTTTTTTTGTTGTCTTTAGGGTTACTGAGAGAGCCCCAGTCCACACATGCTGAACATTGCCTTCTGAACAGGTCTTGTGGTTGGTTAAAAACTCCTTACATTTTCTCCTGAAAAATTCACTGTCTCTCCTGCAGTTTTCCATTTCACCCAAGGGCCTCTTGGCTAACTTACAAATTCATTTAGTAGAAGCAACAGGAAGGCTGGAAGAAAGTGGACATGACAGAACTGTAAAAAAAGGATTCGCTGTGGCAAAGGAAAGGAAATGCTGCTTCTCCACATCAGCACTTCCACATGAAAGGATAAAAGGTACAGAGCTAACCAGAATTCATCAGCTGCTTCTTTTCCATAAATAATTTAAGTTGTTCCCATTTTTTCAGAAAATAAAAATTTTCTTAACATCTAGAAGGGTTCTGCACTCATGCCAAAATTGTTGAATCTTTCCAAACTTTCTGGCAGATCAGCAGCAGTTTCAATTCCTAGGTAATTGCAGGTACCGTGTTGGCAGAAATATTTGAAAAGTACTTGTCTGGGACACTACTCTGGAAAGCAAATGTTCACATCGCTACATATGTGGAGGATCAAGTCTGAGCTCCAAAGGGCAGCCATCAGCATTAGAGGGAATGTATATCCCCAGCTGCTTTACTACCGCTGCTTTTAGAGTAGAAACATTTTACAATACTCCTAAAACATAAGCACATGAATTCACACACTTTGCTTTCAGAGCAGATGCATTTTCTTTTTTTTTTTTTGACAGCTGTACCCCTAACAACAATTGATGGTTCAGGTCGAATGCATGTTGTTATGCTATTTTTATGTGTGGTTATTGGGATTGCTTCTTGTTCGCGTGATGGTAGTTGCCTGCCAGCTGGTGGCTAGATTCTGCTGGACAATTAGCAATTTTCCCCATCTGGTGAATAGATTTACTCTGCATGCATCTTGCATGTGATAGCATCTAAGGTTCAAATAGAGATGTTTTGGTAAAAGGCTATTCTTCACTGTCCAGAGCAGGGCTCTCTCCTGTATGCTTTGCATGTTTTCAAAGAACTATGACTTTTGAGAGTGGTGGAAGTGCTATTTAAGTGGTTTGTGATGCTCCAGTTAGACCCTGGTGCTTGCAGTTCTCCTAGAAATGAAGTAAACTACAGAAATGGTGTTCCTAATTTGATGAATAATAAATATAAAGGATTTTTTCCTTTTCACACAAACTCTGTTCATAATTGAGTGTTGAGCTCTTTTGGTGATCCGCTTTGTTTCCACCTCCTGCACAGCTCCAAATTAACAGATACCCTGTAAAACCAATCACTGCAGGACTGAATGGTTTCAAAGTCCACTTCACTACATCTCATCCTGCCAAATTCCAGCTGATCACAGAAGTCGTGCTGTGCACCCACTTAAACTGAAAAGCTCACAGGCTTGGTTGGGCCATTTCAAAGTTTGCAGAGATTTAGCTCTAATCCTCTTAAAATATTAGGCCATGTGACCTTGCATACCATATTGTCAGTGGGATAAAGATCCCTTTGATTTTTATTTACACTTCTTCGTATGGGAGGAGGCAGGTTAATTCATTACATCTCAGCACCACCTTTGGCTCCCCGTCCCCTCCCTTAGCTCACTCATGTGGATGCAGGAATGCTTTGGCAAGTAGGGTTTGAATTTTTCTGCAGCTCTGTGCTCCAGTTTGTTCTCCAGAGGCACACTTACAAGATGTCAGGTTTGCAGGCAAATAAATTGTTTTATTTTTGCATAAAAGATGTCCTTCCACCTATCTTTATGGAATGGAGTTTTTCACTATAAATGTTTCATGCAGACAATTTCAACAATTCATGTACTTGCTTTTACTTTATAACTTTTCAATTAAACAATGGTTTTTAAAAGCTGGCAGTAGTTCCAACCCACTGTTGTTATGAATTTTACCTTCAAGTATTTTTTTGAAAAATGTTTACAGTGTAGCAAAAAGAAGGCATAAGGAGTACAGAGGAAAAAAATTCTGTAACCATGGAGGATAATGGGTTTGAAAAAAACATGAGTACACAGAAGTCCCACAGCTCCTATCTTCCTTCCTTTGCATAGTTATTTACACACAGGCAAAAGTAGTAAAAATTTTTGATTTACTAGTGGGCTTGGCTAGGAAACTAGGTTCCATGGAAGGAAAGATATGGGGCTTTTCTGTCTAACAAAGGAGGGAAGGGGAAGGAATAGTTTTCAGAGATAAATTGAGAGAGTTTGGTGCTGTCTAAGCATTCAGTATTTTAAGAATGAAAAAAAATATTGCAAGAGCCTGGGTACTTTCTGTGAAAATATCATTTTAACTGAAACCTCATTTTCTGTCTAATACTGCATTCAAATTTTGGCTAGTGTTGTTTCCCAACACTCTTCTAAAGTCCAAACTAAGAGTATAGCAGTGATGATTTCAGGCCCAGTGCTAAAGATACACTACTTGCCCATACAGTTCATGAGTTTAAAGTCAAAATATTAACCTGTCCTGCCATCTGTTAGTAACCAAGCTATTCTTACACCATACCAGTATTACAAAGGTCAGATTTTGTCCATTGTCCCTTCCTACATATCCTTCCTTCTGAAAGAAGTAACTCATTACCTGCCTCCATACTTCCCAATGCTTCACCAGGCAACAGTGTAGCTTGTAAATTATTTAAGCACATACAAGCCCATTAAACAAAGCAAATTTAGCAGGTGATCTAATAGAAGGCAACATTGATCCAAACTTTATCTGTCCAGCTGCATTTCCAAATGAAAATGCCTGTTCCTACAAGAAGCTGTACATCCACAGCCTTTTCCACTAGCGACAATCCATGAGGATTTCTATGGGCTTTAACAGTCCTTCAAATGTGTAAAACTATATTCTAAAGGCGATAACTTTAAGGGACGTCTTCCAATTTAAGTATCACCTTGATCTAAGAATTTTCCAGCCTTTATTACTGCAAGTAGTATCTACATGCTCAAACTGACAAAGGTAAAAAAACCCTGTTTTTTAGTTCTACTGTTTATTTTACACATTTCAACACATTTTCTTTTTCCGGGTGAATCTACAATACTTAAAAGCTTTAGAAGAAATACTTTCATTTTGGGGGTCAGGGGTAGGAGAATGAGGCTAGGCAGATAGCTGTAGCAATTTGGAGGCTTGGCTCAATTTCTGACTGAAAAGAAAGAGGTCACACTTAAAACATGTGGAAGAGTCTATAGGCTCTGGTTCACTTTTCCTTATCTATAGCTGCAGCTAAACCAATTACCTTCTCCCCACCACATCTACTCCCAAAAGCAGGAGTGAGGGTTGTAACAAGGGCAGCTAGCTCCAAGATAGATGATGAGTCAGAAGCTTCAGCTGTGATTTGTGCAGCCTGGCATATTAATGTAAACTGATAGCAGCTTATAATGAGCATCTGCTATTGCCTCCTGTTAAAGATGAGGTACTGGACTTGCTGGACCTTTGATGTGACCCAAGTACAGCTGCTCTAGTGTTCTTTGCAAGGGCTCAAACCATTAGTGCAGCCGCTCAGGAGCAGAAAAAAACATGCAAGAGCTTACCGTCACAAGTTCCTCAGACACCTCTATGTAAATCAACAGAGCTTGGGACTCCGAGGCCAGAAAAGTTAGGATTAGTCTTTGGGGGAGGAGGGGAAGGCATATGCACTAAGAGACTTGAAGCTATAGATGGACTGCACCCCTGGAGCGGGCTTATATTTTTTAAGCTAAAAGTTGAGGTTTGGTTTCTGTTTGGACTCTGAAGGCTTAAAATGTACCAGATGCAGTGAGGTGAGCCCCAAACAATATTGTGGGGGCTGTGTCCCATCAAAAGGGAGGCCAGCCAGTGCCAGGTATGTGTGAGAATGATCATTCACACAGCTTCTCCCTGAATAGTCAGTTTTAATTTGTTTTCTTGCACCTCTTGTATTCCAAGGAAGGTGATATGTGTGAGAAGGGGAAAAAAAAAGTGTCTGAAGAAAACTGAGGTTGCAAATTTGCAAGGAGATTTGGGAGCAGACGTGAAAATTGAGGCTGCTGTTAATTCATTTTAAGTAGCTGGATGGCAAGTCAACAGTATTCCTCTAAATGCATGGTTATATGCTGAACAGGTATATAGCACATATCAGAGTGTTAGATCTATAGATCGCTACTCTGGAATGGTATATACCCTGCGCTGAAAATTAGATGTCATCCCACGTTTAGTATTTGATACAGTGAAATATGACTTTTGAGACCTGGATAGAGATTCGAGGACTAAGTGAATACTTTGAGATCCTGCTGCTGCCACAAGGAGGAGGAAGGCAGAAGGTTCATGCTGGAGTGGGTGGGGGTACCACAGCCTGTTTCTGGTGATGAATTGACTGGATTAGACAGTTTCCACATAAACAGATGCGGGGAAGGTTATTACTATCTTAAAGCACTAATGGCAGGCAGCAGCAATGTGAGAGAAGAGCCAGGTTATAAGCAGAGACTTTTTCTCAGGATTCAAGCTGTTGCTTTTCTAACTTTCCATCCTTTCCCCCTTCTGAGTGATCTGATGAAATTGTTAACTGCTGTGATAGCTGATAAGTGGAGGAGGATGGGAATGCCACTGTCTTGAAATTAGGAGTGAGTTTTAGCTTTTATTTCCTTTCAAACCTGCCTCTTGCCCTTAAGTCCTTCTTCTCTCTTCCTCCCTGCACAGGTTGCCCCCTCTCTCTTCTCCTCTCTGCTTATGCCCTTATCAGCAAAATGTAGTCCTCCTTTCCCTTTGCCCACAAGCAAGCAGAGCCCTGTTGTCCCACCTGCGTGGGGCTGCATGCCCAGCTGCTGGCTGCAGGGCAAACCACATGCCCAGAAACACGCCATGGGTCCTGCCATGCCGCCGGTGCAGCTGGCTTGGGAGCAGCTGGGGACTGAGAGGGAATGGGCTGGTTCATGTGGTGAAAAGAAACTGTGAGCAAAGGGAAAGTAACTCATTCAGGCTTATTTTGGGAAGCTCAATAGCTGCATGTTTTGGTTTTGAGTGATGCAGCGTGGGGGTGTGTGTGTGTCTCACTTTAGAGGTATGGTAAGTATATTTTGTTTCATTTGAAAAAGAAAACAAATTAAAAATTGAGAAATATGAAAATGTGCCCAAACGTTCATGTTAGGAGTACGGGAAGTTAAAAGGTATAGGAAGAAAGCAACACTAAATGACAAATTCACTACATGCTGGACAGAACGACCTGGGGAGCACCCCTGTGGAGAGGGAGCAGGCAGCGGCCTCTCCGCTGCTCACAAACAGGCAATGAGACCTGGGAACAGGGTGGTGGAAACGGGTGGAAAGCTTGAGATTAGTTCGCAATGACTGACAGGACAAAATTTGTTAGAGTTGGGATAGGAATTGTAGAAAAGGAGGAGCTGTCAGATCACACACGTTGTTGGGTTAGGAACCAGTGGAGTTGCGCGGTAAATGCTGCCAAAGAAAGATTATTACAGTGAGTCCTCGCTCCAGCATAAACACCACCTGACAGGCTCTCAGGAAAAGGAGCAGATCTTAAAAAAGTACCTTTTGCTGTTTGATTGAGAGTGGAGGGAACTATGGGTATAACAAGAACAAGAACAAGCTGTTTTAATTTGATGCTATTTAAGAGATGATCACTTTAAGTATAGCAATACCTCCTGGCTGTACAGGACTCCCTGAAATCTCAGAGACTTGAAAACAAAAGGTGGCTGACATTCAGTGCAAGGAGTCCTTCCTAAAGTCTCTCTCTGTGGCAAAGAAGCGATATGATGGCTGAAGCAAAATGTTCCAATAAACACAGCCACCCAGGGAGTGAATCCCCATGGGCAGAAAATACAGCGCCCGGACTGCTACCTCAGAAGGTGAAAGCAGGTTAGATTATAAATGCAACAATAATTACAGTATCATTGAAGGCAATTTCACCGTAAATGAAAAATTTGGATGATGCAAAGGATTCAGTGAGGCTATGAGAGACTGCTCTGACATCTGAGGGTAAAATAAAAAAGACCAGCAATGGAAGAACACTGGGTCCAGGAAAACTAGTGTGACAAAGTGACTTGTCAGCACTTTCAGGGAGGAGATGCAGGCAGACAAAACAAAAAATGAATAAAGGATATTCAAAGATCTGAAAGGGAAACAGGCTCTTCCAAGTCCTTGGGGTGAACAAAATAAACATTGTGAGACAGGCGTACTAATGGAAGGCCCAGGAAATGTTTAAAAAAGTTCCACTCTGAGGAGCTACACAGATGCTTTTTATTTCTGCTACAGCTAGAAAAAAGAGACAGCATGGGGAAGAGCCAGAGTCAGGCTTGGTTGGAGGGGATAGCATTGAAAGAGGTGAGCCCTGGGAGGGCAAAGAGGAGTGCTCATGATGTTTGTCAGGACACACAGAAAGGGGATCCTTGCTTGGCAGGGGATCCACATTTCTAGCCCTGCCATGCCTCAGACATCAGCAAACATCTACAAATCCATCTCCAGAGGAGATGGGTGTTTTCTGCTTCTGATCTAGTTACTGAATGGCCAAGTCATTACTGAGAACAGTTTGCTGTGAACCGAGATGCTGTTGGTGGTTGTCCAGATTCCAGAGTACCGATAACCTGTGCCGCTACAGCCACGGAGCTGCTTGTGGGGATTTACTTCTTGCTGTGACATGGCTGCAGGGTCATTCTGTGCAAGCATGCAAACCCTCACCTTTGTGGGAATCATGGACCTATTACTCTTACTGGCTGTGCTGTAAGTCCCTTAAAAGTGTCTGGCCCACTCTAAAGATCCCGTATTTTATGTGTGGATACCCCTCCATTTGGAAAAAGGCTGGACTAAACATAGCAGCAGACAAAATCTAGCAGCACAGGCTTTGACTGTGCTCCTTAGTTCCCTGACTGGAGATCTTGGAGATTTTACAACCCCGTGCCAAAAAGCTGAGGAGTTACAATTGTACATTAGATCAAGGGTGGCCATATTTGACAGCACTGAAGTAAAAGTCCTCTAAAAATATGGGACCTATTTGTGTGACTTGAGAAATATCTGCTGGCTTTTTAATTTCATCTGACTGGTTAATCCATAAACCAGGAGTACACAGTAGTGGTGGCTGCATGTGCTGTGTTGCGGCCCCGCGTCGGAGCAATGTGGTGGAGGTGCCTGCCTCCCTTCTCACAGCCCCGTTTCTGGAGGTAGACACCCACAGCTGCGTGCAGACCTTGAGACAGGCATGTGCTCCAGTGTGGGTGCCTGGATGGATGGCTGGAGGAAACAGGGTGCAAGGGCACATTTTGGTGGGTTGTTGTGCTTTGTAAGTGCAGCCTCGCTTCATCAGCTTCCCATCTTGAAAATGGAGGGAATATAAACTCCTCTCTAATTTAAAGATAAATTAACTTCTGCTTCTGAAGCATTCAAGTGGCATATTGAGGAGCACCACAGGAGAGTCCATGAAGAGCTAAATTATTTTATACAGAGGGAAGGGATTTGGTTAGTGTACAGTTAAGCAGAGCCTGGAACTAGATGGTAGGTGAAGGGAATGAAACAATATATTGCACAGCTGTGCATTGGCACCATCTATTGCACTGAGTGAGGCACAGGGTTTCATCAGAAAAAATAGCATGTGGCCTTATAATTAAAGGCTGTATTGTAAGTGGAAGGGGGGCAGAAAATCTTAAACTTGCCATTTCCTAACCTTTGAACAGTTGACTTTGCACCCACAGTGTTCTTTTACTGTTGGGTTTTTTGCATGTAGCACAATACAAAGCAGAAAGGGCTTTTTATTATTAAACAGAACTGACAACAGGATGGATATCTGTGGCACTGGGCTGCGCAGGAATGTAGCGGAGTCAGCAGTCCAGTCCATGATTGTTTAATCCAGGATTTAGGCAGTCTCCAGACCGTAATACAACACTGTGCAATTGCTCTTCATCAGCCTGCAGGTTAGAGAGTAGCAGGTAAGGGCCATGCCTCTGTATTTCCCCCCCTAATTATTTTGTTTCCCACATCATCACTTGTACCACTGCAAATTAGGTTAATGCCTGAAAAGATGCAACATTTTGCTTGTGCCTCACACACTGTCCAAGAGGCAAGCAGTGAATACACCTGCTTCAGCATATACTCCTTGATCCCACTATGTGTTTTGTGCTGCCTTGCAGAACTCCTTTGTGTTAAATAAAGGTGAAATATTAACACAAGGATAGTAGAGAAGCAAGTTGACTTTCGGTGCTTAGAAGTAATAATAGATGCTTGCCTCTCTATGAACTTTGTGTCACTCAAGCTTAAGCTTTACATGCTTGTGTAGGATAAGAAATAGATTAGGTTTGCAGGAGTACTGAAGGTTAAAAAAAAGAAAAAGACCTTAAATCCCAAAGGCATGGAGGAAAAGCCAGAGGTCTGATTGCATTGTGTCAGATGGCAGTTGTTCTTCTCCTCTTTGAAGCAGCTCAGATACACACAGGATAGTGTAATGCCATGGTGTTACAGCCTCCTCTATTCTGTGAACCCTTAGACAATGTTTTCAGAGGAGCAGGAGAATCTCAGACAGCAAATTTAAGCCTACAGCAATATGCTCAGTTTCTTAGGCTATTGTTTCACATCTGCTTTCAGATCAGTACCACAGCCAGATGAAGCTGTGCAATGCTCAGCCACTTGGTCCTGCCCCTGCATCACCTCCTTTCTTGTGCCCCATGCAAAAGAAGAAATGATGTGGAGATGGGAATGAGAAGCCCAAGTGGGCAGATCTGCTGCCCTAGTAATTACCTGGTGGCAGGACAAGTTTATGCTGACTTAAGCCCTAGAGCCACAATAGCCTTGTGGACTATCATTAAGTGATACAGACCGCCAGGTTTCTGTAGACCATGGGATGCAAATTGCTCTAATGGATGGGTCAGTAAATGTAATGGAGAGAATTTATAAATATATTTATACGATAATTAAGTATCTCCAGGGTGGTAGGTATATGCAAGTGAGGAGAACTGCAGGGCTAGGGGTGCACAGGCAAAAACAGTGCAGATGCCTTCCTGTATGCCCCAGTACACCTCTCCTCCAGGACTGGGGGCAGCAGCCACAGCAAGACCTATCACTCTTCTCAGTGTTACCAGAAGCCTGGTTCTAAAGTCCAAGTCAGATCCTTCCCTCAACGGTACACTTTTGTTTACATCTGGAGGCATGAGGGACCCTAATGTGGTGAGGTATGGGGACTCTGGTATATGCTGAAATCTCTTTGCCCCCAAAATCAGTGTAAGCAAAGGCCCTGAAGTGAGTGAGAATGTAATGCTATGCAGCATAAGCTATGGAGCTGTTCTGATTCCTCTATCCCTTCTGACCCCAATTTCATGTTCCCACCCTTCCTTTTCTTGCTGCTGCTTTTAAGGTCATGACACGAGATCTGAACTAACTGAATGCTCCTGAAGCTTTTTTTTTTAATTTTATACAGTTAGTTTCAGGTCCCCAAACAAGCTCTTCATGAGCTGTGTGAGTATAAATTCTGGTGCAAGGGAGGGGGAAAAAGCACAGCTGGGGGCAGAGCCACAGGATGCAATGCAGAGCTGGGGCACAGCTGACGTGGATCAACCTCACCTATTAAGGAATTGCAGCTTCATTAAATATTCTGAGTGCTTCATGTTGCTTCTGGCCCTGCAGAAGTGAGCTATATACAGCCCTTGATTACAGACTATGCCTAAACAATTGTCTAGCCCAAAGACATGCCTAGAAATCTCTATCACTCCCAATAATCCAGAATGAAAAGCCCCTTAGACCTTGCCTCCACCTTCCAAAGCAGTCCTTTGCAGTGTTTGTTGTTGCTTGCAAACGTTAATGCTTATAACAACTTTGAGCCTTTTGTATTCATCATGTGGGGTGGTAACAGGCTGTGGTATAAATGTATGACATGCTTGTACTACAGGGATTGTGCAAATTAAAATTAATTCCAGGGAGGTGGGGAGAGTAACAGAAAAAGGAGGCAATGAAGAACTAGTGGAGGAAGCAATATAAAAAAATAATCCAAGCCATCTTTATAGATCAGCCAGTATATTTACAGCTACTGTTGAGAGATGAGTTATTGAATGATACCTATTTTCACCCTGGCCATAGATTTCAGAAATGCATGCAAGTACAATTATCTTCACCCAAGCGGTAAACATTTGGACAGTTATCAAATCTAAACGTTGTTTATGAATCGATTTTTGCCTCCTTAAGTTCAGCTTGGCTATCCTTGCAGCATACCAAGCGCTGTAACCAGCCTGACGGATTACACAGGGGTTACGTTTTGCATCTGGAATCCTGCATGCAGCACTTGTCCTGGAGAGATGCTTTCAGACATCTGCACTTGGGGCAGGAAGGAAAAGGCAGCCACAGGAAGATGTACCCTTCTTCCCTCTAAATGTAATTCTTTAAGGACAGTCCTTTGTTGCTGTGCAGATAACTCTGGTTGTGCTTCTGTGTTTTCATTGTTTATTAGTAGCATAAACTCTGAGGCAAACGGGGGCTTGACATTTTCTGCTAGGCCAAATCCTATGGTCAGCTCTCAGCTTTAACTCGTGCAAACTCCTAACATGAAAACTGCAGGGATTTGTCTGCGTACAGGCTTTTAGAATTTTATTAGCTGTAAAATTGTCTATAATGAGGACTTCACTCCAGTCTCTGAAGAACCTGTGTTGGCTGCTGTCAGGGACAGAATGTGGAGCCGGATGGATTAGTGGAGTAATCTGGTAATGCAAATTCTTCATATTTAATCAAGGGAGAATCTACTATGTGCTCCCAAATGCTTCTTGGCAAAACAGACTGGCAGCGCTGAGGTCTGGCAAGATAGCTGTACTGTTATTTCTCCCAGAGGGCCAGAACTAAACTACCTCCCCTTCCCTCTGGGAAAGGCTATAAATAGAGGTCTACTGGGAGCTCTGTCTCACGTTCGCAGAGGCAGCTGCCGTCTGGGATTGCAATTGACCCCCTATCCCTTCTTCATCTTCACTCTTTCTTCCTTGCTGGTGTTTGTGTGATTGTGAGGCGAGCTGGTCCAGGGAATTAAACCAGCTGAAAAGTAATCATAGGAACAGAAGAGTCTGGTGCTTGTGCATATTGCACATTGCTTCCTCCACATTTCTGGCTACCCCCAGAGAAGCTGACTCCACCTTCCACACAACTTTCTGAAGTGCTGGGCAACGAAGTAAACAACAAGCAAGATGGCTCAGGGATTTAAGTTAACTGCTGGAGAAAGGCACGTATTATTCACAAATACAGGGTCAAACTAGAAAACGTCAATCACATGCTATTTACTAACTGCAGTAACAGTTAATATTTCTGTACCTGCAAACCACAAAAAAAATGAAACCTTGTAGGTTAAATTAATGGAAACCAAGTCAGACAGCAAAACAACTTGCTCAGGACTACAGAGTGCCTAAGATGATGTTAACTCACAAGTCACTGAACTCATGAGCCCCTGCCATATGCCTACTTTCTTGAGAAAGTGCTGTATTTCTGTGCAGGAGGGAGTGTTTCCTCGGGGAAGGGCACAACCTAAATGACAGTAGGAACACCAGCTAAGGAAAGCAGCACTACAACAGATTTAGTTGGCTGTGAAGATGTATGTGTTGTATAATTTTTTCCCCTAAATGTTTAGCCTGTTAAAAGCTACTGCCTAATAAAACCACAGGAGGAGTGGGATATTTTTTAACTGACCAGTATTACATGTGTGGGAAGGAACCTTTACTAAAGATGCCCCTGGTGCCTTGTACTTTGCTGGAGGGACCAAGTGACTTCTGCTTTATCAAGATGCAGGAAATGCCATTTCCTGTCTAGTCATGGGCATCAAGCCAAATACTGGTCTCAGTTGACAGCCAGTCAATTATTTGATTACTGATGTACAGCCAGTTTGCATTTGTGGATCATCCTCCAGCTAGACTGCAATGATTACATATACATTTGACAGTCAGTCTCAGGCTTATTTTCAACTTAAAACCGTTACTTATCAACACAGAGGGCTGGCCTCATTGAAGTGAATTTTTCCCAACTCCCCTGTTGTTCAAAAATTTGATGTGCAGTGATGAGTTTGCTCAGGTCCTCATTCTGGTTTTTTTGCAGAGAAAAACCCCAGTTTCTTCTCAGTAAGATGAAGGATGTAGTATCTTTTTCCCTTATATCCAGGAATAAATTAGGTAAGGTTTTCTGGCAATGGTGCTCATTTCACCCCTTGGTTTTGGGAAATGCTATTCATCCTGAGAAAACAACTCTCTGTCTGTTGGCTTGAGGATTCAGCTGCTTGTCATGTTAGACCATGTGGAGACTGCATCTGAGTCCAGCTGTATTGCCAGGATCAGTGCCCTAGGGACTCAGCACAAAAACACTTTGATCCCGCCCAGTGACAGGGTTTTTGCTAACAAGCCTCCAGACATTTCAGTTGGTATGTCATCACCCTTGCTAAACTAGAACAGAAGGATGAAACAAAAGTATCTCCAAAGACCTTTAATAACATCAGTCGAAGGGGAACAAGTAAAACATCCCAGGTGAGACACTTCTGTAAAAAGCGTTAACATTGGCCACATGACCGTACAAAGGACAGTAGAGGGTTTTTTTCCCCCCTTTTTTCTTTTTTTTTTTGTCTTTCTCTTCAGAGATGAAAGAAGGGATAGGAGCTATGGACTGTGAATTGCAATGAACAAAGCACTTAACATCCTTTAAATAGCTGGATAGGGTCAAAGTAAGGCAAAAAGTCTAAAATGCATAGAAGAGAGAATGAACCTGAAAAGTCCTAACACGTTTTATACTGAGTGGCCCCCCTGCAAATTGTACCTCTCAGTGATGGCCTGATTAGTTCAAATTTTCCATGCACTTAACAGGGACTAAGTTACACAGCTCCTGCACATGGTGATAGGATTTATGCTTTTAATTCCCACTGTTATAGAGCTGCAAATACACCCTATTGCTTTTACCTTTTAAAATCCAGACTGCGTACGCAGTGGGCATGCGAATTGTGCAGCCAGGATGTGGGATGAGTGCCTCAAAAGGGCAATCACCTGATGCTCTTGTGCTAGGACAATAAGTATGAAGTCGACTAATACCTTGCGTCAGTGAAACACTCTGGTTAGTGAACAACTTGCAGATCGGGCTGAATTTTGTGCTAGACACCTGAAATCCAGGGTTTTTACAATCCAAGTGCATTACTTGAGCAGAAATCAGATTAGCTGGATTGTCAACAAGGCGGTATGTGATTAGCATTAGCAAAGCGTCTATTTCAATAGATCATGTAAATGAAGCAGTGAGGACAGCAGGGCCAAAATCATTGTCTTAATGAATAGAAAATGTGTTTTGTAGATTATTTTGTTGCTTAAAGAAAAAGCACTGTGAAGGAGAGAGAGCATTAAAACGCAAGGTTTTGTCTAACATGCCCAGCCACGCTCCTCCCACTTCTGCAGAATAATTTTGCAGAAGACAGGCAATTTGATCTGAAAGCCTGACTCTGCATCCAAAGGCACGGGAAGTTTTGCCATTTGGAGAACAAAACTTTGTGCAGCCAAGTAATGATCCAGCATGTCCTAGTGGAGCAGAAACATTTAAGAAGGTGTTTAATGCCTAAGCACATCAGCTGGGCTATGGTCCTTCAAATATATGGTACTTAAAAGTGTGTATTTCTGAAAGAAGAGCTACATAAAAGTCTAGGAAATTAAGGCACAGATAACTTTTCAGCATTGTGATAGGGTTGATCAGTTCATCTTGTCAAGCACCACCCAGTAGTTACTTTTACTACTTATTATTATTAATAATGTTGTTCCAGATTATGAACATCAGTGAAAAATGACCAGGTATTAGGATCTATGCAAACAAGCAGTAGATTATTTGTCTCTAAAAAGCTGATGTTTCTGGAAATGTGCCTTTTGTCTCATTTCCAAGATTTTTATTTGAAAAGTTATTTTATTTTTTTAAAACAGCAAGCAAGGAACCAAGGCTCCTCTTTCCTCCTCACCCTCACCAAAATATTTCTATCATCTCCTTTTTTGCTACAATTTGGAACTGGAGAATGGCGAAAGCTTCTTGAAGCAGTAATTCATCCTTGCTGTGCAGGACAAAAGAAGCACATATTTCTCCTGCCATTCACTGGTTTTGGCTCGCCTTTTGTCTCATCAAAATTCAGTTTTCCATCCAGAGCATCACTGTGTTTTCAAGCTAGGTGGTGTTTGCATTATGGTTGAAACAACCCAGAAAAAGTTGGATTGCTTGTATCATGTGTTTCTTAGTGAACGGCACCCTAAGAAACTTTCCTGACAGACCTCCCAGCTGTCCTCTTGACAGAAACTCTTGTGGCAGTGAGTGCAAATAGCTCAGTAAGTGGTTCTAGGGTAAATGTGAAAACTCTTCCCCCATGCCGAAGGGAGATTTCTCAGGAGGATTTCACAATGTCATTCTCCACAAGAATCAAGCCATGGCTGGTGGCAGAGTGACATTGCCTCGGTATTTCTCTTCTCTTGATAGTACTTTGACAGACTGTTTAGTTGTGGTTTTTTTTTCTTTTATTTAATGGCAGTATTTGCAGGGTTTGTTTGTGCTAGCTAGGTAGCAATGTGCCCAGTGGTGTATTAGTCAAACTTTCCTGCCTTCACAAAGCAGGGATGCAACCATCTCTAATACTGTGCTTACGGTACACCCTGATCAGAGCTTACTTCCTTGTAGTTTTATTTTGCACTATTACACTTGGGAATATGGGCACATATCAATCATGCCAAGATTCCTGAAGGCATTGTATCATCCTGGCCTGCCTGCTCTAGCTGTAAAGCAAAGCAGTATCATTATATACTGCCCTCCTACATGAGTCAGGTGATTCAACTTCACTGGCAAGAAACCAGTTCAGGGAACATCTGAAATATATTGGTCATTTCACTGAGCTGTCCAATATTGTTACATAGCTAAAGAGGAGGAAAAAAAATCACACGTGAGAAGCCAGACTCTTGTCTCAAATGACCTTTAAAAAGATCCTGGTGACATGCAGTGGTAGAGAAGAGAGGAATAGTTAAATTTTCCTTGCAGGTGCACCTCATCCTTTGGCATGAACCAAACATTACCCCTTCACTGAAAGACTCCTGAGCTCATCTTCGATGAATGTGGATGGATTTGTTAGTTCCCTCCTGCTTGTTCTAGCCTGGTGTCACAGCCATCAAAGAGCACTGACACAAGCAGAAGCCTTAGCAAGAACAGAGGGGGTTCCTGTCCTTTGTGTCTCTAATACATGTAGATTGATGCCCTTCACCTCTTGGGCTGTACCCTGAAGAGACACCTTGGAGCTTGCTTAGTGTTAGCTGAGGAACTCTTGCCTATTGTCCTGTTCTTCAAGTTGTGTAATATACACTAGGTTTCGTTCTTTCAGTGAACGGAGCGGTGCTTGGTAGCTTACTGTCTATCTGTGAAGTCTTTCGGGCCTAAGTCACTGCTTTATTTCCTCTCTTAGGTTCTGTTAAATGCTGCTACGTTTCTGATCATACTTTTGCAAGACTCCAGCTTTTTGTTAAATTGACTATTCTGGAGACTGAGCATCCTTTGGTAACAGTTGTGTTTATAGGCAATAGCTGAGTCAGCTGAAATACTAGACAATAATAATTGCAGACAATTTGTATTTAACTAAAAAGTCCGATTTTATGTGAGCTGGAAAAGCTCTTTTTCTTCTTTCCTCTGAAGTGCTGTGCATGCTCTCATTCTAAGTCTATCCCTGAGAAGATCTAAATTTACTGTCTCCTGGCTTTTAAGGAATAGACAGCAAGACACCAGGGCTTGATGGGGAAGAATGCTCTGAAATGAGAGAAGAGAGAGAAGCTTACAAAAGGAAGTTACTTGTCTGTATTTACTTGTTTATAATAGTAGCCTACAGTGACTCTGAGGGTACAGTTACAAAGCTAAGCGCAGGAAGCATACTGTGCTGTGAGTAAGCTGGGTGTGAGTCAGCTCTCACATGAAAGCCATGTAATTTATTACATTTTTGTTAGTCTGACTGTGGTGTCACGTGAATGCTGCTACTGCATAGCTTTTTAATGGGAATGCAGTCTTGGCCGCCCAGGGCAAAGCACGGGCTCAGCAGGCTGCATGCCCTGTGTGTGTGTGGACATGCACAAGAGGAACAAATGCCTTGTACACCATTTTTGCTATCTGTATGGCCTTTGCAAGGAGCTTTAAAACCGGCATGTGCTAACTTCTGCTTTGAGACTGCTTTCTTCTGCCGCAGTTGTGCGAGGGCAGACTGTCATTTATGCAGAGGCCTCTGTGACCAGCAGGCCCCAACTTTTTTAATGGAAGTACCTGCAGACAAAAAAAGGAGTTCTGCTTTTATGCTTTTGTGTAATCTAGGCTTTATTCCTCAAAGGCATTTTCCTGCCGATAAGAACAAAACCCTACACACAAATGTCTGTTTCTGTCAGCATCCCTAGAGGCGATGTCCCCTCTGTCCCCTCCTGGCTCCAGATGCACTGACAGCTGGGAGCAAGCCATCACGAGGAGCGCAAAAGCTTCCTTGATCTGTCACGCAGGTTACCTGGCTGGAAGGACACACTGATGAGGAAGCTGTTTGGAAGAGAGATTCTGAATGTCAAACTTTTTTCTTTTTGGTAATGGCTCAATCTAACTGAAGTACTGTAATTATTGTAGATTTTGGAAACATCCCTGTGTTTTTATGAAAATGTGGCAAGTTGGGTTTTTTTTTTTACCTTTCTTTTCTCCTTTCTTTTTTTTTTCTTTAAGGGAGAGCTGGCTGAGTTCTTCTTACTCTCCAGGTCAATAATGCATTAAAAGAGTGGTGGAAAATTCAAACCCCTCCTCTTTCTTACTTAAGGCACTTGGCCCTGAATCTTTTGTTTTACAAACTGTAAAGCTGTATTCCTTTATTCTGCTTTAACTTTGCTGGTGTAAGGGCTCCCTTTTCCAAAAATGTGGACACAGATATATAAGCATAAAGGTCCTACACAACTTAACTATAGCTGAATCCTGTATAATAGGTAAGTAGTTCATGGTGGTGTGGCAGAAGACTAAGTGACAGTGGCAAGGATCTCAAGGTCATAATTGTCTGTGTTAGGGTTTTACTAGGAGAACCGCCTCAAGTAGTGTGTGAAAGTTATGGTGATACAGGATCCCTCACCTCAAGTAACTGCAGCAAAATATGTAACTCAAGGCTGTTGCAACTCCAAGCATAGCTGAGTAACGAGTTTGATATGCTGCTGTGATTCTGCTGAGCTGCAGCATCTGTCCATGTGGACACCATTGGTTGTTCCCAACAGCACAGCAATGCTTACCTTAGATATCAGTGATAGAGTTAGACCCAGCATCAAGTTAATAAGTGTGTGTGTAGTCGGTGGCGGAGAAACACTGATGTCAATTTATAAATGAAGTTTGATCCAAACACAGAAGCTGTTCATATATGCTGAAATACCAATCACATTACAATTATAAATAAATGACAGAGGCCTCTGTTGTTGATGGCACAGGTGTGGACATGGTTAAGATATAAAACCAATTTACTCTCTCCCTCCTGTGGGAACAGCTCTATTAGTATGAAAGATTTAACTGCATCCACATTACAGAAGCTGTGATGGTTTTAGTCCAGTGTAGCTAGAGAGACTGTTATGCTAGTGTAGACGAAGAGTTGACATTAAGACTTGATGAGGGACAGAACATCACTTGTATTTTCTCTGTAGTTAACATAAAATTTACACAGAAATGAAATGCTGTGCATTAATAATTTCCACTAATTTATTATGTCAAGTGCAGAATAGAAAGTCTGCTGCTGATCATAATATTTCCACTGTACATCACTCTAACATAAAAAGTTCATAAGCCATTAGGATAATGATTTCTACCATTACTTGTCAGTAAAGTGTGAAAATATTTTTTTATTAGCCATTTACATTAATTTCAACATGCATGCATTTAGTCAGAAACACGGACTTTTTGAAGTGATTGCTCCCCATTGATTAATGTGGCCAGAAGTTTCCTGATTTGTCAAATGACATAGAACAACATTTTATTAACGGTGCCTGTTTTGTGTATAAAGCTTTGCATCTGAAGAGGTTTCATCTATTAATTAGTAAGGCTTAGAGATACTCAGAGTTAAACGAGAAAATGTATTCGTAGTGTGGTTGCTGTGTTGAGGACTTCACTCCTAATGCATACCAGTAGTGATCTTTTGCCTTTGGATTAATGGAAAGTTTGGGTCTCACACAGGCTGAATTTATGTAGTCTCAAGGTGAAGAACCATCCTGATATAGTGAGCCATCTGTATGCAATGCAATTTAAAAATGTTGTTCAACCTCCTCTGAGAAAGAGCTTTCCCTGCCACACTTACATTCATTCAGAATTGGATGGCAAAATCCACTGGTAAACTTGAGTTTGGGTATAAGGAGATGATCTTCACATAACTCACCATCTCTTCCCTTTAAAATGGTGCCTATCTGACAAAGCTGTCTTTTGCTAGGAATTTTTGATTCTTCTAGACCAAAATTTTTAAGACTATAAGAAGGAGTTTCTGGAAAGAATAAGGCACGTGTCCCAGGATAAGCAATAACCCTATGCTAGAACAAGGACCAGGGGCTTAAAGTTCCAGGATTTGACTCACTAATTCAAATCAGTAACATAAACCTCTGCCACCAACTGTGCTGTGACAGTATTGACTCTGCTCTTCCTGTAGTCATTCTGTTTTGTAAAGCTGAGAAACTGGTAACTGAGACTCAGTCTGATCCCCCATAGCTGGAGACCCTCACTGCCATGTATTGAGGCCTCTTTTTCATCCTAGTTTGAAATGTCTTCTTTCCCTCCTAATCTAGAAAGAGGAGATACTTGAAATCTTGGATTGGAGACAGTAAAAGCATTTTCTCTTCACTTGCTATAACGTAGAGCTGGGTTGAAAGCAACAATGTTTGCCTCTACTCCTTTTGTTTTCTCTTTCTGTGAACATTCAAGTGAAAAGGATTTTGTCCTCCACGTTTGTAGAAAAGCAATTTTAGCAATTTATTTAAAAGTGTCCTTAGAAACCAAATATAATATTTTTTCCCAGGCAAGCACTGTTGCTCAAGGTGCTTGAATATGCACTCAGCTGGGTAATAGGAACAACACCATGTGACTAATAAAATCAATGTCTGCTAAGTAATGTGGTTCAAACTGGAAATGATCTCGATCAGTCCAGGGGTAATTTTTTTTTTCCTATCTGAAGAATAAAATGGAACTAGTCTAACAGCAGATATTTTACTACAGAAAAAGTTAATTTATATAAAGCAGGATTTTAATAGATCTGATTAGCTTTACATGAAGATAGCATCTCTGATTTAATGCTATCTTAACTTAGTCAAAGTAGCATTAGACCTTTTCTTCAAATAAAGCTTTCCATGTGATTAAACCAATTTTTGCCCTTAGTCCTGACATGCTTTGCTGTTACAATGCACTTTGAATATTGAAATGTAAGCTTACCTGTCATTAAACATAGCTGGGAAGAGATCTGACGTAATTCTGTACTTTCTCACT
This sequence comes from Pandion haliaetus, assembly GCA_013401275.1. NCBI lineage: Eukaryota > Metazoa > Chordata > Aves > Accipitriformes > Pandionidae > Pandion > Pandion haliaetus. The sequence continues at coordinate 46,592 of VYZV01033791.1, read as the reverse complement.
GCTGAAGTAACTGCTAAATATTAGCACTGTAAATTGCCTGCAAACCATGAGCCATTGGGCTACTGCAAATGTGGAAACAGAGCTTGAGGGAGTAACACTGATATAGAAGTAAACACTGCAGAAAGCGTTCAGGAGCTTCTTCAAAGTCAGGAGAGCGTATTTCATGCCCAGGTTTAGATGTCACCATGTGCAGTTGGGCTGAAGAAGAGGTATTCCTGACCTGTACCAAGGTAAGAAAGAGAAAAATGATGGCTCACAGCATTCAGCTTTGACTCATTGAGAACCATCTAGAAATAACGCTCCTTCAGAATCTGGCTTTTTCATTTCTAGCCAGCCCTCATGCTACTAAAATATACCAATTTAAATCCAAGTATTCTGTTTAAGGACTCTAGTTTTGATTCCCATGAAAGCAGATGGAAGGAAAATCTCTAGTGTGTAGAAAATAAAGCAAGCTGTCCAATTAAATTACCACAATGATTCCTAATTCCACTGTGGCCTGTCTGAGAAGGCCATTAGGAACAAAAAACCTCTCCAAAGAACATTTTGCTGGCACTTCACACTCCTGAGGAAGGTATCTGCAGGCAGCCAGGCATGCAGCGTGCCTGGAAAAGTGGGAGACACTCAGGAAACTGAAATCGTGCGGCATTCCATGCAACATTGCGAGGAAAAATAGAAATGTTTATACTCAGGAAATAAACCTAAGCAGGAACCGCTTGATCAAGACGAGAGCTGAGTTTCACAGCAAAGGGAAGAGACTCGATGTCAGAGCCCCCACATCTTTGGTGCTTATCACTTGCACAGGGCTGCGGGATGCCCAGCGGGCAGGCAGGCAGCTGTCGGGGGCAGGCGGGCTGTCTGGAATAGGCTAATGAAACAGCGTGCTCTTTGGTAACTGTGTTGAGGAGGGGAAAATAGTATTTGCTTACCTTAAACCCAGGCTGCAGTAAATGTCTCTAATACATAATGTTAAAGAGGCAATTAATAGACAAATGTTTCTATATCTAGAAATATGGGGGTATTCAAGTTATTCCCTAATGGTACAGAGCAATTGCACTAAGCTTATTAAACTTCATATCCAAAGGCAGTATATTTACTACAGGGCTTTCATATCTAGCAGTGAAATTCCAGGCAGTTATATCTTTTAATTTGAAGGTAAACACTGATAGATCCATCACTTGGAAACAGCCAGCTGTAAACTGAAAATGAAGAAACAAAATACTGTGGATTAAATGTGTTGCCTGTGTGTGGCTTTCTATCACCATATACCAGGACACCGTCTCAGTATCAATGAGATTTGGCAACAAAAAGGAAGAATATGGAGGAACACATTTGTTTTACAGAGCAATGCACTACCAGGGCTGTGTACAGAGTACAAAGCCAAGCAAGTGAATTTCTGCACCAAAGTCAACAAATAAGCTGATCGACAGTGTTTGCTGATAACAGCCACAGTCTCTCTGTTACACCCAGCCAAAGCAATCAAAACTCAGCAAGCATGAAGGGACAGTGTGAGCAAGACCTACAGTTAATGGATGAACAACGGCAGCCGCTCAAGCTTGAAGAGAGCTTGCTCACCAGAATTTGAATCTCCTTACTACTCGTGTTAGCAATGGAAGTGGTTTCTTCTTGCAGCATTAGAGATAACCCCCAGAATAACTGGTAAAGAGTGAATGTTAGTCCTAGGGCTGTTTCAGTTTGTTTTCTTGGCAGCATTACAGGGGAGTGTAATTCTGTGAATCATGAATATGATTCATACTAGCCAAACTGACCTTTGAAAATTGGGAGTAAGCAAACATATGAGAAAGAGATTCAAGCTCTAACAAATAAGCTGATAAAATGAATGAATGATATTTACAGACCCTGCCAGTCTATTAAGAGGTCACTTTGACAGCTCTGTAGGTGCAAATGTGAGAGTTTCCACTCTCTCCTACCTACGTGAGCAGCCATTCATACATACCTAATAATGAGATGTATTCTCACTATTTTGGCTATTAATGCAGATGGCTCTGACAAATCTGTATGCAGACTGCAGTGTGTGGTACAGAAGACTACATGTGTCTTTTTGTGGGTCTGAGTGTTCACGAAGTTCCTGAAAACCTTAAGAAGCCCAGCTGAGACAAATAGGGAGAGAGATGAAGAAAGGAAAATTATGGCAGGTGTATAAAACCTTTGCATTATCACCTACAGCTGGCCTTGACCTCAGGTTGGGCAAGGGCCCTGCTTTGAGCAGACAGTAGCATTAGATGACCTCTAGAGGTCCATTCCAGCCAACAAGTTCCTGGTTCTGTGCAAGCACATGGGAGGAACCTACTTGAGCAGATCTGGTGGTAAGCAGGGTAGGTGCAGGAGATGACCATCTGCTTACTGCAAAGTAAATTTCCACCAAGAGAGCACTAGAAGGTCACCATTTTTAAAGACTTTATCAGTTAGTGGCCCTAGACAGTTTCAGTAATGTGGTTTGCAAGACCTACGCCATAGCTCAGGTTTGCTTTGTGTGAAATCGTAGACTCCAGAAGTGCTGGAAGAAATTTAAATGATCTTTTAGCTGGACTATTTTCTTGATCAAGGGATCCTTGACACAGGTTGAGAACATGACCTACCATAGCCCTGGAGCCCATAGCTCCATATCACAGTAACTGAATGCTCTTCCAGGCACCCCTGCAATAACCTGTGCCGTTACTGGGTTTATAACTTCAGTTTTTAGTTAAGCATTTAGAAAAATTGGCACATGCAGTTTGTGCACTTCTGAAACTGTGGCTTCGCTCCATAGCTGTATTTGATTGCTGTATATGAGCCCTTAAAGCATTTTGGAATCTCTCTAAAAGAGAAAAGCTGTTTAATACAAAAATCTGTTTCCTCTTTTTAGTCCTAGTAGCAAGGTAAATAAGAAGTGTTGAGAATTGCATGTGACTGGAAGATTTGAGGTTTGCTTAGAGCCATTTCAGTGGTTATTTTGAAACTTTATAGGAAAACAGTATCATTTCCTTTCTTCACATTCATAACTTACTAACATGTTTACATTTTCAGCTGAACATTTCCATCCTTGGCTGTGCTGAAAGGTGATACTCTGTTTACTGGATGTAACACTGAGCAAAATCCCTTCAACCTTCTGAATTACCTCAGGTTGAAAAGTATAATCCATTATCCAAATACTCTCTCTATGTTTTTTTAGTATAATAATATTGCACAACAAGCTGAAGATGAAAGCTTGGCCTGGATATAGCAATTGCTAACAATTTCTTTGGCTGGAGATGAAGGAAGAAGGTTTAAAATAAGACCACCTCTGTGTGTGCTCAGTGAGTGTTTTGCTTAGATTGTAATTCAGTGCAAAGAACCATTTGCAGCCGCCGCTATAAAAATTTCCTCTGCCTGTGTGGATGAGAGGCTGGCACTGAGATCACCACACTCAAACTGGCATTAGCTACTTAAAACCAATATGAAGCCAGAGTCCTTTAATATCATTTAAAAGAAGAAAAAAACAAAACCCACAACAAAATAAAATATAACTTTGATACAATGTGAATGTAGCCATGAATGGGTATATACATAGAAACACTACATGTATTTATGCGTGTGCAAATGCACACACACAAACACACCCCTTCTCTTCTGAAAAAAAAAAGTAAAGGAAGTAATGATTTAAGTTCCTTCAGCACTTTGTCCTCCATTATTCTTCATTTGACATTGACTTTTTTTCACTGTGAGGCTATGGCCATGCGCACAGATAATTTGTCTCCTTGCAAACATTAGTAGTCAAAGAGGGGACATTGCTTATTTCCTGGAAGGTACGAGCTTTAATACACAGCTGGAGTAATTTAAATCCTAACATCTCATTATGCATGAGGCTTTTTTTTTTCCCTTTAAATAATAATAATTAACAAAAAAGTTGTAGGAGGCTAAACATGTAAAACTCTTCCTTTTTTGTTTTTAACTTCAGCTTAAGCTATGCAATGTAACATGACCATTAGAAGCCAGTAGCATTTTTTACTTCTGCTTAAATGTATATTTAATACTGTGTTTTGTCAAAAATTAGAGATTCAAGAGATCATCCCATCCACTCTTTTACCCACAGCAGGATCAACTATGCTTACATCCTTAGCTGACAGATGCGAACCTATTTTGGGAGGCTTCCCAGGCAATCTATTCCTGTGCCCTGCTATACTTACCACTAAGTTTTTTGCTGATGTCTATGCCAAATCTCTTGTGTTGCAAGTTGGGTCTATTAGTATTCACTTTTAGTCCCCCCCCCTTTTCTAACATAGTACCTAAAAATGTACGCCTTGTATTTCACTTGAATCTTTACAACTGAAAGAAAAGAAAAATTACATTTTCTTGCAGGTTTTTCTCCTGTTTATACATGCAGTTTGCTGCTTACCTTTCGGTTTTGGGTTTTTTTTTTTACAACAGTCTGATATTATTTACTCATGTGACACATAACCCAAGTTCTTTTCTGCAGAACTCCTACCTGTCCAGATGTTCATCAGCTGTGTTCATGCAGGTGATTGTTTCTGCCTAGTTTAGAAACTTCTGCTTGTCCTTAATAAAGTGGATCTCATTTTTTCGGTTTGTGTTTCCAATCTGTAAGAATTTTCATTCTTTCTTCCCTTTCTCTCTTTCCATGTTGGTGTAAGCTGTAGATTTAGGAAACGTTATCTCTTCCATCATCCAGCTCATTAACAACAATATTAAAAGCTGGTGGACACAAGACAGATCCCTACAGAGCACCATACTGATGCCATTAGTAATTCCCCTGAATATATATTTTTTAGCCAGTTTTGTACTCACAGTCTTATTGACAGCCTTATCTGCATGTGATGCAAAGTGCTTAATATTTGTGAGCCTACGTCTCACCCTGCTGGTTATTTTCTGTGGGTGCACAAGATGGACCCTGATCTGAAGTAGGGATCGGGAATTCCCGTACACAGACTGACATTACTGCTACCGTGGCTGCATGAATTGCTGCAGAAAGAGACCAGAGGAGTCAGGTAGCCCTCACCAGTTACCCGTTCTGAATTAATACTTATAGATTCATCACAAGAGGATGTTGAACACTAGTAGCTTCCATGGAATTCTGAGGTTTAATCGAGGAGTTTTAATCTACTGTGTCACTATCCCAGGATACTGTGGTTACAATTTTCCATGTGTGTATCTACATCTTTGCACCGAGGTGATATGAAACCTCCCTCCCCTGCATGGGGTAGTTTGTGACCATTTCTGGGGAGGTGGGCATGGCTTCAGCTGCCATAAAAACCCCAGGGTCTGTGCAGGGAGAGACACTGCTGGGATATCTACTTTCTTACAGGTGGAATGTGTGCTCTCAACCATCCAGATACACAGAATTGCTTCACCACAGCCTCACACATTTGAAGGACACAGAGGTTTGTTTGCTTCCTTGCCTGTTTAAAAAAGAGATAGTAGAGTGGTTCTGTTTGTTTTTTCATGGCAGAGCTGTATTAAAGTTCATGAGCTTCCTGAAGGTCAGAAAGACTTGCTTGAATCCCGAGTGCTCTGGGTCTTGTCTTGCGTGCACATGCCATGTGATTAGGCTTAACGTAACACAAAGGGTCACAGACCGAGCAAAAACTACAAATTTGCTGGCCTGTCAGTCAGTAGCGATTGCTGTCTGTGAGATGGGCCCATCTGAAATCCACTCCTCCTTTTGCTAATAGGGAGCTCACACAGAACTACCTTGCTCTCTTTCTTCAGTCCTGACTACCCCACAGTTCTGCAACATGCTCTTGGAGGATTGGGATGCAGAGCTTGTCCTAACAGCTTTCCAGCCTGGAGATACTTTATTTGCTCTCTGTGGTTGGGGTAGGGCTGCTTGCAGCTTGGGAAGTGCTGAGGGAGACTGATGTGTCCTTGCCCTACATCTGTCACTACTTAGCCTTCCGTTGGGTAGACAGGAACATAGGATTGATTCAGGGCATTTTTATGCTGCTCTCACAATCTTAGTATAATCTAATGCAGTTCCACTGTCAGGATTTTGCAAATGCAGCCTGACTTTGAGATTATTTACAGCCTGGCTAGCTGAATGTTATCCTTCCTGTCTTCCTTCTTGTAATTCCAAGCACTAATCTCTTATCTCAATATTACACAATGAAAAACCACTAGATTGGCAACAATAAAATGAATAACAAGTTATTGACAGTAATTATTCTGCAGTTTATCTGGAGTCCTCTACCTCACTTTATCTGTTGCTTATTTTTTCTGATCCTACCTTTTGCTCACTTGTTTTCTTGCTTGAGTAAAAACATCCTTAATGACTTTTTCTTGTCCAGAAAAGAAACTTCTGTAGCAGAAAAAGAAAGGCTGATCAGAGAACAGCTTTCACTGGCACATTTGTTGTGACTACTTTATAGTCTGTAACATATGTGGGAATAATATGTAAAGCAATACCACTAATAACAGGGTTTCCTACAAAAGCAAGGTGGGCAGGGTCTATGATACATTTGAAAAATTAACAGGCAATGCATTGTAGAATAATAATTTGCCACAGAGTATTAGGGTAAGCTCAATAAAACAGCTGGGACAAATCTAACAGTTTGTATTGGGTACTGCTGGTAGATCAGGGAATGCAGCCCAGTAGGAACAGATCTATGGAGTGAAACAGCAGAACTAAATTACTAATGTAGACACTCACCATGACCAAAGAGAGGAAGCAGAGCAACAAAAAAATGAGGAAATATATTAAATCTAAAAATAAATAGCTGAGCTTAAATTATTGCAGCATGTAATGAGGCTTTTGCTGCTCTGGATGGTGGAACAACATGTTGCAGTGACTTCATTAAAAGAAAGTGGCAAATGTGCAGTAGCCCGGTGGTACTTCAGGACATCTTAGAATCATCTCAGGCTATTTTGTTTAGATTTTCTTGTACCTGTCCTGAAATCAGGAATGTCCTCAAATCAGGAAATTCAAAATAATGCCATACTAATAGAATTTCAGGTGCATAGTCAACACAAGCGAAGTGAAAAATGAAGCCACGTAATGCATTTAATACTGGGAACATGATTCAAGCCACGTAATGCATTTAATACTGGGAACATGATTCCAATTTCCTAAAAAAAAACTCCAACCAACCCACCCACCCCATAACAATCATCAACCTCTAATTCTATTTTCTGTTCCACAGAGTCTTATATTTCATTTACAACCATGGCCTCTGAGCAATTTCCCATATTACCTAAGCGATGTGTCTACCATCTGTCACCTATTTGTTTTGTTCTGCAGAGAAGCATGGACAGGGGTGTCTCTTCTTTTTGTTTGGTTACTAAGGGATTTTTATCTTTTACATACAAGCTACTATACACTTAGGGGAGAATGGAGGTGCTAGGATTCATGATCGTCTGTAGTTCCTTGGAAAACCTATTCAGATAAGCTCCTGAGAAAGTTCTGGACATTGAGGAAAAAAAAAAACCAAAACCACAAAGAATTACTGTTGGGTACTTTATCAAGCTGCATTAGTAAAAGGCTTATGCTTGTGTGGGAAGGCGGGTATCTGTATATACATTACCTGGGAGTGGAGGGAAAGAATTGCAGAGCTTTGTAGGAGATTAGGGTGTTAAGGGAGTTTGTAGTCCAGCAATGACCACTTTTTTCCTCGCTTCTGATTCTTCTTGTGCTTTTCTTCTTGGGTTGCTGCTACCTCAGGGCTGAAAACAGTGATGATGACACTGCAGTGAAATTCTCATATCTGCCTTAAAGAAGACTCATTTAGTTTGTCTTTATCCACTAATCTTCTTCTGCAGCCGTGCTAGGCAATCAGAGCAGCAGTAAGAGTAGTGGGGAAGGTGCAGAAGGGAAATGAGAATAACCAGGTGCTCGAGGAACTCTCTGACCAGCTGCACACAACCAGTATTTCCAGCCCATGAAGCAAGGAGCGAGAGGTGGGTCTGGGCCGTGTTGTGAATCTGGAATGAGCAATGGCTGCTGCTGAGTTTTTAGATGGAGAAGGGCATGCTCTGGGAGCTTGTGTGCTGAAATCACTCCAGCTCTCCAGCTTGCAAATGCTAAAACAAGAAATCCCTCAGTGGAGCAGAGAGTGATGTGCAACCTAGCTGCCTTGGAGAACTGGATAACTACAAACCTCTGGAGCTTCTCCCTCATGCAGCATGCCATAAAGTTGAACAGGCTTGCTAAGTTTTACCACATCATTTATGTTGTACCCCCTCCTTCTCTGAGCCATGCTGCTTTGTTTTTGTGTGCTGGCAGGAAATGGAAAATCTGTGTAGGCTTCTTATATGTTTCCACAGCTGCCTAGCCACAAACACGACAAACTGTAATGGAGTTCTCATAAGGACTAATCCTTGCCATGACAATACTGCAGTAGCCAACTCATATTTGTTCTGCATTTGCCACTGCTGTCATTTATTTCTCTCTGAAAAGTGGCCCTTCTGAGGATATCATACAAGCAACTGTTTCATCTGGGCTAAGGGGTGCATTTACGCACCTATCAAACACATGTAAAGGAAGAGTAACATGGCAAGAGAAACCAGTTACCTGTGCTCTGAAGGCAAGAGTCTAAACTCAATATTAAACAACGCTGAGCCAGGCCTGTTCCAATCCCATTTTCATATTTACACTTAGTACTTAGCAATAAAATAGTGTGGCTTACAACTGGCTGTTCTGGTACCATTTTGGAGTCCTGTTATTAATAGTTTATGTGATAGGCATTAAAATTAACTATGGAAGTATTTTTAAGGAAGCAAGAGTTCATGTGCTAAAAAGCACATGATGGAGGACCTAATCAGCTGGAAGTAGGCTTTCTGCATCAGAAAGTTTATTGTGAGCTTACAGCGCCTTTGTGCATTTTCATTTTCAGCTAAAGGATGTAGTTTTTCCTTTGCAACTTTCAAAACTAAAAGTGAACACTGCTGTGAGCTCACACAGACAGCAAAGCAGTTTAAAACTGTTGCCTCAGCCACGCAGACTGTTGGTGGTGTTATTATCAAGTTTCACACGGCTTTTGTCATCTCACTTTTCTGTCTGTCCTCAAAGGAAGTGCAAGTTTTGCTTCTGTTTATCAGCAAATGTGGATGCTAGATCTTAGTTGTGATTTAGAAAAGGTCTTGTTCTTCTTTTTGCAAGTAAAAATTCCTGCCAACACGTCAGCCAATTTTTAGATTTAGAGGAAACAAGCAATACTGGAAGGTAATAAAAAAGAAGGGACAAATGAGTTAGTTTAAAGCTCTGGTAGTGACTGATTTTTCATGCAATACTTACTATAATCCCCATTTCAGCCCCTTGTCCTCCCCACAGGCTTTACTTCCTTGATCTGAAGAGCATCAATGTGCAATATTGTCCTGGTGTCATGAACTGTTCTTGTCCTCCCCTGTTGCATTTCTACCTCTTTGTGCTCTGTCCAAATACGTCTCCTGGTTATGTTGCTATGTCAGGAATGGTAATAACTAGTAGCCAAAGCACTGATGGGAAGGAAAACAACAACAGCAAAAAGCACACAACCCTGCTGTAATGGTTTCCCCTGGTAGCTGGTTTTGTACTTTTTCCTCCGTGAGATATTGACTGGAAGAAAGCTTCATAGCAGTGTGACTTAGCAGTTCCTTTTTGGGTTTTGGTTTTTTTCCCTCTTATCTCTTAGTCATCTATTCATACATGCACTATAATTTTGTCCTAGGAAACCTGCCTGTTGATAATGGCAGCTAGGCAAAACCTGGAAAATTAATCTTCCCTCTTTACAAGAAACACCTAGTTCATGGGGAGCTGTGCATACACAAGGACTTGTCAGTCATTCTAGGGCAATTCCTCCATTAAAGGGCTATAAATTTTAAGGCTACTGTTATTGTTGGCCAGTTCTCTGAATCCTTTGAACAAACAAGTAGCTCCTTGCACCTAAATCCTTGAAGTTGAATTTTGAAGCTGGTGACTAGTCCTGCAAGGGAAACATCTTTTAATTCCCTTTTTCTTTTAGTTATGACAGTCTTGATGTGTTTCCTTTTTCCCTGTCAGATTACTTTTTGAAATATGATATGTTGTTGTTGTCAGTATAGAGAGACTGTGAATAGATCTGAGATTTGCTACTAGCTTAAGAAAGAAGACAGATTGTATATCCTCATTTCTGTAAAACCAGGTTTCAGCTGTCCTGATCACCTGCACTAAAACCCAAAGGGGCACCTTTACCGATATGGAGGAGGTCACAGTCAATCAAAATCAAGCCCATCTGGAATGGAGAGCAGGATTTAATGTTAATACCTGCAGGGTGGTGGGTGGATGTGAAGAGGCTGCAACACCTGTGGTTTATAAGGAAAGCAAGAGAAAAGCAATCTGCCTTCTGACCTGGGAAGGCAATCATCCTTGCTTGGCAGTGTGGGGGTCTGTCTCAAAAGCTATTGAGAAACCAAATGCTAAGGAGATCTCTTGTGCATTTAATCCGGGTCTGCTAAACTAGGTTTTTGCTTTGTAAATGTAGGCCAGCTCTTAGAAACATAGACCAGAGGTCTTCTGCATTTTAAATAATTAATTTTCTACCTGTTTATTTTCTAAACTCATTGCAGGGTGGCCTCAGTGAAGCATCGCAGTAAGAATCTTGCAGTGTGTTTGTGCACCGCTAACATAGCAGTGATTTATGTGTGAGCATAGAGAGCAAGCAGTGACAAAGAAGGCAAAATGAGCCTTTGACACTTAAGAAGTGATGGCAGGTATGTGATGAGTGGTGTGGCACACGCTGAATCCTAAGGAAAGCCTGTGAGTATCGTAAATTGAGTGGAAGAGCTACGTGTTGGGCTGAGCTGGTGCATAATTGGAACCCTGGAATGTATTTGTGCAGTCTGCAGCAGGCGTACGGAAATATGTGGACTTGGCAAAAGCAGTCAGTAGCGTTAAATAATTATGAAATACTTGAAAGCCCCAGGTAAATAACCTCTTCAGAATTGGCAGGCCTCAATGGGTCATTAATTATTTTGTTATTTCCTTCTTTATACTGTGAGCTGTCCTAAATCCCTGGTGGAAAATCCAGTGAGGCAGACAGGGGAGAATGCAATCAGCAATCCAAGCAATAAGAACAAAAAGAAGAATGACACTTACAAATTTTGCTACAAACTCCACAGTCCTTTCCAATTCCAATCTGATAGAAAGGATTTAGCTGAGTAGCTTGGCTGGGTGAAGTGTAGTTTTTACAAGTCTAGCACAAAGGACCGATACATTTGATTTGGTGGATGTGTAAGCTCTAACAATAATATTCAGCAAATTCAATCCTTTAATCATTGTGACCATAAGAACCAAGTCTTTGTAATGTTCTCAGGACATGTAGAGAGTAATTACAATGGATTTTAATAAGACTTGCTGTGAATTGTTGACCAATTATTCACTATGGGGGGGCAGAAATTAATTAAATTTTAATGTGAAAAGTTATGGTTAATTAAAAGTTGTATGAAAACCAGCCATAAAAAGTAGGGAAGGTGGACAGGTTTTGAAATTACTTAAAGGGCATGTAAAGGAAGGGCATAAGATATGGTTTTGGCCTGGATTTTACCCTACAGGATGTATACCTGAAAAGAGATATCCATGTGCATATTCTCTTCTCCAGCTGTGAAAAATCTGTCCCAGGAGGATGCACGCCCTGTGACACATGATAGCTTGCACCCATGGATGTAGAGAAAGGAGTGGGCTGTGGAATCAGTGGGTGGGTCGGACGTAGGAAGGATGTTTACTTTCATACCCTTCTATTTGTTTGGCCCTGCAGAGCTTAACAAAGAAAAAGACCATGCCAGCTGAGCAACCGGTGGAGGACACAGCCACCTGGAAATCATGCCACTGCAACCTCAAGGTGCATTCCAGCCCAAGTGCCCACCAGCTACGCCTCTGCCTTCATTCATGTTGTCCAGCCCCTGGGCAGCCTCCAATTTCCACCCCCTACAGTGGCCTTTTACAGGGCCTGTAAAAAGCCCTCCAGTGTTGTGGAAGCTGGAGAGAAAATGCCACAAAGAAATTTAGGCACTTAGGCACGGATCCCAAAAGGGACCAAAGTATAGTTTACAGTTTTCTATGAAAAATTACAATCCTCAGGACTGCAGTTAAGCTGCCACCCAGCTCCTCTGCACCTCAGCGGCTGCAGGCTTCCCATACATAAGTATCTGCTTTTGAGCATGACCAGAACACATAGGAGATGTGGTTAAGCAGTCCAGAGCCCAGTTCATACCCAAACCTGATTAGGATCTATGTTTTCTTCCTCCTCTGAGAGGTCTGGACAGAGCCTGGTGCACTCTTCCAACAGCTACCTAATCAAAGTTAACATACAAGACAGAAATAACATGAGTTTTTTCTGGATCTTTAGGGAGAGGATTTTGTGCGGGGAGTTTGAGCTGAGTGGGACGGTTTTTGTGAATCTTGTTGCTAGGCACCTGGTTTCCCTACATGTTGTGTTGTCACTTGAGCCAGGGTTGTGGACCAGGCTTGGAAGACCAAATACCGTGAGTTAAATAACGTAACATGACCACTATGGCAATGCAGTCCTCTTTAGACTCCAGACCTTGAGTGTTTCCTTCCACAGCAAACCTATGAGGCATCAGCAGGGTCTTAAGTTGAGGGGGAGGGGTGTGTGTCTCACCAGGCTCCTTTTACAGATTGCTTTCTCCTTTTACAGTCCAGAGATTCATGGGTCTTAAGTCACTTTATCATATGTGTCTCATTCTGATCATTATAATGAAATCAGCAGGGTTAAATCGCGCATTACAAAATGCTTTTCCTTAATCATCAGTTTATCCAAAGGGCTGACAAGTGAGCTATTGCGCTGGATAATCCAATACCCATTTTCTCCTCAAGGATTAGGATTTATTTACTTGTAACTGACAAGCATCTACTATCTCATTTTGATGATATTTGTGCAAATGAAAATTTAAAGTCTTTCCCATTATATCATAAACTCCTATGAAAATATCTCCTTAAATTTTCAAATAAATGCAGCTGTATATCTGTATAGTCAGCTTTAAAAAATGTCAGTTCAGTGGTCTGAAATACATTGGAATATTACACATTGTTTGTGGTGTAAATGCTTTACAGTAAAATATTACTCACTTAACTCTATCAGGGGGTCAGTGACCAAAAGTGTAACTGTAATTGTAGTCTAACTACTGAGATTCATTTTACCAAACAAAAATGAGCTTGCATTTCTTCCCAATGCTCAATATTTCTTCAAGGGCAAATACATAATTCGAATTAAATTGCAATTTTAGTTTAGCTTTGTGAACACTGTACTTGCAGTTCTAAAAGAAACCCATGTGGAGCTCTTAAAAGATGCTTGCAGAATCCTGTACCTCTTAATTGCTGAAAGCATCTCTAACTATTAAGTCAATACACACATATGTATGAACTTTCAAAGAGCAGTTTGTATGTCATTCAGTAGCCCCATGAAAACGTTACAGATAAAATGTCAACAGTGAGATCATTTTTTGTGTATTGACTAATAAAAAATTATGCTTGCTACACAATGCTGTGAATATGGTGACCTGAGCCCCACAAGCATAGCTGCACCAACAAATTATAACAGTAACCAAAAGTAACAATTTATGTTATTGTTATTCTACTGCATAAATCACACCATTGTGTGACTATTAATAAAGCAGTTGAAAAATAAAATGAGCTAGAGAGGTTATCTCACAAAGAAACATCATGACCACCACCATATAACCCAAAATACAGAGAACATGGCCTTTGATAGAAAGGAAACATTTGAAGGCAAATTATTTCTAATACTATAATTCCTTCATATATAATTAAAAAAAAAAAAGAAAAGTACTTGCACAAAAATTAATGATTGATCCCTAATCAGTGTACACTGGCCTACATCTATGCAATTACATCTGATCTACTCATCAGAGCACTGCAGTGCCAAAACAAAGCTTTGGAGCAAATGATGACCCAAGCTCTGCCTTCTCCTCCCATCCCTTGCTGATTTGCTGTGTGAACACAAGAAACTCTGTGTCAGCACAGGACCTGCTACCTTGGGGACCAGTTGTGAATGGGGCCTTTCTCCCAGAAATATGGAAGATGTGGGGGGGGGAGGGCATCTTTTTGATAATGTTTTGACATTAACCTTTAAGACTCTTTTTTTTCCTGAATCATGCAGGACCCTGAACCAAATTCTTTCTCATTTTGCCTGATTCTGTACAATGACTTCAAACCGTTTGTACCTGTTCTTCACTGGCAATGAATTGTCAGCCACTGCACCCATTTTTGTCATAATTCTGCATTTGATTGTAATCATACTTCTTAATTTGACAAGTACCTAAACATCTACAGTCTATTCTCTCTACTGTGCCTATAATCAATAATTCATTCTCTGAATAACTCCATAAAAATGGCAAAGATGATGAATATTTTCTTTCTCTCTCAGTTTAAAATAAAATCCATATTAGTTTCATCAACTGGCAATCATTAATGTACCTTACTTAACCAAGAATTGATTTGATTCTGACAAGTTCTTAATGTCTTTAGATTGTGGTAAATAATTGCTATCCATATTCAGCAGTTTAGTATACCAACATAAGCTGATCTTATTTTAATGGAAGACACAGTTGTAAAACCTTGCAGAATATTGGGTAACAGCCTTCAATTGCTGACAGTCATTTCTTTTGCTTTAATGTTTGTGCTGGACTGGGTATACAGGCAGCTACAGCAACAAATGGAAGCTAAACAAAGCTTGGGGCTCAAAACTCAGAAGCAAAATCAGGCTGCAGATTCTTAGCTTGAGACTCAGACTTAATATATATGAAACATGTCTCATCCCTATTTCTATTTTTATTTCCTAATAATCTGAAAATTGTTATATAAATGCCTACCTTTTAGAAGTCCTCATGGGTAGGGCATACCTATTAATAATTCAGAAGTTTGAAAGGATAGCCTGTCAGTGACATTAGCTTGTCATAAAATTGGTACATTTTATCTTATGGATATGGCTGTATTACGCATACCTGATATACACAGTATAACTTCTGTGGTAGATATTTAGCTCTGCTGTTTAGGCTTCTTTGTTTAGTGCCTTCCTTCTGAAAATCCTGTGAAGCAGACAGGAAAATACTAACTACGGACTGTGGGTAGGATAGGTCTTATCCGAAATGTAAAATGACTGTGGAATAATTTAAGGAATATGTTTTGTTTGGGAAATGTAGTCAGTTTAAAGATCTCATGGGTTTTAATGTCATTATTCTCTACCTTTTGCGGCTGATGTACACCTCCATTTGGCTGTCCAGAGATAGACTTCTGAGTAAAGGACATTGAGCCTAAGTATTTAAGATTAAGTATGAACTGTACTTGTACAGTAGCTGATTGAGGGTTCCTAAATCAAATTTGGTTCCTATATAAAATGTGACCTTGTCTACCAGTCTGTCCCAGGTCTTATTGAAAGGCACTGATCCCTTCCTCTTAGAAGAAAGGTTTGTCTTTCATTGCTCAATATCCCAGCAATGAGACTTGTAAAGAGCTGAGCTCGTAGGTATAAGATGAAGAACTTTGGAATGAGGAAACTAGATCTTGTTAATGTTTTCTGTCTATATGGACTGCATTAAGCTGCGCAGACCTCAGGAAAATAACAATGATTAAAAAAATAATAAATCCTGTTTCAAATTCACAGAATGCAGGTAGAAGAGTGCTGCATGGATTTAGTAATTTGTTTATCTAAAATGGCACTGCAAGCATGAATTTCAGCCATCCTGCTGGAGTAAATTGTACTAAAGTGAGCTACAAGTGCTGTTTAGGCCCCAGACATAAGCCTCTTCCCAGTAGGACAGCTTACACAAGCCTGCTGGAAAAATGCTTGTATTCAACAACAAATCTAAATTCACATTGAGTAGTAAACCTTGGTATAGTCTGAAATGATGAACAAACAGTCACTTGCAAAGCACATATTGTAGAAATATCCCATAAAGATACAGGAGCTCGCATTAATCATGTGAGCTAGGACAATGGGTGACCTTTTCTAATAAGAAATGAGGCATCTAAAGCAGCCATTAAATTTTGCAGCAGCCCTATTTACTGTACGTCTGTGGCATTCATCATCGCATGATGTAAATATCCTCAGAGTGCCAACATTTGCCAATCATCCTTCACTGAGAGGAAAATTGGTCTGTAGCTTTTAGAGCACCACTCCCTAAATTCTGGCAATGCCAAGGCCATTATAGCTCCTTTTCAGCCTTAAAATGAACAGAGAGCAGCTGTTGAGCAAGCAAGGTTAACAAAACTTGGGAAAGCATTAGCGCTAATTTGTTTTTAGCACTTTCCGAAGCACAAAAGTTGAAAATGACTGGGCCCACCACTTTTCCAGGAGTCAAATCTACAAAGTCATTGGTAAGATATCTAGGCTTTGGCTTTCAGTAAAAATTCTCATGCTTGCAGACCTAATTCATGAAGGATTTTTAATAAGCAGAGGCTGATATGTACTGAGATGTAGTCACTGCTTTAAGTTTTGCAGTTTAGTTTCAACCTCTGGACAGAGATGATAATTAGAAATGCTGTCGAATAAAGATACTGTAATTCGGTGGCCGGGAAATGCTTTCTCTCGTTGGGCTCGTGAACTCTCACAGTCACTTTGAAAACTTGGACATCTACTACTCCTTCAAGACCTTGCTTCACTGGCACATTTCTTTTAGCTACCCTATTAGGATTTTCTGCTTTTGAAGTTAGCCTCAGGCCTTCTCAGCTTCACAGAAAAATGTTGTTAAAACAGCAGCTAGACTTCTGCAGATCAGGCAGGAGCCTTGAAACCACCTGTGGGTTTTATTGTTTTCTTTTTTTCCTTGTATATCTGCCCAGTTCTTAACCGGTAGCCTCCACTTCTGACTGAGAAGCCATCACTTTGACACCAGTGCCCTCCACAGCCCCAGCCATGTCTTGTTTCACATCAGCATGGAGGATCGGGTGGCAGGTCAGGTTTTGCAGCATTAGGCTTCACTGAGTGCCGGAGAAGTTTAATGCTGGTTTAGGCAGAGAGAGAGAGAGAGAGTCCTTTGCCACTGATAGATGATCTGCTTATGGCTACCAGCATGTGAGCCCTTGGTGCTATTACTGTTTTAGCTTACGTGGCATTTGATGCAGCTACTTGCCTGAGAGATTTGGGAGAGTGGGGAGATCTCTTCCCTTTCAAAATGCCTTTTTCCATTTCTCTCTGACAAGTCTGAGGCTGTTTATTAGCAACTCCCTCTATCTCGTTCCCAACAGCTCTCACCTGGAAAACTTCTGTTAAATGCCACATTTCTTCATTTCGGTGAGCATATATGTAATACTGTGTCACAGAAGTTAACGTCTGTTTATAGTGTCTGAAATGTAAAACATGAATGATCCTCTAATTCAGTGAAAAATGGGATTTGAGATGAAAAGGACCTGGTTCAAGGCAAAGAAATGAGAACTGTAACTTCTTAAAAAGGGGACACCACTTTGGTGAGAGGAAAAGGCTGCACGTGTAGCCTCATAGGTGGAGTGTTGTCATCCCTTGTTTACATTAGAGCATTGTATTCAGTCTCACGTTTTCCTCTGTTCCTGAGTGCTTATTATAGTCACTGAAAGGAATGCCTGTGGATAGCATAGAAACCCAGCTCGGAGGGGAACCAAGTCTCTGTAATCCAAGTTTTGGTTTTCTGTGATATGGGTTATCACAATCCTTTCTCCTTGGATATACCAAAATGACCTCTGTGAAAGCTTAGCTGGTCCATGATGCAGCTGCACATCTTCCAAACCAGACAGCTAAGAGAGCTATCAGTTCCTGCTTGGACTGCAAGTGTGTTTCTTCAGTTTTAAATCCTTGAACAGAATAGGTCCTGGTTATGTCAGTGGCAACCTGTTTGCCTGTGGATTGTGATGTCAGTGACCAGCAACCAGACTGGATTCACTGATTTTCAACTTCTGTGAACAAAACTGAGTTTGTCTTTAAAGACTAAGGTTGACCCTGTGAACACTACAGGCAAGATGTAGCATTCATCTCTTTATGTCAGCCTTTCTCACAGATTGCCAACATGTATGCCAATGGCTTTAAGTTAAAATCCCCACCTATTTAACACTACGTAAGGTAGTACGAAATAACAAGAGGAATTCAATGAGCTTGTAAGTTTAGGGCAAGGGTGGACAGTTTGTGAGTTAAACATAGTACTTGAGCAGCTTGAGTGCAGCCTGTATGCCTCGTCCTGTGGCAAGTAACAAGCTGTTTTGGTCCAGGAGCTGCTGGAAAATCCAGATCTCCTCTTATGAAGGAAGTAAGCCACTAGTGAGTACCAGGTCACGTGCATCATCCCATCCCTCCCCATCCTGGAAGGGCACTGCAGGCCCACAGACAGCCAGCATGATTTCTTGCCTGGAAGTCACTGCTGGTTCTTCCCCACCCTACTGGTCTGCAAGGCCTTGTGGCTTAAGAGAGACTGCATGGAGATGGCAAGAACCCTGTCATCCCACTGCATGTTTATAAAGCCAGAGTCCTCTGTCAGGAGAACCCTGAGAGATCAACAGATGCTTTCCATCAACATCACCTTTAATAACATTTCCAATAGTGGCAATAACAATTAATTGAAATGAATGTGTGCAAATACTGACTGCAGTCTGCAAAATTTGTAATTAATTGGCTGAAATGTTTGCTTTCAGCCAAATCTAAAGACTGGGATTAGTTATCTTTTTTCGTTTTCATTATAGTGTGCTTGCATTTTCCTCTGGAGTTCAGAAATCCTGACTGAACATCCTCTGTTACAACTCCCCAGGGGCAGGGATTTCACATAGGAAAATATGTCATATGGTCATTGGTGTACTTCCAATAAAAAGCTGGTTGCATAAAGGCAAGCATAGCTGGCTCTAGCTATGAAGCTTCATTGAAAGACCTCTGAATAAATATGTTTGAGTTCCGTATGACCTTTTTTACACCGAAATCTGACTTTCTGGCAGATCATGCATCATAAGCACTTTTTGTTAAGAGGTGGGAAAACATTTTCCAGACAGTTAACATTTTCCAGACCTCTGCTGCTTTGGGTGAAGAGTGACAAATAACACTACACATCAAAAGAGTATTTTCATTTCGGTTCCCATTCCGTCTGGCTTTTCTCTCGCTCTCTGCCCAAAATACGAAAAAACAACAAGCACTGCCCCAAACATGTGACAGCAGAGGAAGAAAGGCTATCGAACAAAGCCTTTATAAGGAGAGAGTTGCAAAGGTGGGCTATAGCAGTGGTATAGAAAATACCATTCCTTATGAAAGATTCAGTCATTGCAACCATGAAATCCTCACTGTATCAGCCATGGTCCCTGCCTGTCCTCGAGCATTAATGAGTGTTGTAAAGTTGTCAGAAGCTCAGACCTTGAACCCCACACAGAAAGCAAGTCCTATGGCCTTATGCAGGATCCGTCAGTGCTGTGTTTCACTATGAACATGAATGTTTTCAGTTTCTACCTGATTAGTCCATAGAGGGATACTATTTCTATGCACAGAATTTTCTTATTTTGTAAAAAAATAGTGGGAATTCTCCACATGTGAGCAGCAGTTTGTTCTGTTGTGCACTCTTCTAGTCCACCCAGAAGGCTCCTTTTCCTTTAAATACCATTCTGCAGTGTTGTTGTTCTTCAGTTCTTTATGCAAGGAAATACTAAATTTGAAAACACAGTATTTAAAGTAAGATTTGATAGGAGAGAAACTTCATTGTTTTGTTCCTTTTGTTTTGTTTTGTTTT
Organism: Pandion haliaetus; assembly: GCA_013401275.1. Taxonomy (NCBI): domain Eukaryota; kingdom Metazoa; phylum Chordata; class Aves; order Accipitriformes; family Pandionidae; genus Pandion; species Pandion haliaetus. The sequence goes on along the minus strand of VYZV01033791.1, from coordinate 26,945 downwards.
AAATGCATATTTTAAAGATGTTCATTTAGCATGATTTCTTTTTAGCACTTGGAGGAGCTAACCTTAGCCATCAGTTTCATTGTAAAGAGACCATTTTTCTTCTGACAAGCTTGTGAGCATCCTAACCTATAATTCACCCAAATTTGTGAAGCATTAATTCTCTCTGGCAGCTTAATCCATTAAAGACAGTAAAGAATTTGGATCAATTAATACATTCTTTTGACAGACGCAGTAATGAAATAGCTACTTCCATTCTATTTGCCCTTTGACGTATGAGCCCAGATCAATCTCAGGCTGTTATGAGGGATTGTTTTTATGTCTGCTATCCAGCAGTGACTAGCTATTCTCTGTGCATTCTTGAATTATGTCCCTGGGACTATTTATATAATATATATCACAGTAGCATATTAATATTTCCAAAATTGTTCCTAATTTTTATTTGTAAAAATTTACCATTTCACACCTCTTGGATATGAAAATGGTACCAGCCTCAAGGCAGGGAGTAGTGCAATGTAGAACTCTTTCCACGCTCCGTGGCTATCAGAGGTCTTCCAGTATTCCCTGGGGCACAAGACTGTGACAGGGACAGTTTACTTGTGCCTGAGTAACCCAGGCGTTCCCCAATACCCAGGTACCTATCAACTAAGTTTCTTAGAATTGAGAAATAGAGGACTCCAGCAGGCAGGACATAAAACCATTTGGCATTGCAGCTGGCTTGCTGGACCTCCCTGGCCTCCCTCTATGCTCCTGTGTTTTCATAGGCATCAGTCATAGTTGGATCCAACAGCAGGACAGATAAGCAGTAGTGGTCATATTAGATGCATTTTTTACAGTTAAGTGACACGTATGAACATTTTTAATACTGTATTTTTACTTTTTTCATAATCTCTTATCTCCCTAGGTCTTATGGAGCTGAATTAAAATAGCCCTTAAACTCAAGTCATAGGGGACTCTGGGTATTGTATACCTTGCTAACAATTTATAAACGTGTACAGCTGGCTTTGCTGAGATACACAGCATGTTTATCTGTGTTTCTCTCCTTCTGAAATCCTCTGAAGTTCTGCACCTCATTTGCTAGAATTTGATTTTAGAAGAGTGCAGGGGTTTTTTTCTGCTATATTGTTTTATTATAGATATAAAGTATCAAATACCTTGTTTTGTCTTGGATTTCTGTCAAGCTCAATGAAAGTTTAAGGCTAAATGAGGTGTTGAGAAGGACAAAGGGTTCAGGTGAATACATATTCTTTTCAACTGATGTCATTGCCNTATCCAGATCCGTTGGTGACACACTGTCTGTAAAGAGCCATCATGGTACTAAATGTGTGATAGCTTTTTAACTTCTGCAGTTACACTGGTAGACACTCTGAAAGGGAAATTATCACAGAGAAGTTATTTGTGGTCTACCTCAACGCTAGATTTTAGTAGCTCAAAGCAGGAAAAGGTAAATGTACTGGTAATGAGGACATGTGTGGATGACACAATGCAGGGAGGCACAGGCATAAGCAGCACTGGGTGGGGGGACCAGAATCATATGCACAAAAGCAAAAAACCTTGAGAACTAAAGTAAGATAAATGAAATCATAGATAACAGTAAGGAATGCACCGCTAATTGTTGCAACAATATCTAAGCTCAAAGTCTTATCAGTTAGAGGTGGCAGATCAGGAGATAGGGAGATATAGCTGTGAAGAAAACATGCATAAGGTATATGTATCGGGCACATTATTTCTGGCAGAGAGAATACAATACATGATGCTGTTGTGCAAGACACTGGCACAGTTCATCTGAAGAGCTGTACACAGTAGTGGTTTCCTACATGAAGTGTGAAAACTGGAACACGTTCAGAGAAGAGCTACCAGCATGATCTAAGGTCTAGATCGTATTTTACAAGACCCTGTTTTGCAAGAGGACCATGTCAGATACAGACAAGGCTGAGAAGGGGTATCATGATTCATGCACCACAGAATTAAATGCTGAGAAGAAAGAAAAGTTATTTAAGCTAGCAGAGAATTTTGGCACAGTTTCCCAAAGGTAGAATTCAGACCAGAAAATAGAATCAACTGGCTTCTGGTAAGAGAAATGAAGTCTGGTATGATCTTCCATTAAGAACAGGGATTTAAAAAAAAAGCAAAAAAGCAGAACTGTTCTGAAAACAGTTTTTCCTAGCTTTAAGAAAAGCATATGATGATATTTTCTGTGACAGCAGAGCATTGGACCTAACCAACTAGATCTGGTCAATCCCATTTTCTGTGTTCATAGAAGTTCCTTACACTTAGATATGTTATTTTGGTTTTTGAATACAATCAGTTATAGCCATTTACATCTGCATCCACACTAAGAATGAAGTGTAATCGAACTTGCAATTAAGGTACAGATGTTTTAGGCACAGCAATTGCTTTTTTGCAGCACTAACCCTCAGGTATTTTTACAGATTGTTTAAAGATTTGTTTCCAGCAGCAGAAGTCTCCCAGTCCTTTCTCTTTTCTGAGAGCAGATAATATTTACTGAACAGAGCAGTTGAAAAAAAATCCACATACATGTGTACACACACTCTATATTTGCTTTTAGACTTGAGGTTCATTCAGACTTTTACTGTAGGTATGTGTGATTCATTCTACATGGAAACCAAGTGAGTTATGAATGTTAAAGTGAAATCAAAATAAGCTTCTAAAATTCTTATTTATTCTTCCTGTTTTGTATTTTTCTCAAAGCATAACTGAAATGACATTCTGAATGAGACTACATAATGTTGCTCTTTGCCTATTGAAAAGACATTCCTCATGTTTTGTACATTGGCTCAGAAAGTCTAATACCTGATGCATTTTCCTCATTTCACCATGGGGATATATATTATAAAATGGTTTTAGCTTCATTTTCAGAATAATTCTATTCAGAAACAGCATTAATGAACTGTCTACTGTCTTTATCACTCATTATTAATCCTATTCCCACTCAGTCCTTGAGCTGTCTGGCATTTCAGTATCATAGACATATTTTGTTCTTTATAATACTGCTTGCATACCTTTATATATATATAGTGTACTTCAAATAACAGGATACTTATACCACCCTCCTGAAAGAGCATTTTAATAGATTACAGAAAGTCTCTTAAAACTACCTGAGTCCTGACAGCATCTTTTAATGAATCAAGGGCCCTGTCTCACTGTCTACTGGACTTCTGGACACATCTGCATATTTACATTTCACACTCAGCAGAGACAGATGAGTATGTTAGCAGTGCAGTATTTGTCAGTAAGAAATCCCAAATATGCCCTGGTTTTAGACAATAGCCCAGTAAGAATGGATTTAAGAGACAGCAGAAGAAATCCTTCTTTGCCATGTGCTTGTTAACTGGCTGCTTGACTGCAGTTCAATGCACGGATTTCAACTGGGAGTGAAAATTTAAAATGTATTGGTTGTGTTTGTCGTGAAAATGCCATTTCCTTTCCTTTAATGCTTCTTTATTTAGTACCAGTGTAAACCTTGAAACAAGAGTCTTTCTACAGGTGCAAACATATCTCTGGAATGGAAATAAGTGTGGAAATAATCTTTGGTATGTATGGATGAACGTGGTGCAAATATGACTTTCAACCTGTGTGTACATTTGGAAAATTGTTTTACATAGGTATCAAGAAACACTGTGAGTATCTCTTAAGAGGCTGTGTGATGAACATAAATGGAGATCCGAGTTTTCTAACACTGGGCCTTAAAAACCCCAGCTTGTGTCTAGGATGAATGAGCCATATTTTTGACGTTGGGTTTTTGTTGTACACCACTGTCTGAAGAGAAAGCGCTGTCATCTGTCTCACTGAACACCAATACGCCATGTGGACAAGCCTTTCCATATTGCACCCACAGTGGTTTTGTAAGCTGAGGAAAACTACAGAAAACGCTCTAGGAACTGTCTACCAAATAAATGCAAAGGAACGGGTAGCAAAGATGGGATCTTAAGAATGAATTTGACCTGGTATGGGTTTGAATTCTGGGTTGTAGGAGAAAGGAGATAAAGTAAGGAAAAAAGACCTGAGGAAAAATTAGCCTCTGAAGAACTAGACACTTCTGCTGGAGTATCAGAGCAGCACCCTGGCCCTGGTGGGACCCAGCCTGGAGCTCTCACCTGTCTTCGGAATGAGTGAACTGATTGACCAGGCTGGTCTGACAGTTTTATGAAGCGTGTGGTGGCCTCTACTGGTGAATCGAAACGTTACATGGACATTTGCGCCGCCTTAGAATTCTTAAAAACGCTGGATATTCACAAGGTAAAGCTTAGAGATGTTTAATATTCACAGACAGCCAGTTTAGGGTGCGATCATGGTTGTTATTTCTCTGTAATGCAAATGTGGTGGTCTATTAGGTTATGTCTTTTAGTCCAAGGGGTTTCCTCTCCTTAACTTGATACAGGGTTTGCATGTGTCTGGCCAAACAGATATATTCTCTCTTTCTGGATGGTACACAGAAGGATCCTTGATTTATTGCTGATCACATCCAACGTGCCCATGCTTAGCACAGAATGCCACACTTTGTCCTGTTGCATTTTTATGGCTTTTGATGAATCATGAACATAATGCAGTAAAAACTGATTTCAGGTTGTTTGAAACCCTGAATCATTTTTTTATTGCAAAGGTTTTGTGTCTTGCTAGTATGAATTACTTTTGTACTTCTTACCTGTGCATCCCTCATAAGACAATTTGATATTCAGGTAGTTCTTACATAGTCTATCGTAATTTATTATCAATGAGGCAATAGTTAATGGGTATTTAAGAGGAGGTTACTGCTTGTACTCAAACTCTGCTAACAATTTATTTGCTCCTTCATTGCTAATTAATTTGCTATATCTTCACAGAGATCTACCGTAATGAAATAGAAGTTCAGCCATAACATTTGAATTAAATAATGGGAGCTTAAACAAGCTGTTGATTTCTCCTTCTCTGATAAGGCTAACTTGCCATGAAGTAATAGCTTTTCATTTTATTTTAGAAGACCAGAGGCTTCTATGGAAACAGTGTAACTAAAGGGCTAGCAAAATGAATGAAGGCTGGGACATCAGACAGGGAAACAGAACTGGGGCTTGTTGACTCCAGGATCTACCCTTGCAGAACAGGTTGAAGTAAAGGAGTTTTCTAAGAGATTTCCTTGAGTCTTTCAAGCGCTCAGATTTCAGAATTCACACTCTATTAGCACTAGTCACTGGGGCCTCAGGAAAGACATAGAGGTCTGCGTCTCAGTTTCTTCCTATGCAAAACAAAAGGTGGAACTGATAATAAATACTTCTTTGTAAAACATTTTAATATTTATGAATAACATTCCAACATAACAGTTTATTCTTACGTGAAAATTGACCCATATTCTACCATCTACATTTACACTTTAAAATGTCTTTTCTTATCATTCTTTGCATATAAACCTGTCTCTGTGTTCCCACTTTCTATCATGCATATGTTTATTCACTTGCCTGCGTGCTGGATTCATGTTGTTTTGAAGCTCCCTTCTCTATAGAAATACTAAAGCCTCAGTTCAAACATTAACTTTTCAGACTTGTGGGAGGAAGGGAGAGCATAAAGGAAGACTTGACTTGCTTTTCACTGAAAGCTTAACAGGAATATTGAGCCTCAGCCACTTCTTCATAGGAGCTGCCTGGGTATATGGGAGCTCTAATTAACCAGTTGTGGGCCATTGTTTGAATTCCAATTGCATCAGTGGGTCTGGCGTCGGGGTTGGCTACCATATGAGATGAAGGGAGAAAGGCCACTTTCCCTCTCAATCAGTATTGAAACTCTCCCTTCTATCAGGCTACTAGGGCACGCAGGGGACCTCTTCTATAATCTGGGGTCCTCTTTGGCATCCATGTCTAGGTGCTGAGTAGACAGCACTCTGGTGACCTGGATACTAGCTTTACAAAATATCTGTGACCTTTCCTTGTCAATATTTCTTTTCCTAGGGCTTCTCCCTTATTTTGCTCCATCATACGTAACACTACCCTAGGAAATCAGGCTTCATATTAGTCCTGCTGTGAGAAGGGAGTTGGACCAAATGAGTCCAGTTGTCTGTCCCACATGAGACATGCTATGATTCTGTGTCTCAAAGAGGTGATGATTTGAATCACGAATCAACAGCTTAAACAAGATCATATTCATTTATTGTAATCTCCAGCCATTTCATAAGCTGCCATGTTGTCAGTTCCTTGCTCAGCTCCAATCAGAGCTGTAGGAGGAGGCACGCTTATGTAAGTCTCATAAGTAGATATCTTCCTTGAGTAATTTCATAGCTGGCAGGGTCAAAACAACTCCTGAAAAATTAAACACACTCCCCACTGTGAGAGCTGATAACCACCTCCAATCACACTAGCGTCAGTGAAGATATTCCCATTTCTTTGGTGTAGCTGTCAACCTCTGCTCAGATTCCAGAGCCAAATGTACATTTGTATTGACAGCATACTCTACTCTACTGTAACTTTTTTCCCAGAAGGAAAGACTTAATGGTGTTTAATAAAGACATCTTTGGGCAGTCTCAAAAATTCTAGCTAACAATTAATAGGTCTGTTTGTAGCCAAAATACTGATAGTGACGAGTTGCATGACTGGAGTACTGCAGCAGGGATACTTGCACCTTGCCTTCAATCTTTCCATTCCCCTTGCTTGCTTTCTGCCAGCTGCAAGGCTCATCTAACCCTTCTGTGAACCAGTGCATCTTCCTAAGGGTAACACAGTAAAGCTGTGAGTGGCTTTGTGCCATCCTAGTGAACTGAATTGACTCACCGGAGGATGGGACCAGTCACTGGAGTAAGTGCAAGGGAAGCAGACTCACTGACTCTGGTGGGAGAGCTGGAAGGCAGCAGTTTGGTTTAGCCAGCTGGGGAAATCTCACCCAAGCTGTGTCTCCTCTTTTGGCTGTGGTTCTGTCAAATCTGATGGCAGACCTGGGACAGTCCAGGAACTGGGGGTGTCTTAAGCAGTTTAAATTATTTTGCTACTAGTTTTTTAATTGTTTCTTTCACAGTCTACAGCCTGTGCCATTTCAAAGGATAATGGATGGAGATTTCTGTCGCAACCTGTTCCACATTCTAGCAACCAGCCAGCTGTATTATTTCATGCAAGAAAAGCCTCGTAAGCCCTACAGAGCTGAATTTCTTCTCCCTATTTTTGCATTCCTACATTGCTCCTTCTCAAGAGGATGTGCTAGAAAACAATGTTTAGCTCAATTTCCTCTGAACAAAATGAAACCAAACCTGTCACAGAAGAATAACTCAGTGCAAAACTGGTAATAATGAGGATGGTCTGATGAGCAGAAGTCTCTCAATCACAACATGCTCCCCACAGGACAGCATATTAACGGATACTACATTGTGAATTGTCTTGAGAAAAGGCTTCTGGCCAAAACACTGACATTCACAAGCAGCTGCTGCACTCAGCGAATGTAGGTTTTAATTATCTTGGGTAAAACAATCAATTTGGAGTGCAAGGCAAGTTAGGCTCTTGAATATTACTGATCTGAAGAAAATCCATGAAATGAAACTTGAAAGAAAGTGGATTACCTAAATGAAAAAAGGTATGCTATTGTTAGTCACTTGCTCCTCATTCATTTCATTGGGATTTAATATACTTGCATGTGATTCCCAATTAAATAAAATAGTCTATCTACCGATATCTTCTTACTGACAACAGCTGAGCAACCACAGTTATTACCTGTTGTTTCCCACGATTTTTTTAAGATCATCACAACACGATGCCTTAGAGTCATACACACTAGCACTAAATATGTACTTATATTGCCTTTTCCTCTATTCTCTCCTGCTAAAAGCTGTAAACACCAATCTTGAAACTCCTAGTGTTGCGTGCAAAGTCCAGTGCTTGCTCCCAGTAAATGCAGGCCAATGCTGGCATAGTAACACCGGGTGGCAGCAGTGGGTTTTCAGCCAGCAAGTTGAGCTGTAGTGAGCCTGTTGTCAGAAGTAATGAAGACATAGAAATTAATTTTGTTTTGATTTCCGAGTACAGTGCTTGGCATGTTATCCAACTCCAGATTTCTTCAGTTTGTCATTTGTTCATGCCTCACAGTCCTAGATTCCTTCTTTTAACTTAACCTAACATTGTAATTGCTGTAAGAATGACAGACTCGTCGAGGTTTAGGATACAGGAAGACGTGTCGCGTACATATCATCTGCTGAGAATTTGGAATTGTTGCCAGTGCTTTGTAGCTGGAGGAAAATTGGACAGTGATTTGTCTTTAGGGTATACGTCATGTTCGTCCTACTCTTTGTCCCTGCTTAACAAGTCAGAGTTGTGACAAGCATAATAGAAGAAATCCTTTCAGAAACATATTTTGCAATTACTGCAAACTTTGCTGGGCGGATGACAGACCTGGGGAGCAAGCTGCCTGCTAACTGTTGTCTTCTGACAGGGGGATTTCTTCACTTGAAAGGTCCCATCTGAGTGGGCAACACCTGGTATTTGGGAGCAGAGCCCTGGGCAAAGACAATTTGTTAAGCTGTTTTCTTCCTTCTGGGGGAGATTAGGGTGAGGTTGGGCTCCAAAGCCAACATCCTCTTATTTTGTCTCACATACGTGTTTCCTGTTACTCTGATAATTCCCAGATGCAGCTGCTTTTTAGCAATGTAGAGACTGAAATATACTTCTTGTAGGGAGACAAGTCGGGGATGCAGAGTTTTGAGACCCCTCACCTCAGAACACATCTTGCCCTTGGCCTTAACCATTAGTGAGACACCCTCACCACAAACTTGAGGCGCAAACAGGACTAACTTTATTTCCTAACATCAGTGGTGCAGTGGCATGTCTCAAGATATTATTTTTGGGTTTTTTCTCCCCAGGACTAGGCAAAGATTTTCCAAGTGTCTCACACACCTTTAGTTGCTCAGATTTCTGTTTCAGTGATTTAGCTGAGCTGGCTCAAAGGAGTAGCATGTTATGTTTTGTTTGCTTTCACTGCTGATTAATGTCCCAAAACCACTAGCCCCAGCTAAAAGCAATTACAACAAAGACCTCTGCAAAACCAAAATGTTTTTATTGTTCATGCTGTAAATTCCGCTTTTAAGTTCAGGGCTTTTAATGTGGTCAGAGGATAGTTCTGTGGTGGGTTGACCCTGGCTGGAGGCCAGGTGGCCACCAAAGCTGCTCTGTCATTCCCATCCTCAGCTGGACAGGGGAGAGAAAATATAACAAAAAGCTTGTGGTCCAAGATAAGGACAGGGAGAGATCACTCACCAGTTACTGTCACGGGCAAAACAGACTTGACTTGGGGAAAATTAACTTAATTTATTACCAACCAAATCAGAGTGGGGTAATGAGAAATAAAATCAAATCTTAAAACACCTTCCCTCCACCCCTGCCTTCTCCCTGGGCACAACTCCACTCCCAATTTTCTCTACCTCCTCCCCTGTAGCGGTGCAGGGGGATGGGGAATGGGAGTTGTGGCCAGTTCATCACACATTGCCTCTGCTGCTCCTTCCTCCTCAGGGGGAGGACTTCTCAAACTCTTCCTCTGCTCCAGCACGGTCTCCCTCCCATGGAAGACAGTTCTCCACAAACTTCTCCAATGCAAGTCCTTCCCATGGGCTACAGTTCTTCACAAACTGCTCCAGCGTGGGTCCCTTCCACGGGGTGCAGTCCTTCAAGCATAGACTGCTCCAGTGTGGGTCCCCTGTGGGGTCACAAGTCCTGCCAGAAAACCTGCTCNCAAAACCTTGCCATGCAAATCCAATACAGTTCAAAACCCAATTAAGGCTTTTTTCAAAGGTTGGTAATGTGTCTGTCTGCAGTGAAAACCCATTTGTTCAACAGTTAGTGTCTTGAAAGTCATCCACTGACTTCCAAAAATTCTTTCCTTTTCTCTTTTCTTTTCTCCCAAAAGTCATTGGAACAGAATCTGGGGCTTCTCAGTTCATGGCAGGGCTGATAATTCTAAATCCTATATGCCTTGAAGCTACACATAATTAGGTGTAACGTGCATAAGGATACCATTGGTAAATTTAGTGATTTGGCTACTCGTCCAGGGCCAGTGGTCAGAAGTATAAACACCTAATTTCTTGTGTCATCTGTTGGGTCTTAATGAATGAAAATGAAGATGAATTCTGTTGTTTGGTTTGTCAAGCAGTGAGAAGTGAGTATGTTTAGAATATCAAACTGGACATGAATAAATTGAATTTACTTATGTTTTACCATCAACTACACCACAAGTACATGTACTGTGAAAGCTGGATGCAGCCCTGCATAGGAAAACTGATCCTGCATATCATGCCAAAACAAGATCTGAGGACCTCCATTCATAAAAAAATAGGAATAAACCTATACTATGTATAATATAATAGGATATATCAGAGGTATATATATATACATCATATAGCTGCCAAGAAATGAGAGGCAAGACTTCTCCCTAGAAAGAGTTGCAAACCTTGCATAACATATGTTAGGCCGTGCTAAAATGGGGCAGAAGAGGCTCAGAAATGTCCTCTCTTTTCCACGATGCTTTCTGCCCCCTGTTTGCCACCCTTAGTAGCAGGTGCACATAGTTCCTCTGTGCCACCTCTGCCCCATGACCATGCCGCCTGCTTCAGGTACCACACAGATCCTCCCTTTTGAGTCCCCCAGGAGGTCCTCAGAAGCATCTCCAGTGCTCTAGATTGGTAACTGACCCATTTTGCTGGCAGTGCCACCAGCCCCAGCCATCTCTCCCAGAATCTTCTTTCTTCTTAAGATTTCCCTGGATTTCCTTACTTGGGTTTTGCCCTACTCTGCCTTGCCCCTACTGTGCTTCCCTGCCTGTCCCTCTTCTGTGGTGCAAGTTACTCTGCAGCCACAGGTCTATGCACCACTGGTGCCAGGGTCAGTGCTGCCATGAGAGGTAGGAGAGGGGTCAGAGCCTCACCGGCAACTGAAGGGAGGAGGACGTGTGAAAGGACAGCTGGAGGGATGGGGAGACCGGGTCTGTAGCAAGCCAAGGTTAAATCAATATAAACCACTGCAGAATCCACTCTAAACCTCCATCTTCTCTCAACACCCTCAAGCACCTCGTACAGTCAAAACTGCTGACTGTTTTCAGCAGTGGGGAAGCCACATTGATCATCTGTAATGCATGTTTACATGGAAGTTATTTACACAGATGCAAAATGCAGCAGCTCATTAAATAATTTTTCATCATGTCACTTACGGAGCAGAAGAAAATTTGGCTGCTACATAGCAGTTTCTACTGAAGTGGCTAGGACATAATACATTGACATTCAGCTGTAGCAATCAGCTTGAGAAACTTTGTATTGAATGTATTCTGAAGAGTAATTAAGCTTCCTAGAGTAAGCAATGCTTGTTAAATTGGGTGTTACTACTCGTTACTTAAAGCAGATAATGTTACATTGTTTTAAACAGCCTGTCTTATCTTGCTTAAAGAATGAGATTATCTCCTCTGTCTTGTTCTTCGCAGTCTCTCATGAAATACACTTGTGTGTGTGTCCCTCAATCTGTTTTTCACATGGCCTCCCATAGTAATGCTCAGATCTGTAGCTGTCAGAGCAGCAGCAAGCCAATAAGAGGTAATGATATTCTCCCATTTTTCAGGGCTCACTCTGCCACTCTTCCTCACACAGAGTAGTTTCTCTTGTTATTGGAAATTATGGGACTGCTCACCTGCCAGGTACTACTCAAAGGAGTAAGAGCAGCAGAGGCACTGAGGCAAGGGTAAGATATTGCTGCCAATATAAAAGTGAGAGGACAGAGTCCTGCATAATTTACATGATTAACTTGGTTAGTCAGGGCAGAGAGAATAAAAATTTAAGTAAGTCCCTTGATGAGCAGGGATTTGCTGTAACCTCTAAACCTCATGATTTGTTTATCTAACTGCAATGCCCAGGACTTACTCTTATGGTCCAGGACCAGAGTGTGCATACACACCAAACAAAAGGAAGTTCACTGCTTCTCCTGTAAAACAGTTACTGCTTTAGTATAATGCTATGTTAATGTGATTAGAATTTTCTCCATAATTAGAGTTTACATTATGGAACACCTCAAAGCATAAATGACACTGTTCTTGATACCATGCAAATATGTATCACTTAAATGTGCATTATTTGCAAGTCCCAAAGGAGCAATTGAGTCAAGTAAGCTAATTCTTCTGAGCAGGATTAGTATATCCCAAGAGAAGACATGTCACATTACAACTGATCTCATATTTTTTTCTAAGAATGCAGTCACTGTGGTTTCTAGGTACCGTATATGATCCATTTTCTTACATTTGAGCTCTGGGATAGCAGTCACTAGGGAGGATTTTTAATCTCATGACTTCTATTAAAACACAAGAGCAGAAGCATAAACCGCATTATTGCTGAAGGAAGTTGGTCTGAGAAGCTGTATTCCCACATGCATGAGTAAGTGAATTACAAGTTAATCTATGTGCAAAAGAGTTTTAGTGATCTCTGTCTGCCTTCTGTGATTTCAGCTCTCCCTGGAAAAATGAACCAAACAACACCACAAACACATATTTTTCCACTGTCAAATATTTCTCATTTCTAGACAGAGTCCCTTGGCACCTCAGTAACTTCTTTTTCATTCTTCAAGTAGATTACAGGTCACTTAGGCAGCAGGCACAATTTCCAACAAGTGAGCAGACTTGCCATGAAAACCTGACAACTAATCAGTGAACAAGTGACATCTCCGTGACTGGTAGAAGAAACCTCCACATGATCTCCTTTACTTACAGCTTGACAGAAGCTGCTAAACCAGGGAAGATCTGAAAAGTAATCCAAGATTACCAGCAGATTAAGGCAGGCACTGTGTGCAGCTTCTCGGTTTGAGTGTTTAGCATCATGCTAAGCTTTTCCGAAGTGTAAAAGTGACTGGGGGTCAAACTGAAATCCTCTTTTGGCAATTTTCATGCTTGCCCCACAAATCATGCATAATATTTGGTTGTTCTAGAAAGTGCTTGAGCAAATAATGCAGCATATCCCACCTTTCTGCACTCTTGTAAAGTCACTGTATTTTGGTCACAGTGGTACATTTGCACATGACAGAGTTTTCTCTGCAAGACCCCCATTTTCAAAAGAAAAGCTAAATTATTTAAGAGAGTGTGAATGCAAACTCAGGAAGAAAGGTGCTTGGTTTTTTGCTGGTTTGGTTTTCCAGCAGGATTTCCTGTTTGGTGGCATAATCTGTCCCCTGATTTTTTTCTGTATAGCCTAAAAGGTCACATGCTATAGTCATGGCTACTACAGCCTAAATTGAGAAACTGCTGTAGGGAGCCCTGTCATGTACAGTACTATATGGTGGGGTTGGACAACGTCTTCTTGTTGCTCCTTTTCCTGTCAATCCTCCCTGTCAACTGGTCACTAGAACAGGCACCTTCCCTGTTTTGTCCTTGTTATGCTTCTGGTCAGGAATATCTTGCAGGGCAAACTGATGTCCACTGACCTAATTTTGATAATGGTTGGAAACTGGGGTATTCTGGACTCTCGTGAAATAACTTTGGTGAATGCATTGGGAGTACTGCTTCAGTGCACTCTGACAACTTCTCAATGTGTTTACCAGTAAATATTAATTTCATGAAATTTAAACTATAATTCTAAATGTCATGGTCAAGGTGTTTCATCAGAATTCATGTTTCCAGAAGTCTAAAATTTAGCCATGGCCTATGCAAAACTGAGTGTTGCTAAGTTTTTTACAGTTGCCTTTTACATACCTTCATCTGTCGCTGCTGCTTTTAGAAGAAAGCATTTGATATCAAGGTGGCGTTGGGTAGGCAAGGTTCACAATATTGTTTGTAGTTGTCTTTCCTTCTGTCAACAAATAAGGCTAATAGTATGAATGACTGTTCAGGATTATCTACAGCCTGGCTTCTTCTTTTCCTATGGCCTTTAAAGGTTCCTCAGACAGGGTGTCAACACTGTGACTGCAAATGTCCTCAGTCTGAAAACTTAGAATGGTTCATGAAGAATGCATAGCCACTGGTGTTTTTTTAAAACCTGTGTAACTATGACCAAATTTTTACATTGTTTTTGTTTTCTCTTCCTATCCTTTACTGTGAAAGCATTGAATGAGATCTTCTTTTCTGTTTAGAGGTAATGTGATTCACAGCCAGTTATTTCCAGCCCTTGTAAGGCTCACACTCGTGCCAACTGGATGAAATTTGAGTCAAAATTTTCAGAGGAAGGAGGATGGCCTCCAGCCATTTCCACAGAGGAGCCTGAGACACTGAGTGAAACCTAATGCAAAGACTACAGTCTTGACTGCCTGTGTTGCTTATTAAGCAAATTGCTTCTCTCTAATCTAACATCAGTGACTTCATTTAAGTGTATTGAAATATATAACTGTTTGAATACATGGGTTTGTGTAATTCAGTTGGAGTTCTAAGCACAGAGAAAAGATTACATTAAATAAGAGGTGATCAAGAAATATCAAAAAGCCAGTGACAGCCACTGAAGCTCAAGGCCATCCCAACACACAAGGTTCTGAAACTATGAATGTGGAGACTTACACACCAAGGGAAAAACATCCCTCCAGAAATTCCCATAGTCTACAGCCTCTTGGGAATTTTCTGAGTTGCGTTTTGTCTTTGAGAATTTCCCCTCAAGCTGAAATATGTTTCTCCTTAGCCTTCACTGGAAGCCAGCATGCAGCAACACTTCTGAAAGCACCATGATTTGGGCCAAGATTCTCAAAATAGCTAAATGCCTAACTTGTCCTTACTTCTTTGGGAGATAGATGGATTCCCAAATACCTTTAAAAAACTAGTCCTTATACACATATTTGAGAAGGCTAGAGAAGTCCTGTAGAGGACTACTCCATGCAGATGAAAACATTTCACATTTTTGTAGAAGTCAGGAAAAAAATAAGGGGAATCCTTGAGGAATATTGGGCAGGAGTGCAGAAAATGTGAAGTGCAATAAGAAAATTCCCAAAAGTATTATTATATGAGTAAAGGCCAGTGATGTCTGTTCCATAACTTATGCAGACCAAAATAAAAACTTGTTTAGCATTTTCCATCCATATATTGCAGTGGCTTTGTACCAAGACCTCCCCAAATATTTAAAAAATGAGCCTCAGAATTGCTCCTAGGCTCCCTTACAGCCCTCAGGGCCTGACAGAAGTCTTTCAAAAAGTGTGATTCTGTAAGAAAAAAAGAAAAAAATCCACAGAAAATGTGATGTGAAAGTTTTACATTAAGAGGATAATAATTATGTTGAGTAATACCCACCGTGTGCTAGACACTTCACAAGAAGGAAAGCCTTTGCTCCAAGGAGTTCACAAGCTCATGACTGCATATTCAACCTTAATGTTTTATTTATTTCCTTTGTTTTGAGTCTTACTGTGACTTTAAATGTTTTCTCAGCATAGTTGGAGGTTTGGGGTTTGAAATATATAAATATGCATTTGAATGATAACAGTGCTTTTAGTCTAAAGGCTTTTATCTCAGACATTCAATAATAATTACTCTATAAATAAATATCACAGTGCTATATACATACAAGAAATTTAATCTGAACGATTAATTTGTGGGCTTAGGTAATTAAACTTCCCCAGCCAAAGTATGCCTTGCATATATTCAAATCTGCAAAAAAGGAATAACAGGACAGAATAACAATAATTTTGGGGCCTGGTTTTTCAAGACACTGACTCAGAGCAGCTGACCACACTGGAAAATCAGGGCCAGAGCAGACTTTGAAGGAACCCTGTAATGCTAAAGGGGAAAAGCATCTGTTATGCTGATATTTCTTAGTGTTGAATACAAAACTGTCCTCTGAGTTATTGTTAGGTTGGGGACAAACACATCCACATCTCTGCTATAGCTCTCATACAGCAGGGAGCAGACGTTTTGGTTCAGGACTGTCTCCCTTTTTGTGTTTGCTGTTTAGACTAGGGATGACAGCATGTGTTAAAGTATTAAAATAATTTGGATCACGCTGTCTCCTTCTGCTAATATAAGTCTTATGTCTTGTTTCACCTGCTTTCAAGTCTCCATGGAAGAATTGGGTCAGTGCACACAGCCCATGCTGAGACCAGTGTGCCACCACAATAAGGGAGGAGAACCACAATGTTCAGCATCGTTGGTTGATAGCAACTACATCTGTGTCTTTAACACCGTGGCTCATAGAGTACAAAGTAAGCTCCTGCGAATGACAGCCTCGTCACCATTTGTGGCAATCCACACAAAGGGTGGTCCCTAACTCTAACAGTCCTTTTAGTCCCTTAACAAGGTCTTTACAATATATTGAGATGTTTCTGGTGCCGATTCTGAACATGTTCCCTTCTGGAGAGTTTCCTTCTCAAGTGTATATTCTGGTCAAATGCAGACTTAAAAGGTATGTCTGCACTGCAGGCATGACATGAGGAGAAGTCCGGCTGCAGGAGAATGGCCAACCAACCTCGACAAAGCCTCATGCAAAGCCCCACACTGTCTTAGCCAGACTGCAAGCCAGCTCCATGTTACCAGTTTGGGTGCTGCCCAGTTGCACTGTAGCGCAGAGACCTGTCAGGCCAGAAGCTGAATTAGGCAGTAAATAAAAATTCCAATGCATCACATTTCAATATCAACATAATCACATTTCAAAGTCATGGTGTTTCTAAAAAGCTTTGTTTGGAGACTGTTTTCTGAACTGTAGCTGAGAGGAGAAAAGATGTGTGCCCGGGAGTCAGGCAGGTACTGTTTCACCACCTCGTATTGGTGGTGCGGGTTTCTCCTCTGCCAGCCACAGCATTTCGAACTCCCTAGTGCATCAGAAAATCCCTTACCCTAGACTCGATAGTGGGGGACAAAATCATAGAATCATAGAAACATTTGGGTTGGAAGGGACCTTTAAAAGTCATGTAGTCCAACCCCACCCCCACCCCAACCCCCCTGCAATGAGCAGGGACATCTTCAACTAGACCAGGTTGCTCAGAGCCCCATCCAACCTGACCTTGAATGTTCCCAGGGATGGGGCATCTACCACCTCTCCGGGCAACCTGTTCCAGTGTTTCACCACCCTCATCATAAAAAATTTATTCCTTATATCCAATCTAAACCTACCGTCTTTCAGTTTAAAACCATTACCCCTTGTCCTGTCACAACAGGCCCTACTAAAGTCTGTCCACATCTTTCTTATTGGCCCCCTTTAAGTATCGAAAGGCTGCAATAAGATCTCCCTGGAGCCTTCTCTTCTCCAGGCTGAGCAACCCCAACTCTCTCAGCCTTTCCCCACAGGAGAGGTGTTCCATCCCTCTGATCATTTTTGTGGCCCTCCTCTGGACCCCCTCCAACAGGTCCATGTCCTTCCTGTGCTGAGGACCCCAGAACTGGACGCAGTACTGCAGATGGGGTCTCACCACAGGGGCAGAATCCCCTCCCTTGACCTGCTGGCCATGCTTCTTTTGATGCAGCTCAGGATACGGTTGGCCTTCTGGGCTGCTAGTGCACATTGCTGGCTCATGTCCAGCTTTTCATCCACTAGTACCCCCAAGTCCTCCTCCGCAGGCATGCTCTCAATCCTTTCATCCCCCAGCATGTATTGATATTGGGGGTTGCCCAGTGCAGGACCTTGCAGTTGGCCTTGTTGAACCTCATGAGGTTCACATGGGCCCACTTCTCAAGCTTGTTCAGGTCCCTGTGGATGGCATACCATCCCTCAGGTGTGTCAACTGCACCACTCAGCTTGGTGCCATCTGCAAACTTGCTGAGGGTGCACTTGATCCCACTGTCTATGTCACTGATGAAGATACTAAACAGTATTTGTCCCAGTACGGACCCCTGAGGGACACCACTTGTCACTGACCTCCATTTGGACATTGAGCTGTTGACCACTACCCTCTGGATGCCACCATCCAACCAATTCCTCATCCACTGAACAGTCTATCCATCAAATCCAAACCTCTCCAATGTAGAGAGAAGGATGTTGTGGGGGACTGTGCCAAAGGCCTTACAGAAGTCCAGATGGATGACATCCGTAGTTCTGTCCTTGTCCACTGATGTAGTCACTCCATCATGGAAGGCCATTAGGTTGGTCAGGAAAGATGGCAGTGAATAAAGAGATGAGCACTTGAAGATTTGCTGATTGTTCTTGGTTGATTTAAATTTCCTGTGTAAACCATTCAAGTATAAAAGGAATCTTCTGCTTTACAAGATCCTTTGTTTCCATAAAAAAAAACAGGCAGCTGTCTTTTCAGTCTTCCCAGGCTAACTTCCCAGTTCCTGCCTTGTGCATGTTCTACCTGTCGGTGAGTGGTACAGCTTTACAGTTCTGGTGTCAGAGCTCTAGTTTCAGGCCCCCACGTGGGACAGGCACCTAATACTCAGTTGCTGCACTTGGACTTTTGTGCCTTAGACTCATCTCTAGGACACAGCTCTAGGAAATCTGGGTCTTTGTATGCAGGGTTTTGAAAGCAGGGTTTCAAATACAGTCTTGCTTCTGTTAGGGTGGTCCCTTTTTCAGAAACATTTTTATTCCCTTGTATGCCTTGGCCAACAAACTGAACACCAAAGCACAATAGCAACCTGAATCCACCTTGTACAAGGAGCAATTTCAAAGGTGGAAATGATCAAGTAATTGTCAATCTCTGAAATACATCATCTGCCAGTTATACAATTAAGGAGGAAGAAATCCCTGGATGCTGACCATTAGGTCAGGGGTGCTTGACCAAGGGAAGGAAACTTCTGGCATATGTGATGCCACTCCCTGGGGTTCCCCAAAATACCTCCTTGATTTTCAATGTTCATGACTAAAAACATAGGTTATAGAGAAGCTGTGGCAGAACTAGAAACAGGCTGCTGACTGTTTGGGTTGACGTAATCCAGAATACAGCATACTGTAGAATTTCACTGTATTAGAAAGAGCACAAAAAAAATATTACCCAAATTTCCTTGAACCAATAAATGCCACAATTTATTATTTCTATCACAGACCTTTTTTGGTAAGGTTAGCTGCCTTTTAACTTGGCTTAACTTGCCTTAGTGCACCTGGTGTATCCATGGCTTTATGTCTGTGGACACAGATGCAACAGCTGATTTAGAAGGTGGATTGCCTCCTTTCTTAAATGGTACACTTTTTATGCAGTGCTTAAACAGAGCAGCTTACCCTAGCTGAAAAACAGGGATAAACATTATTTCCTGTATGGACAGGTAACATACCTTGAACAAGGTGGAGGAAAATATGAGGGAAAAGCTCATGCCTTTAAGAAATTATGAATCAGAGGGTTGGGATATTGAACTTGAAGATATATGACAACTGGTTTTTCCCTTTTATTTCCATGCAGTGTATTTCCACATAGTACAATGCTAGTTGTATTTAACATACGACATATTTAAACTTAATTATAATTCCTCCAAAATTTACAATGTAAAGTATGACTTCCCCCCCAAAATGCTAAAATACGAAAATATCACATGAAAATAACCTTAAGAACTGATGTGATTTTTCTGACATGTTTGTCATAAAAGAAGCACAAAAGCATAAAAGCACAAAAGCATGGGACTGAAAAGTTCAGGATAGTATAAATTATACCTGCCAACATAATAAACAGTGCTCTCTAATACTGCATGTCTTTGTCACAGCGTGACTGCTAATTTGGGCCAGAGTGCAATCTCAGAAGGTAAATATACAGTATATAGAGAAATGACCGTGCTTATCTGCCTTGCACAAAAATCTGTGTAGGATCTAAATTTATTATAAACTGATAGAGCACACCTTCTTAATGAGGTGTTTAAAGTAATATTTGCATATGTTTTTATATGATTTGTACTGTCACTTGAAGAATCAGTTACCAGATATTCCCCAATTCAAAGTGCGTTATGAGGGACTATTATGTTGTGTCCCACACTGAAGGAAGTGTCACAGTATTTCAGTATAATGTTTTAAGAATCACATCTATGTTGTACATGCATCAAACAGTTCAATAGCAATAGATAACCTTTGACAATAATAATTTGCTTAACTGTTAATTTCATTGCTATTAACTGCTTAGATGTTGCATATTATGTCAGGAAAGGTCTTAAAAGCAAGTTCTATTCACTGACTGTAGGTTTTTGAAAGATTACAGTGTACTCTCATGCTGATTCAATGCCATTTCATGAAGAAAATGTGACTGCACTAGGAGCAAAGCCTGTGTTTTATTATAAGGGAAACCAATATTTAAATTAGTTCATAAGCTCAGCATCAAAGAAAAAATGTTGCGTATAATGAGTTGCACGTTATCCTGTGTATGCATGCTAGCAACTGGAAGAACATTTTAAACAAAGTAACTGCAAGTTATAGGGAAATAGGGTATAATCTCTTGGTACAAGTGCTTAAAGTAAAGGGAGTGTTTTCAAGACCTACCACTGATTTACAAAATCAGCACTAGAAAACAGAATGTGTGTGGGTGAACAAACATTAGACTGAGTAACATAAAGCTGCTTTAAGCAGAAAATGATACTTGTGGGGACACCATTGTCTAAAAGAGAGTCCCATGGCTTTGTTAAGTTCCTTTGTTTATTTGTAGATTCCCCAGTGTTATGGGTTTTGTAATTTAGTAATTATTGAAAAAATTGCACATGACCAAATGAGCAAAATCTGTCAAGAACTTGTGAGTGCATGTTGATTTAGACGAAAGATGTAAATTGGTATTTTCTGTTTCATTTTGGTAAGATTATTTTGATAACTTATTTAAAAAATAGAACACATTATTAGAGATGATGTTAAAATTACTTATATTACAGCATATTTCATATAAAAAAGTTGTCTAGGAGGAATTAATTAAATACTTATCAATATTGAAACTAAGGAAAAATTCAGTTCACGACCATCTAAATATTGTTTCATAAGAATTTAAAAAAAAATTCAGAATATGTTTTATTTTTAGGATTCTAGAATACCTCATCAGAAAAATCCCATTTCTCCAGCTGTGGTATTGTTATCTTTAGGTTTAGTCTGAGCACTGATTATCCATCTGAATTAAATTACTTCACTGATATGATTTTGCTTATTATACTCTATGGTGCCTTAAGGATTATTTTTGGCCTGGTTTCCTGAGGGAAGAAGGGCTCCAGTCTTGCTTTACATCTGTAGCTCTCCCCAGGTAGCTGTTGAGCACCCAGGACAATTTCAGGGGATAAGGGGACAGACCCAAGTGAGGGTCCACACTGAGCAGGCACCGGAGCAGACCCAGCACCCATCGAGAAGCTGCCTCTTCCCGTCGCTGCATGTATATTTGCAGCCTGGCCTCTGCAAGGGCTTTTCCTTGCTCAGCAGATGAGGCAAGAAGGAGGGCATCGCCCCACGGCAGGGGAGATGCAGAATAGGCAGTCAGAGACCCTGTAAGGATCTGAGGTGCTATGTGGGGAGCAGTCCTTGGGGAGTGCTGTGGGTATGGCAGTGTATGGGACAAAACTGGGAGCAGAAGAAAGGGAAGATGTATGGGGGGGATAAAAGACGTAGGGCATGAAGTCAGACTGCTGGCTGCATGGGCTGCACTGCAGACTTCAGCTTTTGAACACAGTGGAGAGCGTCACCAAGCACATACAAGAGAAGAACATGGACTGCATGACTGGGATCATGAACACGTGGACAGAAGTTTGGGCAGCAGGACCAGTTGTATGGGTGCTGGCAGTGGGGTGATACTGCTCCTCTGCTATAACAGGCTCAGAAGAATTTGTATGTGAAGTATTCACAGGTCAGGGGTTGGCAGCATGCATTTCTGCTTGTGTGGCTCCTGTCTCACGGGATGCAGCCAGCATACAGTGAGACCATGAAATCTCCTCGTCCTATCATCCCATGGCCAAATACTCAGGCTGAGGATGTAAAAGGAAAACCTGGTAACAGAGAACCAAGTTTACTTCCTTCTCCATACTGAATACCTTAAGGCTGCCACTGCAATCCTTTAATAATATCGGGATTCGGCTTTATTAAATACACTTTCTTACCGCATGTAACTCACCTGGTTTGTGCAGGTCCCTCAGCTGGAAGCACTGCACACCTAGGAGCCTCTGCTAGTGCTCTTGGCATTGCAGGCTACAGACTGGCAGTAATCCCTTTTGCTTTTTTGGTATTTGTTTCTGAAGAGATAACTGGACCCTGTAAATGAATATATTTTAAAAGATTCATTGATCTAGAAATGCCAAGAGTAAATCTGATTCTTTAGTGAAGGCAACTAACTTCCATCTCAGTCTTCTTTTTCGTGCATATTCTTTTGTAGGGAAAGTCCTTAGGACTAAGTCTTGTCCCTGCTGACACACTGATTAAGTAATACTGCATAAAAAATACAGTATCTTACACTTTGGCCTCTGATAGTTATTCATTTGTTCAGAAAGATAGGGAAACACCAGTAATTCCTCATTTCCTTTAGGTCTATAGACTGTTGGAGCTGTTGGTTTGTGTGTTCCAGCAGTGACAGTTTTGGTCAGTTGTTTGAGGAGGAGGGAAAAGAGGAGGAGAATTGTTTTTGTTGACAATGCTTTCTCTTGTTGAAGGAAATCCCTAATACTTCTAGCAATATTGTTCCTCTGCCAGGTTTTTGCTTAGAAATATGAAAAGCAAGGTTCTGGACAAATAGTGGGTCTTGTTTGCACTGCTTTCATCAGTAAAACTTATGCAGAAATTAAGTATAAACTGACAAATATGAAAGAGTTCAACTTTCTAAAAGGGAAGCATGGGCATTTTTAGTCAATGTAAGGGGAAAAGATCAGATTTCATTGTCATACATCTCAGATTGAATATAATCTTTTTCTAACTTAATATGATATAAGCTTCATTGTTATTTGGACTATAAGAAAATATATTTCCATTGATTCGGAATGTATGATTATTCTCTAAGTCATCCTTGTCCTAGGTACACATGTGCACAACTCCTGAAATGAATGTCAGTGCATCTCCAGTGGAATCACAGGAAATTTGAAAGCACCATCCCAACGGAGAAGTTTACTTTCTTACTTTTTGTTGGCAATGAGTCTGTGCAGTCTAGTTTATTGAAACCTAGAAAAGCAGAAAGGTATTTCAAATCCCAGGCACTCAATGAATGAGATGTGAAATGAATTTCATGTGGATCAGCCCCCCGGAGGCTTGTCACAATAGATAAGGCAAAGTGGATAGATGCTGCATTAGTTCATGTATGCTTCTGAGTAGCAGAGCTAATAACTGAATCTTAATTTCACTTCAGGACACAGGGCTACCATATACTGTCCTCCTTTGATCTCTTCACCCATTGCAGCAAACTAGAAAATATCATAATAAAACTTTCTAAATACATACAGGAAGAAATATGGTAAGATGTTATAAAATATCCAAAATACTCCACGAGCAGCACCTATTATTAACTCCTTTAAAGAGAAAGGTGCCAGACATACTTTTTATTTCTAGCCCTCAAGATATGTAAGCTTATTTTCAATTATTTCTATGTGGAACAGCAGTAAAAACTTGATGTGTGACAGACTGTGCTTGTGTTTTACAAATCCTTCCATTTAACTCTTGTTGAGAAGATGATATGGGGACACCTGAGCTGATACTGCAGAAGAAGAGCATACTTTGCTAGGCCCACATTGATGCATTTATTTTCTCTCCATGAGAGATTAATTGCGTAATGAATGGAGTAGTGCTGAGGTGTTGCCTTTCACCAGCTCTCGGTAGCTGAGTACTACAGAGGCTGTGTGGGAACAAGAAGGATGACATGTACTATGTTAGGACATTGATCCAGGATTCTCAGTGTGGGTTTTGTTAGCAGTTGTGCCAGTATCAGCTTTTCCAAACACCTGCCTCCTGCCCACCAAGTCAGCAGGTAGGAAGTACCATTACAGGCAGCAAACACTAGCTCCGTGGGTGACCAAAACTTTTGGTTTAATATGAGAAAATGCCAGGGAGTATCAGTTGGTCTGGTTACTCCTTCTCCTCCCTCTGCTCCAGAAGTTGTCTCCAAAACACATTGATTTATTGTAATCCTGGGAAACACCCAGGAGCAGATCTACCTGAGAGATGCTGCTCCTCCAGATTCCTTTGACTGTTAATGCTGCCTCTGTGCAAGTCTACACACCATTTGGCTACCCAAAGGCACCCTTTACCTTTCTGAGGGGAAAAATACACAACTGCTTACTCCTGTAATTTTGGATTTAAAAGAAACTTGCACTTTTGTTTTCTGAGGTATTCACATGCAAGAATTTCTCACATTATTCATTTTCTACAAATTCTAGGTGAATTATGGACTGAAACTTTTCATTTTATGACTCTGTGATTTTTTCTTTGAATTTTTTTCTTTGTTTTTTCTGTCCATTCCAGTTGTTTTGATTCACTTCTGCATCACACAGAAAAGCCCGGCACAGAGTGCATTCACAGTGATTTTAGGTTGTGGGGTATTTTATAGCTCAGCAGTATGGCTGAAAAAAGAAAGCAGGGATAGTGCACGTGTTATTATTGCCTCTAATCTAAATGCCCAAGAAGTGACTACTAAAGAAATCACTGTCTTTGCAGTCAGAGATAAAATTGCAAACCATCACAGCTTTTGACTGGCTTCTTGCTCTGGTTAAGTAAGGGAGGGACAAGATGACAGCTTATCATCTCAATGTATTTTCCATTTAATATAAAATTTCCAGCAAGTGGATTCTGGAATAATCACAATCTATGAATCACAATGTAGATACAAATAAAATCACTTTCCAAATCATTTGCATCCATAGAAGTTAATAAAGTTGTAGCTGAACCTTTTTTTATGAATGCTCCCTGGAAGAGGTAAAGTGTGTTCCTTGACTCTGAATAAAAACACAATGAACAATGATTAAACACTGATTTTTAGGTAAAAGAAAATAATATATAAATGAAAACTCTCCTTGCTCTTAAGGAAAATGAGGTCTGAAATGCTTTTGAAATCAAGTTCTGAAATCAGAATGCTCCAGTAAGTCATAATTTGAGATGAACAAATTGCTCTATATCACCAGCCTATTTTATTGATAATAAGATGATGGCACTATAGTAGCTATTGCCCACAATTGTCCTTCAGTATTACAATGTTCTTGTCACCACAGCCTGAGAATTGCAGTTTCAGAAGCAATCCTCAAATTTATCTTAATTCTTGTTCTGTTAATCATTATTTGTTTGTTGGTTTGTGTTAAAGGATAAGTTTTCTCTGCTACTAACTCCATTTTTTAGTTCTCTGAGCTTTCCTATCACTTAGTTCTACTGAGTCAGAGAACGGGCAGATTTTTACTTGGCAGGTTCCCAGGTCTTTGTTTCCCAAGTCATATGAGTTTGTTTGTTCTAGCACAAAAACACAGTCCAGGCTCCCATACCTATTCCCCGTATAACTTAATAACTTTAATGGACAATTTTTTGGGTAATTAACTGCTGTGTGTGGAATTTCACACATTTCAGTTGACAAACACGGTTTCTGCAGTGTTCCATTTTAACAGTGCATAAAAAAAAACCCCAAAGACCTTGTGAGTGACAACTGTAGGAGAGGCTTTTGTCTGTGGTTATACAAATAGGATTTTAATGTATATGAAGTTTGCTATAAAGTTGCTGATTTTCATTTCTTTAATGATTACTTAGGCTCTGCAAAGTTGACATACTGATCGGTGGCAGAAGAGTCTTTCCTGCTTGTGTAGCAGTATGGCCATTGCTTCTTTTTCTGCGCCCTGGTATAGATGGTCCATTACATGCAGAGTCCCAGCAAACTCTGTGTTAATCCCACAGGTGTTTAGCACCCCCAAACTGGTGCCATTAGTAATGGAGGAACCCTAAGGCCAAAGTATAGTGTTACTCCATTTTGTTCAAGGAGCAGTCCCACCCAGTGGGCAGTGCCAGGCTTCTGCTAGCACATCATCCCTCAGGAGGATTAAACACTGTGATTTAGATTTGTTCCTTTATTTTTCAAATGTAACTTTTTTTCCCTTTTATCAATGGCCATTGCTTCATAGGCCACAACCATACAAGCTTATGCATTTTTCACTGATCTAGTAGTTGCATTGAAGTTAGCTCACCAATAACTGTCTGTCACCTCTCTGGGAGGTGCTTTGTAAATAGCCATTAAATGGCTATTAAATGGCTGCACGCAAGCAGGTAGGCTTGTAAATACGTAAACAAAGACCCTTTGGAAAACAAAGTGACTCTTTGTTCTAAGAGATTTTTCTTTTGTTTCTCTACTGAAAAGTTAGGAGGTATGAATATTATTGAGGAATGAAATAAACAGAACAAGTAGTTAAAATTGTCTGTTGTCCTAGGGCTTGCCTCTCTTGATGACCTCAGTGACCTGGTTCTGAAGTTTCCTATTTTTCAAAATCCAGCCTTTTTTGTGCTCACAGTGTTAAAGACAGGATTCTTGCAATTCATGGGTTACTGTCACTGTGTGTGCCTGCTAATGGAAAACATATAGGATACAAACAAATGTGCAATAACTTGGGTGCCTAACAGTTTGGAAAACAGCCATTCACTTGTCAAGTCCTTCATGGAGAGTAGCTGAAAGCCTTGTCAACCACACTTTGTTCTCTAATGTAACTAATCTTGCTTTATTGCTGCTTTCTCAGATAGACAGGTACAGCTCAACTTGAATGGTGGTTTTTTGTTGTTGTTTCAGGTTGGGGTTTTTTTGTTGTTTTGCTTTTAGTGCAAACAAGCATGTCATCACTGTCCTCCTTTTCCATCTCCAGCATACGGTCTAAGGTTACTGTGATAGCATTTGTGGCAACAAAGATATTAAATAACGTTAGTGGTACAAAGCATTTTACCTTGCCAACAATGGGTTAGAAAGGTCTGGACTTTAAATCAGGCATGTCGTGGTAGCATAGAGCATGCACGCTGTGCAGGATGTCCTGAGGGTTGTAAGATCAATTCAGCTTTGCTCAGCTGTGTCAACAGTGACTATCTTAAGATGCTGACATGGCTCAGCTTGCTAGGTTGAAGAAATTTAACTGCTTTGATAAGGTTAAAGGAGGAATCCAGGCAAGAATAGAAAACAAAACAAAACTCTGCTTGGAAGCTTGACTGCACACTGTAGCAACCTGTTGACAACTGACAACACAACCAGTGC
>VYZV01033790.1:71881-110635 GCA_013401275.1 Pandion haliaetus | reverse complement strand
CCCCATAGCCTATGAGTCAGTGGCTAGTACCCTCCACCTAAACAACACTGAAAAAATTGAAGGTCATTTCAACCATATTACGTAATTGCCAGAAAACCCCACCAGTGGTCAGCTGGCTTAGAGCCAGTCTCCATTACTTTCCACAACAGTGCCTCTGACTACAGGTCTTCCCTTTTCAGAAGGCTACAGACTACTGCTGCCAAAAGGGGTCTTAATATTGTCACCTATGTCTTCATTTTACTTTCTGTGGGGTACTTATTTTATTTGTCCCAGTCTGGAAGCTCTAGCCATGGATCAAACCTTGTGGTACTAGGCAGCATAGAATCATTTAGGTTGGAAAAGACCTTTAAGATCATCGAGTCCAACCGTCAACCATGCCCACTAAACCATGTCCTGAAGTGCCTCGTCTACATGCTTTGTGAATACCTCCAGGGATGATGACTCCACCACTTCCCTGGGCAGCCTGTTCCAATGCCTAACAACCCTTTCAGAAAAGAAATTTTTCCTGATATCCAATAAGCAGGAGGAGACTGACAGATGTATTTCTTAGATCTGCACGAGTTCCATACATTTGTGTCTCTAAACTCCAGAGGTAAGTTGATTATAATGGAGCATTCACAGAAAAAAGCAAGCCTTACCTTGTGACAGACGACATGATCCAGTGACTTCACATCCATTCACAGTGCAGTGTGCGCCCTGAACTGGTCGCAGTGTCACAATCCCACAGTTGTTGTCTATCATACAATGATCCCTTTCAATCCACCGTCCCTGCAAGACTACAACGTATAGATTTATCTCGCCTGTTGAAGGGGTTGGGTTTGCACTATTTACCTCAGAATGAAGTACCACGCACTGTTTGACACTATGACCACATACTTCATGCCTCAGAGAACTATGTCATGTGCAGAACAAGGAGATTAAATTGTCGTCTTTGATGGCTAACCAAGTACCCAATCACAGAAAAAACTCAATTGAAAACAATGAGATTGCTCTTTTGAAGTTATTTCTGGTTCTGGAAAACTATACGCTACTTTCCGATTTGTGAGCTGACAGCAAACTGTTCTATTGTGCTGAATTTTCTTATTGCTATTATGTCATTTACTGTTTATATTTCACTAACCTACTGGCAGAAAATAATCAAAATTAGCCAAACCTAGCAGAACTACCAAAGCAGAGATTCTACAAAGTTTCCAATTTCAGTATAAAGTTTCAACTTCCTACCATAATTTCTAGCTCTTGAGATTGATGGTTAAAATTAAGAGAAGAAATGAAATGAAATGAAATAAAAAAATATTCTGAATAATATGGATTTTATATCTAAAATACTCTGCCCAAATAGAGTTGAAAAGCATTTTCAATGTCTCATGATAACTTGTGCCACTAGTTTAGTATAGAACATACCAAGATTTGAATGTTGGACAAAGATATTTTTAAGCTCTCGTATACCATTTCACAAGTGGGAAGAAAATTCTGAAGAGATCTCAATTAGGTCAAGACCATTGACTTTTTGACCTCTTAAACACAACCAAAAAATAACTGAAAGATTTTAGCCATCTTAATTATTCTCTTCTACTTACCTTCTTCTGTAAAGAAAGCTGTCAAACAGAAACATTACCTAGCTATTACACATGACAAATGTAAGCCTCTTGGTTTGACCTGACCATATCATAAAACAATTTGTAATACCATCCTCTTACCAATGTCTTGATCCTGGTCTGAATCACTTCTTCCAATTTTGGTTGTTCCTTCCTAAAACAAGAAAAGAACTAATTTAAAAGTCAGTTCCTGAAAGTGGATTATATATAATAATTAAAAAAGCTTTGGTACAGCATCTTAGCAAACACATGAAATAGATCACCTCCGAATGACTGAATTGTTTAGAGCAAACTCTATATACTACTTTGTAACACTTCAGCCTGCTGTCTCCCATGGCGATGCAATTACTTCTTATCTTGCAGCTATGTCAGCTTCTCTTATTACGACTCCAGTAGATGAAGTAACCCTCAGTGGATGATTTTTGCACTGTGCTTGAGACAAGTATTTTGAATATGAATACGCGTTCAGATGCTTTGAACTTTTACAGTGAGACTTGTTTGCAGAAATGAGATAATTCTTTTTATAAATATCCACACAGGAGGAAAGAAGCTGCAAAATGATTATTCAGTTAACTAGGCTTTTCAGATATAAAAGTAACAGAATTCCGATTTTGTAAGGGAACTTCATCATAGATTATGAATTCTTCAAACTAACTACTAAAGGAGAACTTTTTTCCAAAATTTAAATGACATTTATGAAAAGTCTTCTTGGTGATTATGGTATATGGGCAAGTTCCCAAACCTGAAGATTCAATAACCTCAAAGAAAAGAACTGCCTAGGAACAAAAGTCTCCAGAACAAGCAGACTCAAACCATGTTACGTGCCAGTGATGGAAGGCAGACAGTATTCTTATGGTACAGTGCAAATATCAATAAAACAGTGTCATTTAATCAATACTATGAGAAAAAGCTACCAAAAAAAAGCAATGAATTTACCACCTGTCTTGCATGTTCCATTACTGGTTCTATCTTTTTCCTTAGGAAAACAAAGCTAAATCATTTTCCAGCTCTGAAGAGACTCTATACTTGATTATTGTAAACTGATTAGTGAA
Source organism: Pandion haliaetus (assembly GCA_013401275.1). Taxonomy (NCBI): domain Eukaryota; kingdom Metazoa; phylum Chordata; class Aves; order Accipitriformes; family Pandionidae; genus Pandion; species Pandion haliaetus. The sequence continues at coordinate 107,988 of VYZV01033790.1, read as the reverse complement.
TGCGCTCTAAAACTACTTTAGTGGCAACTCCTTCAGTCATATTAAAATTAGTTATGGTCATTAAACTACTTGATTTTTGTAGTCTAATTAGAAAAAGTTGAATACGCTTTCTGCTCCGAGCACATTATCATCTAGATTTAAAGATGAAGCAAGAAGTAGTAATCAGAAACCTGAAGACTGGGAAAAGGGAAGCTGTTCATTACTGTAAGATGATGCAGTTATGGGTAATTATGGGTAAATCACAGTGGTTTTGTGCATTGCAGGGAAAGGGAGTGATTATCATTCAGTTCCTCACAGAGCTCAGCTGTCCGAACCAATTAACAGAGCCCTCTGCTACAAGCCCTGCTGAGACTCCCTTGCCAGAGAGGCTGAAAGCGGGATTGTGCCCAGTGCCCCTGCTTTGGAGCAATTATCAAGTTACATGTCAGCTTAATGGTCAGTGGCCTCAACCACAACATAGCCACCTGGCTTGGCCACAACTTGTAGAAAATTTATGATCCATATGGCCTTTGACTCACCTCATGCAGTCAAGTGAGTTAGCAACATGTATTTTATACAAGAAAAGTAAACCAACTCCTAAAAGACCTCTTTATCAATTATCTTTTCTTGACTAAGCAAAGAAACAACCATTGTAATTCCAAAAGAAACTTTTTTCCAATGTGCTGAAATAACTCTCTGGTAATACAATTTAATTCAGAAAAGTGTATTACAGCCGTATTGGCTCATGAAATTCACAACAATATCCCAGTTAGTGGAGTGATTCTGGGTGAGTTTAAGTAAAACTAAAAATTGCAGCTGAGAGCAAGGGTTAAGATACAATACTAGCAAACTATCTCAACCTAAAGAAGAAAACAAAATAAAAATAACCATAACCCAAGCCCATGTCAATTTCATTTTTTTTCAAGTGCTATTACTGAGCTACTAATTTAAATATTTATACTTTTTCCTAATTTAATATTTAGTATTCCACCTGAAAAAGTGAAAGACAGATGATTCAGATGAAATGACTGCACAACTTCACCTTAATATGTCGAGGTACGTCTTCATATCTGTTGAAGCACTTTTACATTGTTACCCTCTTCTGGCAGTGTTTCCTGACAAAGGGTAGCATTCCCAAGGTGCGTTATAGAACCATAAAGAATGACATTGTTTTCCCCCTTCGGTTTTGGGAGTACTCAAGCTTTCAAAAAAGTTTTTGAAGTACATCTTCTTCTTAAACCATATAAACAAATCCCATATTTTTAAGGTATGCAAAAGGGTCAGTTAAATTATAGGGAAAACATACATTTTTGTTAATGAAAGCCAGAAAAAAAGAACAGAACCTAAGAAAGAAAGGTTCTTTAAGCGCTGATTAGTGCAATTAATACTATGGAATATCAAGAGACTAAAAGAGTAACACATCGTTTATTCTACATGATCTGAAAACTGTTGCCATGAACTCTCTCTAGAAGTACAATGTAAAGTGCTGTTATATGTCGACGCCCTAATATGTAGGGAATCGCTAATGTTTTACCTTCTTGCTGTTCAGATGAAGGTAATAGACACCAGAGTCTAAAAGGTGCAAAGCACAAAGAAAAGAAAAGGCGGCATCTAGGAGCAAAGAAACAGGGGACAAAGATGTTAGTGTGACAGAGAGACACTAATGACTACAGATGACCCTTCAAACTAGGGTTCTCTACTGAAATGAATATCTTTAAATTACTTCAGGTGTTGTCAGAATTAGTATGCGAAAATATTTGCTGTTTCCAAAATGGCACATAATGGAAAAACATTTAAGTAGTAGCAATTACTTTTAATAAATATTGAGTGTTAATGTAGGATCGAGTAGTTCAAGTTGCATGTTGATCAGCACCGGACATTATTACTTGGTCCCTAATTATTACCTGGTACAATTTCTTTGTGGTAGCATGAAAAAAATTAGTAAGGTTTCTCTTTCAACATGATAAAGAACAGCATGATTTCTGTTTCAAATATTTGTTGCAGCTTTTTAAAGGAAAATAAAATCCCATGTCCCTAAACTATACCAAGCAGCAGAAAACCTAGATATGGATTAAGATATTTTATTAGTAGACAGATAGATGACTTTCTTCCATATTTAACACATTTTTTGCTAATGAGTGCACCTCTCTAGAGGTACACATCCATCATTCCTTTTATGTTAAACAGCATCAATATGTCAGTAATTTCCATTCATTTAAACAACATTGAAAAGTTAGAGTTCAGCTTAGCACTGACTTAAAAAAAAAACCAAACCCCTAAATCTATTTGACCTAGCCATGCACATCATAAGCTGCAGTGTGGAGTAATATACATACAATGTTTGTGAAAGCTTCTTGGTGAAAACCTTGCCTTAAATGAGCAGCTACACAGCAAAACAGTATCTATGAGGCCAGGATTTCTACCGGATCCTGGAAAATAGCCACTCAAGTGGGATCATAAGTAATTAGCATTCAAGCTACACACCTGGAATGCACTTGGCAGGCCTGGTAGGGTTAAAAGAGCAATACATAGAAGTCATTGCCAAAGTGAGCTTGTGCTTATTAAAGCTTACTTTTATCTTTGATCTACATATATACAAGTATTCCAGTCTCAAGCACACAAGTACCTAGTAAAATCTGGACCAGTGTGTCTGGTATACTTTAAGCACCATCCTTTACGTTTACACATACATGCATGCACACAGACCGGTCCTCATGCTTTGTGGACGAACTACTAGTGCCTAATATGAGTATTTTGCTTTGCTTATGATACATTATCAAGTAGTGGACGAACTACTAGTGCCTACCTAATATGAGTATTTTGCTTTGCTTATGATACATTATCAAGTAGTTTGCACATGCATTCGTAAGAGGTCAACTTATTATTCCATATATGAATTCTTCTTCTCTTCCTCCATTTTCACGCATCCTTTTTTTCTTTTTTCCCCGCGTTATCTGTCTTGTGGGCTGTGGCCTTTACTTTTTGATAGCTGTTGTAATGCCGCCTTAACCACTCTCTGTTTCCAAAGAAAACAAGTGTTTTCAAAATTAAGGGAAAAATAAGACAAGTGACCATATCTCACCCTGAGATGATACAGCACCACTCCTGTGCTGAGGATATCATCATCCATGGCCATTAGATGAGGTAAACTAGAATCTATTATTACTCCAGCTTTTTCTTTGTTGATGTCCACACTGTATTCTTCCATGATGGCTTTCCTGTCTGTCCACTTACTTGTCCAGTCTTTGGTCAATTGCTCAATCTTAAAGAATAGGAGAGGAAACTGTTTCACTTACTAAGCAGGTTAATTTTTCTCATACATAAATTTCTTCAGAAAGAACAGCATTTTTTTCTAGTTACTGGATGCAAAATTCTTTCACCACTTGCGATGCAGGTATATTTCTAATTGCAGTACATTTCTGTGGCAACAAAAAAATCGAGTAAAAACTGTACTACCACCTAGTGGAGCAGGTTTAATCTATTGAAGACTCATTCCCAAAATATCAGAAAGATACATGATCATGCTAACTAGTTGTATTGCCTGTCTTTAAGTAAAACTTTATTTTAAGATCTCCAAAACCTCTCTAGGTCACCAGTGATCAAATCTTCTTAGTAATTTGGTGACTGCACAATAATTTCTTTTGAATAAATTGGAGGAGTTAAATCTCAGAAGAGAGAGGCTCTGTATAATGAACTACTGTGATATATTGACACAGCTTTCAAACAAGGAGTAGATTATGCAGACTTAGTGATAGGCACTGGACAGTATCCCATTGAGGACACGAGACACTAATCACAAATTGGTAGAGAGCACCCAACATGCTGTCCTGCTTTCGGCCGGGATAGAGTTAATTTTCTTCCTAGTACCTGGTATAGTGCTGTGATTTGCATTTAGTATGAGAATAATGTTGATAACACACCAACATTTTAGTTGTTTCTAAGCAGTGTTTGTACTAAGTCAGGGACTTGTCAGCTTCAGTGCACAAGAAACTGGGAGGGGACACAACTGGGACAGTTGACCCAAGTGAGCCAAAGGGGTATTCCATACCATATGACATCATGCCCAGTATATAAACTGGGGAAGTTGGCCAGGGGACACCATGGCTCGGGATTGGCTGGGCACCAGTCAGAGGGTGGTGAGCAACTGTACTGTGCATTATTCGTTTTGTATTATTATTTTCCCTTCCTTTTCCATTCTATTAAACTGTCTTTATCTCTACCCCCAAGTTTTACTTTTTTTTTTTTTTCTGGATTCTGTCCCCCATCCCACTGGGGCAGGGAGTGAGTGCGTGGCTGCGTAGTACTTAGTTGCTGGCTGGGGCTAAACCACAACACATGCATTAAGGATGGCAGTTTCCTGCATATTCAGAGCAAACATGAAAGAATTAGGACAAAAACATTTTCACTATCATTTCAGAACTATGGCAATGCTATCCCCCCAGGCCAGTGAAACAGGAGAGAGTTACTGCATCAAATAGATCATACAAACCTTCATTTCATTCTGAAGAACCAGCTCGGTCAGATTTCCATCCCTGTCATCGCTCCAAGAAGGACTGGAATTCCTCTGTACAAACAGCAGCCACCAAGATCCACATGTTAGTTTCCTTATTCACAACCAGCAGGCATGTTCTTACACTCTCCAGAATTTCTAGGAGATGAACTCAGGAGAAGGAAAGACAAAATACACAGACGTTTGATGCTGCCTTCTAGCATCTAGCCTACACCTCTCTAGCTAGTGCATGCAAGTTTTTGTGAACTGGTGAAAGAGCATTAACAGAGAAATACTTCTGTGTAAATAAACCCTGTAGTCCCAGTCTCTCGCAGCAAAACATACTCTCCGTGGCATGGAAAACCAAGATGCTATTACTATTCCAAAGGAGAAAACCACAAAGAGTGTCAGCTGTATTGTGAGGGCTCACAAATGTTCGCAACTTCTTTTGGGGGACAGAGTGCGCAGGCAGGGTGAAACCTCCAAAATACTGTTGAGGTATACTATTTCACTTTTGGGGGATAGAGGATTGTAACAAGCCTGGCAGGTAAATTACATCAGTGATTAATATTTTGTACTGTTTTGGTGCTTCCATATCCCTACAAATAAAATATTTCTATTGCACAATATTTTTGGACAACAAAACTATCCAACTCCATGAAAGACAGGAAAGGAAATCCTTTCTAATCATTACACAACTGCTTATACTTCAGGATTATCAATGTAATGCCAGAAAAAGAAGAAATGACAGAAACGCAGTTAGCCTTATAATCATCGTGAAATCACTCAGAGAACAGTTTAATTTCCCTCCAGTTATAATAAACATGGAAAGATAAACAGCTAAGACAAAAGTAAGCTACTGTAGCTACCCAAAGCACCATTAGAGCTCCAGTTGGTTCCTACGTACCAGTTCAAAGCTTATCAGCATAGTTTTCAACCTATCAATTTCTTCTCGCAGTTCTCTGATCAGTTTTACATTTGCATCCTGAAACATTGAGACACAGGTGTTGGAAAAATCATTCTTTAAAAAATTCTAGCTAAAGAAATCGATTCAGAGCTGTTCCAAGAGCCAGGAGGAGAGGAGAACAGGCACACTCACAGCAGTACTCTTTGCTCTACTCTGCCAGGCCCCTGGGACGTACTGCCTACGGGCAGGTGGTTCCCATCTTTGATAGGCTCTCTTTTCCCATAAACTTTGTTCCATCTCTTTTCTGAACACAGACCTACCATAGTATTTGTTCCCATCGTGACAACAGCTGGATACATCACTACTTTTATGGGCTTACCTTCAAGAGAGTCCCATCAGGTCAGAAAAATGCTCTTATTTCTGTCATGCAGAGGAGAAAAATCAAGCTAGAGGAGACTAAGCCAGAATGTCACTAATCATGGTATTAAAAGCCCTTGCAGCTGATACACAAAGCATTTCCAGCCTGCTTGTGTGGAGGCAGGTATCAAGCTTTCGGAGTAAGCATGACTGCACAGGCAGTTTCTGGAAACCAGCTTCTTGCAGACAGTTCAGGGAAACTCTTGAGTCAAGAGTCAACGTTCTCTGGGCTGCCAGTGACACTTTGGCTCAGGTCAATTTGCAGTGAGGGGAAGAAAGCAGCTAGCTGAAGGGATGGAGTTAAGGGTCTAAGCACGGGCTGTGCAAGAGAGTGACGGGCACACAAGTTGGGAGGCTGAGAGGCTGTATGTAACAAGAGGCTTACCCAGGAGGACTGTGTTTACTTGCCTGTGGCCTGTCACAGAGTTGAGAAATGCTGCTGCCAAAACCAAACACACTATTGCTGCTACTAGTGATGTCTAAAAACTAGTTATAGGCACTGGTAATACGGACACAAATTAAATTTGGGAAACCTTGGATTACAAGGGTTTCCTTCTGCCCAAAATTTAACGGAGTATCATTAAGAAAGCAAATAAATTAAGTACATCTCTAAGATTCTACCCTTTTATCCACGGATAAAATCTTGATATGCCCAGACCAAATCACAAAAGAACACTACTAAAGTTGTAAAGTCAACTGCTCAAAGATTAGGAAATGCTGGAATCAAGACTTTTTTTGAAACCTAAATTCAGTCCCCTTCAATGGATACACTATGATTCAGTCCTTAAGTTACGTGATCATTGTAGGACAGCAGTCTCACACAAATGCCAGGTGAAGAATGCTCACTTAAAGAGCAGCAACTCAAGAGTTTTATATTTCTGGCGTATGTGATCATAGAACTTGATTATTACGTGCTATTTGAGTTTTTCTGTGAAGAAAGAGAGAACTATGCATTTCCCCATGGATTTTTCTATGCTGGTTCTCACCACTATAGCACCTAAAACCTCCACAACTGCTAACCAATCTGTTTTAACAGCACATCTTTGGGAGAGTTTACGTTTTTCCCATTTGATAAACGTGGACTGAGAGTAAGGGTGGAAAATAAGGAACAAGCACACACTGAAAGTTTGCTTTAAGCATCTGGACTAACATTGAACAAGAATGCTGTAGCAGGCGCAGCAATAGAATCCAGTCCTCTAAGGCAGCAACAGACTCTCCCCCTAATACCCTGCCACCTTTTAACTTGTGCAGCCTGTGAAGGACCCCTGCACAACCAAACAGATGAATCTGCCATACAGTCAGGGTTCATACCTGGAACAGGCCTATTTTGTGCAATGAATGAAGCTAGGGTTCTATAGCAAAAATTGTTCCCACGTATTTAAAGGTTTCACAATTTTGTGTACTGAAAAGAAGACAAATTGAGACTACATGGACTACCTTAGGCCTCACATTAACTTTTGAATTCTTGGCTTTGCAACCTTAACAGATTTCATTTAACATGCCAAAAGGAAGGGCTGCAAGGGTTATGCACTTACAGTAACAGGTTAAATAGTAACAAATAATCCTAACAGATCTTTAACTCTGCCAATATTTAGGATAAACACATAGGGTAAACATACATGTCATAACAGTTCAAAGAGAAGGAGGATTGAAATTCAATGGACAAGAGATGAAGAATGTAAAATAGGTGTGAAATTCTCAATGGTTTAAGCTGCAGGGGATCAGGGGAATTATTTCTCTAATATCCAGGCTCCTATTTAGCTCTCATTAACATGGGAAAAAGAGGTATGAATTTTATTCAAGAGGCTGATATACCAAATAAACCTTAAATACTACATACAACGAAACGGATCAAGAATAAAAAGGAGAACTAAAGGCCTCACCTCATTCACTCTGGGCTTGTTAATAATATTTTTGGCATTTGAAGCATATCTCAAAGTACTCATGGTCTCGTTGTAGCTGGAGCTGGCAGGAGAGATAGCTACAGACAGAAAAAAGAACAGTAATCAGTTTAAACACATCACTTTTCAAAAGGTGGATTTTTTTAGTCTTGCTTCTTTAAAAAACAAACCCAACAATATCCTTAGGAATATTTCATCAAGCTCACAGAGAATGTCTTCTCAACATTGTATTTATAACTGAATAAATCCCTTTAAATCAAAGCTATGACCTTGGAAAGACTCTTAAGCTTAACTCCATGCACAATCAGCGTGCCTTTCAATTTCCTTGAGCATCCTACGAAGTATTTATGAAAATCTTTACAAGGACAGATTCTAAGTGATATAGCTGTCTTCTCACTGCAGTAGAGATGTATTTTTAAGGGGGTAACGTAGTGCAAAATGTTAACAATTAATAGAAACCAAACTCACTAGCAATCATAATGGTCTTGGAGTTGCCCCCCAGACTGTCCTTCAGAAGCCAGGTGAGGATGGAGTCACGGTATGGGATATAAGCCGGTCGCCTGGTCCCACTGATGCTGCCTGTGGAAGGACTGTCCGCATGACTGCTCTCCCCTTCACTAGTTATGGTATTTATGCTCTGGCAGCTGCTGAACATCTGTGAATTTTGTGCTGAAGGAGAAATACCACAGAGCTCAGGAAAGGGGTTATCTTTTTCTGTCATAGCTATTTAATTTTCTTAAATGTCATTACAGTTTATGAAGATGCCACACAGCTGTTCTGTTCAGCTTTTTGTTGTAAATACAGATAAACATTAAGACACAGCACATGGTGAGCGAGTCCTATGCTTTTATCACTACCCTTCAATATAAAGAACTATTGTGCTCACCTAAAGTGGAGATGACAATTCCAAGCGTAACTAATGACTTGTTAATATTGGCACCTTCGGTAATTCGATCTTTACAGTAACTGGGATCAGCTCTTTCACTGTAGCACACAAGCATGGAAAAGACATTGCAAACCAAACAAAAATGCTTAATTATTAACATGCAATCACTATGAAAACCTTATGAAAGCCTGACACACAAGAAAACAGAAGTTGCAAGCTTTGCAATTAAAAAACCATATGCTTTGAAACAACCATGAGGAAAGGCCATTGGCACAAACTACTGTTAAAGACCAATCAAAACAAATTCAAGCCTGAACTGGGCAACCCAGTCATAGTGGTTCTGAATTAAAAAAACCCAAACAAACATACATTTCAGAACTCTGCAAGGGTAGACAGGGTCAGTGCAAAAGTCTGTATATCCCCTCAATACTACTTTCTCTGCTCAGACAAGCATGGCGATTTATGTTCTTGAGAAAGAAAAATGTCCTCTTCTCCAACTGTTCTATAAATCTTCAGCACAACTTCCATCTTTCTGTTCTCTGTCACATCCAGCATAACCACATGTTCCTCACTGAAATGCACAGCTAAGATCAGAGACTTAGGAACTTTTGGAACATGGACAACATAAGTAGTGAGATATGACTGTTTTCTCCCACCCATGCTAGGCAGCCATGAGGAATACCTTCCATTTTTCTCTCTTTCTTTTCAAGCTCAGATTTGGCAATTCCAACAATAGCTACTGGAAAAGCCACTTAATAAGAACACAGGGTTGAATGGAATTACCTTAAATGTATGCAACAGCACAGTATTGGATCTGAGGACCCAGGAATTCCCTTCCCCAATGAAATCCAATACCCAATACAGAAGGACAGATGACGGAGACAATATTAGCTCAATATTCCTTGTTACTGTATAAAAAAGTCAGGCTTGTTGTTAGTTTAATGAAGTTTGAAAATATTAAATTTCATCTTTTAAGGCAGTACTACCAGCATCTTCAGAGAAAATTACCTTTTTTCCCCTCAGTATATTATTACCTGCCTGCAAGGTCCACTAAGTTGATCTTGCTTGCAATTTCAGTGGGGAGATTGTTTTCTAATATAGCCTGAAGAGAAAGATATAAATAAGGAAGATTATTCCTCTTAATTAATTAATGAAAATTAAATAGATGTGCTCTTTTTTTTTTTTGAAACTGAGTTGTACATATGACCGTCTCACTGCCTTTCTTTGTGACCTTGACCCACTGACTATGTTCAAACCATTAACTCAACAGCTTTCTCACCCATCAGAGAAACTACCCTCTTATGCCTATTTCCTCTTGAAAAAAACCTTTTCTGCCTAGCGACTGTGAAAGGCTTCCTTGTAGATCTTGCAGAGTTATTTCCCACTAACGTATTCCAAAGGTCTTTTGTGAAACTACTGAAAAATACCCCAAAATGTTCTGTGATTACAGGATGTTAGAAGTGTGAGATAGAAAAGGTCTATTGGATCACTAAACAACTTCCCTGCCAGGGAAGGATATAATTCCTCCAGAGAAAGGGTGCCTTGTCTCTGGGAGAGTGCTGGGTGCCAAATGCTAAAGAGATGAGCACATCTGAAAAGCTGGACAGATATAAAATTTTGGTAAGTGTTAAACTAACGCTATACTTCAATTAAGGATCCTAAACAAGTGTAACAAAACATAACTTCAAACATATTCACACGTAATTTTCACAGCATCCTAGAAGGGGTATTGCATTTCAAAGGGCTGATTAAGACTAAACATTTCTTTTTACAGTGAGTCTTTGGCATCACTTCTGGACTATAAGCTTGCATAAAGGAACAAGAATACACTCAATAAACACTCAACGCATCAGGTGGTGTAGGAAGTGTAACACATCTGCAGTATGATCCAAAGGAAATAAGTAACAGCTTCCACCAAGATTATTACAAACAGCACAAAACAGTGACAAGTAAACAATGCGCAACACATTGAACAATGCTTTTTGCGAGTGAAAAGGAAGCTGGATTATTTTTAGCTAACCTGAGTGTAGTGGATGGTGAAGATAGCATGGGATCTGCTGCTGGCATTGTGAATATGTGTAGCTGCTGTGATTCTAGAAAGAAGAACAAACCATTCAATTACAAAGGCTTATTTCCCCGTATTCAGGGAAAGCAAAAAAACCCAAATACAGCAGATACATGAAGACGAAGGAATATGAAACTTGGAGAATATGGTAGGCTGTGTTCTTGGGTCTGATCACAGTGTGTTTGGCAGAGGACCTGGAAGGGTGGAAACCGAGGGTCAGTTAGAAGTGGTTTTGTCCACCAGCAGCACTCTGAAGAAATATCTTAAAGCAGCCTTACAGCACAGGTGTCAGGTGTTGCATAAGGGCAGAACACGGCAGAGAAGTACAGCCAGCAACAGCATCGTACAGCTCACCCCCAATACCACTGAATGTACTGGCCCAGTATGTTTTCTCCATATTGTCCCCATTTTTATTTCTTGGCACTTCAAAGGGTCCAAAAAGCTTCGTACACCACTTCTGGGGCTCCCTTCTGTCACAGGGCTGATACAGTAGTTTTACACTGTTAGAGGATTCCAATGAGATTAGCCAGTCTACTCATATGAGTACCAAATGAATACTGCCATGCTAGTGTAGCACTTCCTTGGCCTTGCCACGAGGACAGACCAGTCATCCAGCTCTAGCCTTCTGACCCACTGCACTCTGGCTAGCAAGTACCAGGCACAGGAGGAGAGAGAGCAGCAGCACTCTCCCACTGTCTCTGTTAGACAAACTTCTGGAAATTCTACTTTCTTTGTTGTTGGTTTGATTAGACAAACCCAAAGAAAGCAGGGTTTTGCCTAGGGCAGAAGCCAGGTCACAGGTCTTTTCCTTTGTCACTCTTGTAACTTGCCTTGAATATCAGCTGTACGTGTAGCCTTTAGCGTCAGTTTTGCCAAGCTTACCCTCAACAACATCAGGCAATTTTAGGAGTGGAGACAAGGACTGTGGAACCACATTTTTGTTATGAGCCCAACTGTCAGAGTACTGCAGAGACCAGCTGCACTAGAGAGCCACAGCTGTGCTTACGCCACTGAGCACCTGCTGCAAGAGGCCAAAGCCAGGACTCTCCTCTCTATTGCTCACTGCCTTCTACACCTCCACAGCCATGTGAGCGGGCACCAAAAGCTACAAGCAGTCTACTGCATCATGGTTATAAGCAAGCCTAAGCTGAGGAAGCAGGAGAAGGTGAACTAGTCTCCAGATGTTGGAGGAGGAAGACAAACAAATAGGTAAAGGCCAGAAGACAGCAAACAGCTCTATACTGGGGAGAGAATATAAGGGAACAGCACTTAAGTTTATAAAGCGAAAGAGAAATAGAAAGCGCCCCAGGATTTGGAGGAGGAAGTGTTAGTACTCACTTCTCACCTCCAACAATACACAGGGTAATTGGAAGGCAAGTTCACATCTCAACTACTCACAACCCACATGAGCATATTTTGGGGAGAATGTATGTGTTAGTTTTTCATATATTCTATATCATGGTGGCATGTGGTGTACATTTTAATATTTTTAACTGTTCTAATAATATTATCTAGATTCGTTGGTTGTTTTGCTTTACCCAGCACAAGAGCTATGCTTTTGGAAATTTGTATTTCCTGCATTTTTAAAATGTTATTCTTAAGCATTTGAGACTGAGTCTTGCAAAGCATTAAGATAAAAAAAAATAATGGCACTGAGAGTTACAACAAAAAAAAATGAATGTTGAAAATCATATTTGTTTATTTTATAATGGGCAGGTGCAGGCAGAGCAAGGCTGGAGATGGCCTGATAAAACCAACTGGTAGAAAAAAATGCCTTCAGTAAACTCTGCTTGTCATTAGTACAGGAGCTGCCCTCTCACCCATGAAAGGCACCACCCATGTTCAAAGTGGAGCTTCCCCTCCTATCTTTCCTGTGCAGTCAGACCTGAAACCATCATGCCCCATCTGCTCCTCTCCTGCCTCCAGCCGTATGGGGCAATTGCAACCTGTTCGCCACGTTTATCCTTAAGATCTTGCTGATGTTCATTTGGCATAATTTCCCAGACTGCAGATATTTTAAATTAGTTTGTTTGCATTTATAATGTGCTAATAAATGCTCTGCAGAATATTTCATAAAAATAAAGACTATAGGTAAACAGGAGTTTCCTGTATATTCCAAATAATTTTTTGAACAGTTACTCAGAAAAAGAAGTTGCTTAGTTACATGCAAGTGACAAAATTTAAAACTTCAGCATCACAAAAACTTACACACAAAGTAAAGAACCTCTGTTTTAGTTTTCTCTACATCTTCTATTTCCTTACCATTGAGACAACTGTAGGATTACACTATTAGACAGACTGGAATTTTTTTTGTTATTCTGAAAAATTCTCTTCTTACCATAGAGTTGCATCTATTGATCGCTACAAGCAGAAGCATCAAAACTTAATCCTGCTGTATATTCTATGCTTTTGTGGTAATGCAGCTTAACTTTTATTTATTTACTTCCCAGCATCACTGATATTCTAAAATCTCGACCTCTCCTATGATAAGACTTAATATCAATTTTGGAACTGTGATTTGTATTTGGAGGATCCTTTCAAATATAACTCTTTTCCGTCACTGTAATGGCAGTTGTATTGATACCCAAGGCTCCCTGTCAAAAAAGTGAAAAAGCGTCTTGACTAATGAGAGCCGAAATCATTGGCTTCACTGGTGTGCCAATTCCCACAGTTCTCTCATAGCAAACGTGCATGATTTGGACAAAGAACTTAAAAAAAAAAAACAAACAAAAAAAACCCCTTATAAAAATCAAAGCAAATAATTATAAAACAAATATTTTTAGAAATTAAATAAAAATACACTATCTTTTCAGCAGTTTTAAATCACTAAGTTACACTAACAAGTGAGTTGAAAGCTATAGTCTAAAGTGTCATGAGCAAGTGGAGGAGAAAAATGGAAGTCTGTTTACAGCAAAACGTTTCCCTAGCATGCATTATTTATCCCAGACCGATGGTTGAATTTTGTGGGCAAGTCAGCATGGGATCAGTTTTGAAGAAACAACTTCATGAGTGCTTGTAGCTCTTACTGCGGATAATATGAGGATATGTAACATCTTACATGTACATCATGTACAGGATTAGCAAATCTGATATCCTGTCACAACAAAGCATTGGCAACACTGTCAGTAAAATAAACATCAATGAAATCGACACATGGTGAAAGAAGTGTTAAATAAAGGTGGAGCTGGTTTGTTTTATAAAATACCTTTTAGCTATTCCTTCTTCTAGAAGTTCTACAACTTGCTTGTAGTCTGTAACTAAATGCTGAGTCAATCCTGCCAAAGATTTAAAAAGAGTTAAATGCATATTTTTCTCAGGAAGTTTCAATCAGTTAAGCCAACAATTTACCCAACATCATGAGCATAAGGATGTTCTGCTTCGATGCCAGTCTGTTCTACAAGTAGTCTCTCAACTAGAGTAATTATTTTACTTTTTTAAAAAATAAAATAAAAAATTGCAGCCCGTCCTTCAGATACAGTGACATCCGTATAAAAAAAAAAAAAAAAAGCCTTGTACCTTCAGAGTACAGACCTTTTTCCAACTTGTCTGCTGAACAACAGTATTTAAAAAACAGGGTAACTGAAACTCCATAAGAAATTTTCATCTATGTCACTGCTACTAATTGGGTACAGAGCCTGTAAAGAAGCTTTTTGCCATTGCTTCTGGATAATGGCTCTGCTCATGCAACTAACAGATTTAGGAATCAACCCCTGCGAATATTTACCATTTACTGAACAAGGCTTCAGCCTGCAACACTAAGTCTTCATGCTCTTTTCTCCCCAGAGGGTACCCAAATAATGATATGAAACATCTGGCCTTTTCATATCTTCTGCTTTCTTTTTTTTTTAAATTTGATTTTTTTTTTAAGGGGGAAAAAGCCCACTGAAAACAAATGAAAGAAATACTGCATTGCAGAGCCTGCTGTGTCGGAGCAGTGGTTGTGACTAACAGGGCCCCAGTGGAGGGCAGTGCGCTGCTGTGCTGTAGCAGCACTGCCAGCCCCTTGCAAAATGCAAATTCCAGCAGACACACAAAATTAACCTTAACAGGCTTGTTTTTCACATAAATCCAGTCGAATATGCCTCATTTGCATTTTATGGTGACGATTAGTTCTCATTTGTACTGCAGTGACTCTTAAAAAACCCACCTGAATTGAGAAGCAAGTCTTCATCATACAGTATCTAGTAAAACACTCCTTTGCAGAATGTTTTATCTCGCAGCTGGAATCCAGGGCTACTTCTTCCCCCCCCCCACTTATTTAGGTTTGGTTTGTTTTATTGCAGGCCACAAAAGCTTGGATGAAGGCACAGTATTGAAAAATGTGATTATTTAGATCAAATAATTTATCTACTGCTAGAACGTAATTCAAGATGAATATAAAATTCAACAAGACTGAAATAAGTTCCTCTGACATTGTTAGAGAGAGTCTATACTTACATCATAACAGCTTGCTTAACTTTAAATGAAAGCAATATCTAAGCCAAAGATGGGAATTTATTTTAGTCCTTTAACAACTGATACACAAAAAGAAAAAAAAAGATTTTTAGATCACCCACATTTTTAACCCCCCCCTAACCGTAGTGTGCGTGCATGCGCACTTGCACACACACAAAGTATAGGCTGATTTTCAAACAAAAGCATTTCTTCTCCTCTCTAGTGTCCCTTTACGATACATTCATTCCAGAAGTCATCACATTTTCCATTTGAGAAAGAAGCCCATTATTTTTCCAACAGCACTGGGATCTTCAAAGATTAGAATATGGAAAATATCATATATTGTTTTCCCAGACCCTTTTTTCAAGGTCTTATGTAACTGAATAAAAATCCAGTTATAAAATGGAGGCATGGAAGAAATTCTTACCCCTACCTACGTTTCCATTACTACTAGAAGAGTGATTCTAGCACAGAGTTCAAAACATTTAGCTTTTCAATAAGGTAAATGAAATATTGTAAACATTGTTTGAAAAGAAATGACAAAGTGTTCTGTTGGCTGCTACAAAAAGAAAGGTCATTCTCAAGTCCCATAGAAAGATCAAAAACACTCGCTCATCTAGAAATCTGCCTTGGAGTAAGAAAGGATCTCCCCCAGAAATGTGTCTCAGGGTAACAAAATAGATTGCATCATTTCCTGATTTAAGTGAGGCCGATTCCTTAACAGTGCAACCATCTGTGAGGGAGAAGTTTGAAACGATTCCAACCCAAAGCACTGAAACACTTTCAGCATTTTAAAGGCTACAATCTCACAGGCTTT
This sequence comes from Pandion haliaetus, assembly GCA_013401275.1. NCBI lineage: Eukaryota > Metazoa > Chordata > Aves > Accipitriformes > Pandionidae > Pandion > Pandion haliaetus. The sequence goes on along the minus strand of VYZV01033790.1, from coordinate 92,093 downwards.
ACATGGAAAAATGATGGGCTGGAAACTATTCAAAATACTTAGTGTTCAGAGCTGGGACTTCCTGACTGGACTTGCAAATGAAAAATGTGTTGCCCAGAGCATCTAAGCATCCTTAAAGGGGTTAAGTTTTCTGATTTTCCTCTCCGTCTGTTCTTCATCCACTGCTAACTGTACGTTGGCTATCATTGACACCAACCATACAACTGACAAACTAATGGTACACCGGGGAGCTCCTGATCAAAGTCAGCAGACCTTAAAATTGCTGATAGCTTGCAAGAAGTGTGATGCAAATACAGATGCTAGTCCTTAACGTACTGGATCTATGGGAAATAGGGGAAAATTTCTGGGCTTTGCTGATGTTCACCATTTTTATTTCTCCCATAGAGCAAATTGCCTGGAAGAGGAATACAAAACAAGCTCCCCTTCTAGTAAGCTTGCTGATAGTTCTGATCTCAGCCATCTAGCTATCGGAAATAACGTTGTTGTGCTCTGACCCTGCACTGAGAGAGACTACATCTAAAACTGCCAAAGACTACTTCAGCACATAGCAGGCATTCGTTACAAAGATCAGCAATTGTTGATTGCAACAATATATTACTGCAGGTGAGAAGGGCATTTTGTACCGGCGTTATGAACCATTTCATTTTCTTGAATGTGATGATATTAAAATCAAGCTGGCTGTACTCCTCACCTGCATTCAGAAGACCTCTGGACTTTCTCACTGCTGCTTATTTTTGATGTGAGCTAATGAGTGCAGTTCCAGAAGGAGCTATGTACCTTCTTTATTAGTCCCTCTCCCCAAAAGACACCAGGGTTTTCTCAAGTAAAGCAAACTGCTACAGTTCTTAATTGCATAACCTGTACATAAACATATTTATTTATTAATATATATTTATATACACATACCTAAATGAAGAACTATGTCATCTGACTGTTGCCCTAAGCCACTGACTCATCAGTCTGAAATCACTTCTGTTCACATGATCTCACAACAGCATCTAATTACACCCCATGATGCCTTCAGCAGAGAAATTGCTTCATTTTTCATGCATGTGATCAGTTTTTCTAAAAATGCAAATCACATTTATCATTAAAATTAAATTTTTCTTACAGACATTAATATAATGATTTTTGGAGGCTGGCATAAGATACAGAGGAAGGGAATCTTCTAAAATAAAGTATTCATACTGGATTTACAAATGTGGCTGAAGCTGGCAAATATTATTTTAGGTTAATCTTTTTCCATTATCCTTTCCTATTATTTACAAAATCTAATCAATTGGGAACTTTTATGGAATATTTCAGAACTCTAGCATAGACTTGTTCAACTCAATTTTTAGTTGTGTCTAAGTATAAAATCCTTATTCAAAAGGGGTAAAATCAAATTAAAAAGACAAAAACAAACCACCAACCAAAAAAAGAAGAACTGGAAAAAAAAAAAAAAAAAGAGAAGTGAGAGATTTGGCCTGGACGGTTCTAGATGAAGACAAAATAGTGACAGAAGGCAAGCCAGCCCATTGGCAGAAGCTATAACTTCATTTTCTTTTAAAACAAGGAAACTCCATTACATGCAGCCAAGGAATCACTGGAGACATAAGGCCTGAGAAAAGGGATGGAAATTGCCAAGGAAGGAAGCCGTTTAAAGACCTTTTCTTGTGTGGTGAAAGAGCAGCTGCTAAAAGAAAATAATCAGTATCTGTACTCCCCCAACAATGAAGTTCTTCGATAACAAGCAGGTAGAAAGAGAATCTTGGAAAGACCTCAATAAAGGCCAAATGTCTATGAATCTGCTTGTCAAAGAATGATAAGTGTCCATACTAATGAGACCATCAATTCATCTATTTTCCAAGTCTCTTTAAACAGGATGCTGATGTGCTGGGAAAGCACAGCTGAAGTAACCAGAATGCCAGATAGTCCCTTGTGTATAGGACCATGCAAGTTCAACACTTCCCAAGTGCTTATTTCAAATTTTGAGAGGAGGAATTGGTAACAACCATTGGTTGTTAGATGTGCTATGACGGATCCTGCAGGTGCTGAGTGAATGAGAGCTGGGAATTCCAGGCTCCATTCAGTCACACATTCAAGTCACCCTATCTATCGTCACATCTTGCCTTAATCTCTGAAGTGAGGATAACAATCTGACATGTAATGCTGTGATAAAGAAAAAGAGAGGGAGACAAGTGAACCAGAGAGAACAAAAGGAATTCACAAAACAAACAGAGAACTCTATTTAATAGCGAGAATAAATCAGTATTTGATCTGATGTGACAGGACCAATAAAATTCTGTGTGATATGCATTTTGCACACTAAATGCTTACTCCCCAGGTGTTACTACCCACGTGGTGGCCAGTCAAGCAGTTGCAGAGTCAGTGATACCAGAGGCAACTTTGGAATTTTGCCCACTAGATATAAGGCGCACTGAAAAGGAAACATATGCATTTACTTTCTAAGCAAACTCACTAATCTTGGAATTTGCATCAGTTTGGAAAAGGCTCTTCCTTCAGTTCTCCACTGTGAAGCTACTCTGTATGATTTTGCACTGGTGCACTGATGTTGAGAGTGTCCAGGGTTCAGCTAGGATAGAATTAATTTTCTCAAGAAGCTGGGAGGGGACACAGCCCGGATAGCTGACCCAAAGTAGACAATGGGATATTCGATAGTCTTTTTTGGCACCCAACGTGGGGCTCGCAGGGTTGAGATAACGACAGACCTGACCAGAGCACATTAAAACAAAATTGTTATATGCGTTTCTTATATTAGTTAAATAGCTGCTGGTCAGAATGTTGGTTCACTTGTTCACATGGTGGTGTTATGTAAATCCTTATATGCACTATGTATTCCCTGCGTGATGTTTATCACCTCTGGGAGAGGCATCAGGACTACCATTTTGCTGTAAGGGGTAATGTCAACTTATGATGTATCACTGGTCATGAGGTAAAGCTGATGTTTGTATGTGGCATTGTTGCCATGCCCACACTTCGGGTGCCTTCTATTGGAATTTATTAGTAACCACACCCAATCTATGGGGAAGAGTGTGGGGGGATACTTTCTCCCGCTCTTTCACCTTTCCTTTCTCCTTCAGGCTAATTACAACAGCTTTTGAGAATTTTTAATATCCTTGGGATGTTCAAGACAGCATGCTTTTATTGCTATGTCTCCTGAATATGTCTCAGGTCTTGTTTAGGACTGCACAAATTTTTTTTTAAGAATACCACCCAGCGATCTGCCCCGAGGCTGGACAGTCATGGGTGGCATGGCAAGAGAACTTCACATCTCCAGTGGCTTGGAACTTCACTCCTGAACAACTACAAGACCCTGATGAAGTGCTAGAATATTTGAAAGGAAAACACTGTGGCTATTCCAAAGAGGCACAACTTACCACACTGTTCTGGGCCCTGGCCAGTATCTACCAAACGCTGCTTGATATTATGCAGCACCCTCAGGGGAAAAGGAGGGAAAACAGACCGACAGGCACTGTGACTATTCCAACCCTCGTGACAACGACTGTAGCTACCCCAGCCCTGACAACAGGCACCACAGCTGAACCAGAGAACCAACCTGTGCTGGTATCAGTCGCCCCTATACAGAAGAAGAAATACACAAAAAAATTAGTTTGCTTAGTGAGAGATGAAGGTAAACCAGGGTCATCATGAGAACAGGAGGAAAAGGCAGAACCAGAGATAATCACCTGATCCCTATCCGTGAGTGAGCTGTGAGATATGCAAAAGGATTTCAGCTGCTATCCAGATAAGCGCATTGTTACCTGGCTGCTCCAATGCTGGGATAATGGGGCCAGTAGTTTGGAATTAAGAGGGCAGAAGCCAAGCAGCTGGGATCCCTGTCTAGGGAAGGGGCCATTGACCAGGTGATTGGAAAAAAGACACAAGCCCTCAGCTTCTGGAGGCGACTTCTGTCAGGCATGAAGGAAAAGTACCCCCTTCAAGGAAGAAGTCACATGTCACCCAGGCATGTGGACCACCATGGAGAGAGGTATCCAGTACCTGAGGGAAATAGCCACGCTGGAGATGATTTATAATGATCCAGATAATGAGCAGTTACCCACAGATCCAGATGAAGTCCAATGCACACAACCCATGTGGCAGAAGTTTCTACAAAGGGCACCACCATCATATACCAACTCCTTGGCAGTAATGTCCTGGAAAGAAGGTGAGGGACAGTGGATGAAATGGCTGGCCAACTCCAGCAATACGAAGGAAGTCTCTCTTCCTCCCTACAGGCCTGCGTCTCGGCTGTGGAGAAACTGTCCTGGGAGTTCCAGCAATTCAAAGAGGATATACCCTACTCCCCACCTGTACGGGCCTGTATCTCAGCTATTAGAAGTAAGTGTTCCTCTGCTCAAGAGAGAAGATACAGAAGGTACACACAATGGGGTAACCTGTGGTTTTACCTGCGTGACCACAGAATAGGGCATGAGGAAGTAGGATGGAAAACCTACCTTGACCCTAGAGGCACAGGTATGTGAGTTACAAGGAAAACCAGTCACAAAAGGGGATTCTTCCTGGAAAAATCCTGCTCCAGTTTCCAGCGGGCAGTTCTCCAGACAGAGTAGAACAGCTGATCTCACTTCTGATCCTCTTGAAGGGATTTCTGATTCATGTTTGTAAAAAGTGAGTAACAAATACTATAATCAGGATTAGAGGGGCCCTGCCTCCAGCCAGGTGGAGGAAAGGGACAACTGGGTTTATTGGACTATGTGGATTCGATGGGTTGGCACATCAGACCCGCAGAAGCATAAGGCCCTAGTGGACACTGGTGCACAGTGTACCCTGGTGCCATCAAGCTATGATGGGGCAGAAGCCATCTGTATTTCTGGAGTGACAGGGGGATCCCAGGAGCTACCTGTATTGGAAGCTGAAGTGAGTCTAACTGGGAATGAGTGGCTGCTGTATGGAGTCCTATATGACAAGTCACAGAAACTGCTGAAGGAGAAGGTGAATCGAGCCAGTTGGTGGAAGCGAAAGCCACCCAGCTAGCTTTAGACATTGCTGATCGAGGTGAACGGCCAGTGCTCTAGCTCTATACTGACTCATGGATGGTGGCAAGTGCCCTGAGGGGGGTGACTGCAGCAATGGAAGCAAAGCAACTGGCAGCACAGAGGCAAACCCATGTTGGCTGCCCCATTGCGGCAAGATATTGCTGCCTGGCTAGAGAAGCTGGTTGTAAAAAAGTACACCACCTAGATGCCCACATACCTGAGTCGGCCACTGAAGAACATCAAAACAACCAGCAGATGGATCAGGCTGCTAAGATTGAAGTGGCTCAGGTGGATTTGGCCTTGCAACAAAGTGTGAATTATTTATGGCTTAGTGGGCCCATGACACCTCAGGCCATCAAGAGACAGATGCAACATCTAGATGGGCTCATGATCGAGGGGTGGACTTGACCATGGACACTATTGCACAAGTTATCCATGAATGTGAAACGTGCTGCAATTAAGCAAGACGAGCTGTTAAAGCCCCTGTGGTATGGAGGGTGATGGCTGAAATATAAACATGGGGTGGCCTGGCAGATAGACTGTATCACACCCCCACAAACTCACCAAGGCAACCACCAGACAGCTGGAAACATATCCTGTGCCCCATGACACTGCCTGGAATACTATCCTCGGCCTTGAAAAGCAAGTCTTATGGCAACATGGCACTCCAGACAACAGGACTCATTTCCAAAACAACCTCATAGACATCTGGGCCAAAGACCATGGCATTGAGTGGGTATACCACATTCCCTATCATGCGCTAGCCTCTGGGAAAATCAAACAATATAATGGACTGCTAAAAACTACACTGAGACCAATGGGGGGTGGGACCTTCAAACACTGGGATACACATTTAGCAAAAGCCACCCAGTTAGTTAACACCTAGAGGATCTATCATCAAGCTGGCCCTGCCCAGTCAAAACCTCCACGTACTGTAGGAGGGGATAAGTCCCCACAGTGCCCGTGAAGAATATGTTAAAGAAGACAGTTTGGGTTAGTCCTGCCTCAGGAAAAGGCAAACCCAACTGTGGGATTGCTTTTGCTCAAGGACCTGGGTGCACTTGGCGAGTGATGAAGAAGGATGGGGAAGTTCAATGTGTACCTCAAGGGGATTTGATTTTGGGTGAGAATAGCCAGTGAATTAAATTGTATGATGTTAATGGCTAAATAACCCTGCCACTGTATGTCATCACTGCTACGGTTACTATATGCCATATCGATGATATGACAGTAAGAGTATGTCATCACTGCTACAGTCACTATATGCCATATCAATTTGTGACAGTAATAATCACCCAAATCAATGAAGGATGGACTTCGATGACACTGAGCAAAGCGCAGTGGTGATGGAACTTGAACTGGCTTCAGCAACTGGCACCCAGCAACTTTCTCAAGATCATCATCTTCAACCTGCAGACCATGGCCATGGGCTGCACCAAATACACCAGCAGTGAACTCCAGATGCAGCATGCAACAATCCAACACCACACACCCCATCTCTCCTGCCCTGAAAGACTGTTATGACAGATGGAGCCCAAAAGTCATGGATTAAATTAACTCAATGGACACGTTAGAGGGATGGCCCACAGACAAGGGAATGATATCTCTCTCTGTGTGTATACATATAAATATATCTCAAAGACAGGAAAAGTGGTGGTGATTAATTGGAAAGTGTAGGATCTAGGAATGACATAGATGGTATAGAATAAGGGGTAGATAAATGTCCTGCATTCGGCTAGGACAGGGTTAATTTTCACAAGAAGCTGGGAGAGAACACAGCCAGGATATCTGACCCGAACTAGCCAAGGAGATAATCGATATCGTATGTCATGCTTAATATATATATACTGGGGGCGCTGGTGGGGAGGAGGGGTCATGACTTGGGAACAGGCTGAGCATCAGGTTCTGGTGGTGAGCAACTGCACTGTGCATCACTCACTTTATATATTCTTTTATTAGTAATTTCTTCTCCCCTTATGTTGTCCTGTTAGACTGTCCTTATCTCAACCCACAACATATTTTTACCTTTGTTTTCTGATTCTCCTCCCCATCCCTTGGGGGGTCAGGGTGAGCAAATAAATGAGTAGCAGTGTGGTGCTTAGTTGCCGGCTGGGCTTAAATGATGGCAGAAACACATGCCTTTTGTCAGTTTTTGGTCAGTTAAATGGCAATGTAGCAGGCAAACTTTACATGGGAAGCTAATCAATTTACCAAGTACCAATGGCCAAACTCCAATTTAAAGCTATGTAAGACCCTGAAGTGAAGGCACCAATGAAAAGTGAAAATTAACTGGAAGTACGAAAACAATGAGAGAAGATTAGAACTAAAATAAGACAGACAACTGAAATGGAAAAAATACACGTGGGTTTTCTTTCATCTGTTCTGTGTGTCGTGGTTTAACCCCAACCAGCAACTAAGCACAATGCAGCCGCTCACTCACTTCCCCCCCACCCACTGGGATGGGGGAGAAAATCGGGAAAAGAAGTAGAACTCATGGGTTGAGATAAGTACCGTTTAATAGAACAAAAAAAAGAAGAAACTAACAGTGATAATGACAACACTAATAAAAATGACAACAGTAATAATAAAAGGATTGCAATATACAAGTGATGCACAGTGCAATTCCTCACCTCCTGCCGATCGATGTCCTGTTAGTCCCCGAGCGGCGATCCCCCCTGCCCCCACTCTCCCCAGTTTATATACTAGATGTGACATCACATGGTATGGAATACCCCGTTGGCCGCTTTGGGTCAGCTGCCCTGGCTGTGTCCCCTCCCAGTTTCTTGTGCCCCTCCAGCCTTCTTGCTGGCTGGGCATCAGAAGCTGAAAAATCCTTGACTTGGTCTAAACACTACTTAGGAACAACTGAAAACATCAGTGTGTTATCAACATTCTCCTCATACGTAGCTCAAAAACATAGCACTATACCAGCTACTAGGAAGACAATCAACTCTATCCCAGCTGAAACCAGGACACTGTCACCTGATTTGAAAGCTATGATTCACTAGAAAACACAAAGCCATCTGAGGGGCTGCTGTTGCAAGTGTGAATTAAAAAGTGTATGATGTTTTTAATTATATAATGCACCTAATATTACCCATCCTGTGTTTTTTCAGTTTAATGAAGGAAAATGAAGCTTATTGGCTTCTCACTTGGATAACACAGATTTTAATTGCTTCACACAGCCTGGCCTGCAACATCAAACAGTTGAGTTTATCTACTTTTTTATTATTATTATTTTATACATATACACTGCTGCCAAGGACTGAAACACGTATGGAGGGACCTTAGGCTGGTCTGGAGAACCCATTTAGAGCTGATGTTGGTAGATTTCTTGATTAAGATTTCTTTAAAACAAAAGAAAGCAAAACACTATGGCTCACACACAACCTATGCCTGGAAAGGCAAACAGAAAAGCGCACGATATCCAGCCAGTGGGATAACAGAGGCAAAGCTTTCAGCGTATTACACATGTTCATATTAACAAGCAAAATATTTGAGGAGAGTAACTCTTGAAGAGCAGAAACAACTAGGATCACGCAAGGAGCATATGCAAAAATACATAGAGGACCTGATACACATTTACTTGAAATTCTGATGCTAGTTGTGAAGCCTGCTCTCACCTTGTACATATGGTCCTGTTTCAGGGTGTTCTCGGACTCGAAGTGTGTAAGGTTTCTTTCCGTCTGATTGTTTTAACAAATCTCGGACACGCTCATTATAGATTTCAAGAAAACTGAAAAGAAAAAAAAAGGAATGTTAAACGTACACGATTAAAAGAGAAAGCATATATTTAGACAACGTAACTACCTGAATCTCACATAGGTCTTTCATAATAAATTTAATGAATTCATTATTTTCATTATCTCCATTACTGCCCCTTCCCATGCAGTGCATGTAGAAATAACTCACAGCAGCAAATTTCTAAGAAGGAAGAGGCATTCGGTATTTTATTTGAAAACCCATAAAATATGTGGGTTTTTTTTTTTTAAACACCAGGGAGTTCAAATCCCCAGATTTCCAAACATAATCCTTCATTAGATTAATGGGAACGATGAGTAAGAGTGGAACGTAGGATTATGGCTCAAATTGAAGAGTTAAACAAACAGGAAGTAAATTTTTAATGCCCTCCTATTTCAGCTGTCTATACAAAAGTGAACAGACAAGCATCCAAAGGACTATACTGAAATGGAGAACTAAAACCAACACTTTCTCATCCTTCCTCTGTGTTTTCCCCCTTGTTGCAAAGTGATTATCATCTGAGAAAACAGAAACAAAATAAACTAGTCTTTACTTTGTTTGATTACAGGAACATGTTTCTGAAAGCATTCAGAGCATTGCCCAAAACAGTGACACACTTACCTGACCTTTACTCTGCAAGATGCCGTCTGGTCTGAGTAATCATCCTTCCTTGAAAAGAGGCCCTGCGCAAACAAGAAGTTTATGCAAATTTTAAATCCATCAAGAAAATCTAACTGCTTAAACAAATGCAAGTGAAATAAAATATAAGTACCTCACATATACGAGGTGTCAGTCCAATGGATGCCTTCAAATAATAAACAGAAAAAAAATTAAACAATATACTTGCTATCACTCTTGCAAAATTTATTTTTAAATAAAAGCCAAGTTATAAGAAAAGGACAGAATCATAGTGCAGCACTAAAGTAATGATTATATGGTGGATTACAACACAAACTGCCTTGGAGTGTAGTTCAGAACAGCATGGCAATGCTCTACTACTCCAGCTGAAGCATCTTGCATGTGAAGTACTGCAGGGGCTCGTGCGCTGTGTGATGTCAGCTGTCTTAGCTTCAGTGCAAATGCTATTTATAGCAAAAGTCATTTTAGAGCAACTTATACAGCATCAAGGAGAAGTTTAGAGGCTTGGGTTAAATCCAAGAGCTGTTTGATGTAAAGACACTGGCTGGACATGCCTATGTCAGAGGTGTTGCAGTCTAGATGAAGCCAGGCCAACACTGAAACTAGCTTGACTGGTCATGAATATTTTGGGTTTTCCTTATTCTACTTCTATTTCTTCATGCTACGGTATCACAGAACAGGCTTGGAACAGCTTTATGTTCTAGATTTATAGATCTGGTCTCTCAGACAGAATGGGATATGGGCTGCTAGCAGTACCCAAACTAGCCGATTTAAACCTTGCCCAAACAGTCTACACAGCACTGAAGTGATGGTGTGTTTTTGTGCGATGAACTGTTCTAATGACATGATTGCTTGCACTTCAGTGATTGCAGTGCCAACACACCCTGAGAAAGACTCGAAGGCTTTGGTGGAATCTGCTTGCTGAATAGCATGAAAGGCTTTTAGAAGGCACACTTGAAATGGTGTTGAGGGGAGAAAGTCCAGGTTCATCACGTGGACCACTGTGGACAAAAGTTCAGTTTATACCAAACACTAGTTTTGAACACTGTTTCACAGTGAATACATGTTATTAAAGATAAGGTCAAAGCAGGATTCCACAGAGACAGAAATCACTTTATAAGCCAGAAATCTCTTAGAAACACTATACCTGGAAATTTCCTTGGAACTGAGGATAACTTCAAGATGTGGCCATTCTGAACTGCTAAGATATTTTCAAAATAACGTAATACAAATATCCTAGTTTGTCACCTATTAACCCCAATTTTAACAATTCTTCAGGCTTTCATGAAGTTAAGCTTGATTTCGCATCAAATAATGCAGAATCAGGTAACGATTTAACAAAATCCTATTGCTGATGTCTGTGGGGAAAATAAAACTTTAAAAATCCAAACTCTTGTCAAAAGCACAAACCATGCCAGAGTAGTCTTTTTCTTGTCTTTGGGGTTTGAGCAATTTTTACCCTTATTCCACCTTAAAAATTGAATCCCATGGGTGTACGAAATAGCGGTCCACTCATGCAAACTGTTAAATAATTTTTTTCTTTTTTAGGGGCATGTTTCACCAACAGCCAAGAATATTTATGGATAGAGATCAAATTGCCTTGTGTTGCAGCAGAATGCAGGAAATCCTCAGCTGACCCCGTCGATTTGAGTACCAACATTAAAATGCACTTTAAGTGGTTCCTGGTAGACAAGAATCTTAAAATGTAACAGCTTCTGCAAACACTATTCAAATACATTTCAAAACTGGAAGTAAAGCAAGTATTAGTTTCCACAGGCCAAAGGATAACTTCTGCAACAGATAAACATCTGTTACAAAAGTATTCCTGTGCATTGTATCCAGTTTTATTTGTGTAAGTAACTTAATTTCAGCATAGCTCAGACTGCCAAAAAATTCCGTGAGAAAGAATATTTTGTGTTATCTTGAGCCATATATTTCTAAAACCCGGAACTATTCAGCAGTNTTTGTCCTCTAATATGGCGATAAGATTCATACATAGCAAGATAAAGGTTATCTAAAATAAATATTTAAACTACACCATATTTTCTAGTATTTTTAGATGATGCTATCTTATTAACCTAAATGTAAATGCTTGACTCTCATTTTATATCTATAAATACCAAATAAAACATGTATAAGCATTCTGCTCAACAAGCACCATTATCACACTTTGAAAATAAAGCTATGTTTCTGCTGGACATCCCGCCCTCAAGCCTAAGTGTAAAATGAATGGTGTAACTCACAGGTGTTCCCATCATTGTATAAGTTTTTCCTGAACCTGTCTGTCCATAAGCAAAGAGGCAGATGTTGTATCCTCTAAATGCACCCGACAACACAGAAGTGCCAAGGTCCTGGAACACCTGAAAAGACCAAAAGAAACAAAAGCAGCCCATGAATAATATGCCTCCCTATAAACACTCTGCATTACTTGTGGATCTTGCAGCTTTAATAACTCCATGGGAACAAGGATCTTCGCAGCATGTGTCCTTCTAATTTATCAGACACAATGTTAAGCGCCGAGCATTCACTTGTTAGATCTTCCTCCAGATGGTGGTATGCCAAGCATAGCGCTGACACCAAGCAGTAGTGTTTAATTGTGCTTCCCTGCCTGCTATCTCTTATTTTATACTTAGCTTGTATGAATTCTTGAGGATCTCCCCCACCCAAAGTTTTTACAGTCCTCAGCATAAATCTGACAGAAAGACATGATCGAGGCTCTTTGACACAATGACATTAATAGGAACATTAGGCATCAGAATTACAGCTCAAAAGCAAAGCAAAGTCTAACCCATAGCCTGCAAGCAGACCTCACCCAAGCAATACTTAGATCTGACCCATCTGGTCAGTAAGCCATGCCACCCGAGGCCAAATACTTTATTTTCTGTTCATGCCACACACACAGTCACATGCCGCCTTCTGCTCATCATAATACAGAGCCAAGAACTCTTACCACCACATCAGTGTCAGCCTCTAGGGGCTTCCAAAGCTTGCACTGGTCCCACCATGGCTGTAAAAGTTGGACCATCACAGCTGGACTACCCATACAGCACAATCTGAACACTCATTCCTTCTGCTTTTCCTGTTCCTTTTTTTGGAGACACAGCTGCCCCACATTGTGACCATGTTCTCAGCACATCAAAGTCTTACCATAGACCAGCTGAAAGGACACCTGGTAAGGTTTGCTAGGAAGTGTACGGTGGATCAAAAGGTTCCAGTAGGCAGGCTGCCAACCCCTTAGCACAGCTTTGGCTTCTCAAAAGAAATGTTAACAAGTATTAATGGTTTTGCCATTCACATAGAGAACTAGCTAGTAGAGAGAGAGATACATATGATTTCAGTGTTTCGCTGCTATGAAATCTCATCCAGTACCGGGTCATTTGCTTCTCCAACAGATAAATGCACTAAAACCGATATAAAAATCAATAGTAAAATATATTTCATAGCTATCACCGCTTTACCAAAACTGCCCAGAAAAGAGATTAAAAGTCCTAAGACTTTTGTTTTCAGATAATATTTCGGCTCAAACTGAGACAAGATGCTAATTTCTAGCTGAAGAATCAGTAACATTCCCATTTGGCAGAATTTGGTTACCCTTGCCCATATTTGTAAGGGTACGTGGCGTATCAGAGCATCTGCTTCATTAGGATTATCAGATCAAAGAACTTTTCCATTCAAAGAGCAACAGAGAAAGTCATAAACAAGACACATGGACACCAATGTAACAGATAAGGATAACAAAGATAGTGACAAACTCTCCAGTCGCTACTGGGCAGGCCATAAGGAAACTGAAGCATAGCTTTGGAGAGGGCTAACCTGGACTTCATAACCAACGAGATGAGGGAAACAGGAGGAACAGGAGGATTTGGCATGTTTTAGGGGGGCTTGCAGGGCTATGCAAAACTTACTAAGGAATGCTTAAGGCGAGGGGGTCAGGAAGAAGAAGGGGGTATAAAAGGGGCTGGTCCCATGTAAGCAGCAGTAGATCAGTATGCTTGTCTGACTGAACCCTGTGCCTGATCACCACAGCCTGTCCTATTTTCTTATTAAATGCTTTCTTGATGATCTTTCCACATAACCACACTCTCTACCCCATGTGTGAGTGCTGTAAGGACTAGACGCCAGCAGCTGGAGAGACCGGAGTGAATTTGGGGCCAGCAATGGAGTCAGAAGACCCCAGGCGATAGGGCCATCACATCAGTGGTGCCAGCAAACGAAGCCAGTGAGAGTCTCAGCGTTGGTAGCTGGCATGGCCGTGGACCTAAGGAGCATGGGTCCAGGGTGCCAGCTACTGGCGACACTGATGGGAATAAATTCAGGTCAGCAACTGAAGTCAACCTCAGGTAATATGTGCTCCACAACTATGGTGCCAGCAGCTGGAGCAAGTAGGAGTCTAAGTGCCAGCAATTAGAGCAGGACCATGTGTCACCGGGTCTATGTCCCAGGTACTAGGGGAACTGGAGCAGTGTAAGCATCTCTGTCAGCAGCTAGAAAGGGGACCATGGGTCCCAGGGCCTGTGTTGCAGGTGCCAGCTACTGGGCTGGCTTAGGTGAAGCAGATGAGGGTCTTGGCCTCAGCACCTAGAGCAGGGAAGCGCTGCCCACAGGGCCTGTGTGCCAGGTACTGGCATGGAGGGTGGGGGGCAGAGAAGGGGCTGGAGCACTGACATGTATCAGCACGTGGGTGTGTAATTTGCTAGCAGTCTTCAAACTGGACAAGCCAGTGAGCAGGAGGTCCAGGGTCCAGGCAGGAATATTCCATAGGAGTAAAGCCTATGCTGATAGTCAAGGGATTCAGAGCAGGGGAGCTTGTGAGCATATGCACATTTGCTAGTGAGCAGCAAGCTGGGCTATTACACAGGTAGAAGACCCGTAGAGCAGTTAAGAAGGCTCAGGGTCCAGGCAAGGTTATTAGATAGGCAGAAGGCCCGTGTTGGTATTTGAGCAATCTGCTCTCCAGGTCTGGAGAGCAACGGGGTGTGTGTTTTCAGTATCAAACTTCAATCCTGATCAGTTGGATAGGAAGAAGGGGACGTGGCTGTCTATGCTTACGTTTCATGTGTGTGCTGGCAATGTTATATGTGGGTGTTGTTGAAGGCAATGCCTTCTGGGGCCATCTGTGTAGGCAGTTGCATCGGTGTCCTTGTCACTGTTTGTGGTTTTGGCATACACACTGAGACTCGCTACTGGTTGAACTTGGAAAGGGGAAAGCAGCTGCCCTGTCCATTAGTGTGGGATGGAGAGACCTCCAGGCATCCAGGCACACAAGGCTGGCCTCCAGGGGCTGGGCAAGAGGAATCCCCAGGTCCTGGAGTCCACAGGAGGCAGTGGCCTTAGACTTGATATAGTTAAGGCAAGTAGATTATCGGGAACAACTTATCTAAGGTCTTGAATAATTAGATCAAAGCTAAAAGTCCAGAATATACACTGAGAAGTAGTAGTTCATTTGCTGCACGTCTGGCTAGTAGTTCCTCACCAAGGACAATATGCCATAAAAAGGTCAACTTTTATGGACAGGAAGGGAAAAGAATGTAATACTATCAGCAAAATAAATCAGTGGTGCATAGTTGATGAACGAGTGAACAAATAACTGACATATTAGCATGATGGTTAGAAGTTACGCTGAAGAGGCCAATCTACCACTTTCACCTAACAAACAAACATTGCCCAAATTACAAAAAAAAAAAAAACAACCAACCCCCCCCACACTACTTGTACAAATATCATTATATACAGAGACCTAGATACACATTATTTGCCATCACAAAGGTTTAGAATCTGTATAAAGAACCCAGAAGTACACAAAAAGACAGAGAAGAGACTTAAGAAATTAATAATAGAGAAGAAAGCTACTGAGAAGCACTTGGAAATGTCAATTTTCAAGTGACACTACGGAACAAAAGTGTATAGTTTAAGAGAAGATGAGAAGAGGGAAGTTTACACCCAGGGATTTTAATAGCCTGAGTGTTAGCATCCAAGGGGGCTTAAAAGAGGGCTAGGCAAAAAAAACCCCAACCAACCAAAAAAAAAAAACCAAAACCCAAAAACCAGACAGCTAAGAAAGCTATACATTCAAAGCGCCAGGCAAAACAAAGATAAAAAACAGATCAACAATTACAAAGCAGTTTCTGAACATTGTAGACAAGGAGGAAAATTTGTGTTTGATATGGTAAGGGGAAAAGGAAGTTTCTTCCTTCCAGCGGCAGAATGGCTTTACCACTAGAAACCTCTCTCAGAGCCATTACAAAAGTGGTGTTTCTGTTACCCACTTCAGATACAAATGTTCCTGATGCCACAACCAGAACTGAGAGAAAATTGTTCCTTATAAATCAAGTACATACTGGCAATTCTAAAATAAGATCACAGGCAGCACTTTGTCCATGAGACTTGCTTTCCAAGTTGTGGGAAAATGTAACTGCAGGGATTAGGCTGGGGGTTGGGTTTTCTTGGAGGTTGCTTGTAGCAATGTTTCAACATCTGTTTTTACTTATATCCCTTCATCTATTGGAGCCCCACTTAAAAATAATAATTGAACAAATGTACGAAACTGTGCAATTAGCCCTGTTGCTTTTATTTTACTCAGTGGGATTCAGTGGGTCTGACTGCAGTGGGATTTCTTACATGAAGGTCTGCAGAAATTGGCCCTGTATTTGTTTCAGTTTATTTTTATGACATGTTCCGAGTCTTCCATTGCTCCTGATTTACTGTTTTTGTTTTAGTAACCTGATTGCATTTGGCCACATGTAGACAGTATGCAATGTATCCCTATACTGTTCCAGCATAGCTCCTGCTTCTGAACTGAGTCTCGCTATTTGTTCCAGCAATTCAGCAATAGTCATGTCAATCTTCTAACTAAAGAGGCTGCCACAGGTAACAGCCAGAGCTGAACAGCACAGTACATTTGACCATAAGCATGTCACTGTTCTAGAGCATGGTGATAAACAAAGAGCAAGCTATGTGCTAAACATGATGATTCTAAAGTTTCTCCTTTCAGTAGTACTGATGCATTCCCTCTACTCTCAGTGAAGAAAGAGGTCAGCCCCATATTTACAACATCACTATGACAGATTAATCTGTTTTTCTTCAATAAAGATATTTAGGAAAGCACCTGAGCATTAACAGCAGCAATGCAAATCACTGTAAATGATTCTGGGCAGGAATCATCAATCAATGCAGGATGTAAGTCAAGTTCCTTGACATTGTACAGCCCATACATCAGTCTCATGAGTTCAGAAATCTGTTTAACTAATCCCTTACAGTCAATATGTACACTGACCAAGGACAAATCAGGAGCTCACAACTCAAATGAGCATGCAGGCCAATGAACACTCACCAGTTACCCCAAACTGCAACTAGTGGCTTTATATGTAATCCCCATCCTCTTGTGCCACCAGTGGAGATGCATACAAGCCTTGCACCAAATACCACAGACTGATTCTCAGCCCTGGCAGGCCACAAAGAAATTCCCTGTAATTTAAATCTGTGTCATGAACTGCATGTCATACAGCCTTTTAAGAGATGGAAGAATGGCACCCTCTTCCAAATGTCTTTTGTGTTGCTAAACAGTCATTGCCTTCCTGCTGCCCGCTCTGCCTGCCCTCTGCACCCCAACTTCCAGAATTCGCCTCTTCTCTGGCCCCCTGGCTTTTCTACTTTGCTGCTTACTATTCACTCAGATGTCAGAATCCCCCAAGACTGCAAAGCAAAATGATCATAACATAATTCTTGAGCCACCTAACCTGTTCGCTTAAGGCTTTCCTCTTAAGCTTGTGCTCCCACGTGAATTCTCCAGCAAACACTGAACTTTCCCTCAGTAGAAGCACCATTAGGATCTCTTCCCTAGCTGGTTGGCACATAAAACTTGTAGGAACCTAATATCAGAGATCTCTACCCCTCTTTCCAATTTGGTTCAACCTAGCCAGTTTGTTCAAGAATTATTGGGAAACACGTGCCAAAAACAGACAGCCACTGTAAAATTGCATTTCTTCAGAAAATCAGGATAACAGATTGCAGTTACTACCTATTCAGTAGAGATTAAGATTTTCCCAGCTAAATTTTCTGTAGATTATGTCTGCTCTGGACATGCTCCAGCTCATGAGGTGAGAAGGACTTTCACCCAGATTCCAAACTGGACTGCTGTGGGCCAGGACATGTCTAAGAGAGGACACTTAAATTCATAGTAGGAGAAAGAGGAAGTTCCTCCTGTGTGAGTGGCTCAATGATTTTTCAGTAGCTGGAAATGCAAACACAGGGAGGAGGAAAGAATCTGATCTAAATTCAAGATGGGAAGAGCCAGATCTGAAGACTAAACAGAGGATTGGGGAACAACTGGGTAAAATAACAACCACCAAGAACCAGTAATACTGAAAGGAAGGAATGAAAAGAGAATGGGACCGATAAGAGGCTCTGAATAAGGAGAAGAGAGTGATGGAGTCAAACTGGACAGAAGTAAGGGAGGAAAAGTGGGACTAGTATCCATTGGGAGCAACAAAACAGCGGGAAAGAGATGGACTTTGGAAGCCAACGTGCAGGAAAACATTGGGTTGGGTTGATACGGAGAACAAAGAACAGGGACAAAAGTGTGAAAGGCAGATGTTTGTAGATCTGGAGTCCAGAGGGTAGGATTTTGTGGCAAACCGAATGGGATTGGAGTTCAGCAGTATAAAAAACAGGACTAAGAAATGACAGGGTGTGTTATCTTGGAATAATAGGAGCAAGGCGAGTCTGTGCCCACTTCCCTTTAGGGTTATCAACATTGAATAAATTCAGGAATTTGGCATGGCTCGTTATAAACAGAAGTGGTGAAAACCAGCTTGTATACTCCATATCAATTTAGAAACCTGTACTTCACATAGTAGAACCTCTTACAACAGGGATAAGTGCAGCCTAGAGAAGTATCTTGATTCTATGATAGTTTCCTCATTAAGAGCTGTCCTCCTTTCTGAAGGTTCATAATGGATCTTTGAGAGTTATTAACCGATCTAAAATCTTCACAAGGTCGCAAGCCTTTGGGATAGCAAGGCTAGCAATGTCATCTGGACACTGAAGTTGGAATTTTAGAACAACTGCATTTTACTTCTAGCTCTGTTGTTGAAAATTTTGTATGACATTGTGTAACTGGTTTAACATTTTAATGATTCGATTTTCCTACAGATAAAGTAGGAATAATGCTATGCATTAGCAGAAAATTGTGGGTTGTTCTCACCAGTATTCATAAAATTCCTTGTGATATCAGAACATCCATAGCAATTTAAGCCAACTGTGCAAATTGTTGTGTGCTCTCTCTCCACATACATTGGACTCTCTGAAAGAAGAATATGTAACACTGAAGTCCTAGTTAGGCAAAGCTCTGTTACATTTACTCTCTATTAAATACACATGGCTACTCAGACGCTTCAATTCAAATATGTTTCAAATCAGTCCTTTTTTAATTAGGCCTTGATGTATTATTACAAACAAAACTGGATAACTCGGAAAGGAGTGCCATAACCCTATGATGATGATGCATGAGAATTTTAAAAATTGTTTACTGAAATCCTATTAAAAGCTGATTTATACTGTTTTGTGTCTCTTCCTTCTGGTAAATTACGCTCCTTTTGTGAGGATAAATTACAATTCATTTAATCGAATATAGCCTCAATTTAGTCAGAAAAGCCTCTTTGGTTTAGTGTACTGCAGAAAAAAAAAAATGGAGAAGTGAAGCACAGCAATGAATTTATGGTTTGTTTAAAAACAAGGGAGAGTAATTGAAATCAAAGCTTTTTTGTGCTAATATCAGAGGCATTAGTCCAAATACCCATCAACAGCTGCAGATCATACAAAAAGTACTACGATTAATCATTCTGGGCATATGTACTAATGTATTTCTTGATATCATGGACTGAATCATGGNNNNATTTCTTTATATCATGGATTGAATCATGGTTTTTGTTGATCATGGGGGGGGGGAAGGATTCTTCTGGGATTCTTCCAAGTCTCATTTTTGAAATGAAACTTCAGGAAGATGAGGTTTTTCAAAGAACATGAGTTGGATATGGCTTCCTGCAGAGAACACGCCATTTGGCTGAGACAACTATGCCGTCCCTGCATGGCTGCTCTACATGATTGGCGCTGTTCATTCAGTTTGTTCCATGCAAGAATGTTTCTTTCAACAAAGCTTTAACTGGCTTTGCTATACCTTGTTCCTGCACTTGCCCTGCTGTATCTGGTCCATATTCCATGGTGATCTGCGAAACATTCTACAATTTATTACCTGTCAGCTGTCCTAAGAGTGGAAAACACATGCCTTTCTGAAGAAGTTATGAGGGCATTAAAGCAACTGTTATCATTCAAGGTACTTTGCTGGCATGCTCACTAGAAAGTGTCCAGGTTACAGTTCAAATCTAACAAATCCTGAATCATACAATTTAGTCCTCATTACAGGACTTTCAACACAGATGGGAGAAAGGGAAAGGTTTGGTCTAAAATGTAGTTAAAATGTCCTAATCACATGCCTCAGGCATAACAAAACGCTGCCCAAGTTGTCACAATATGAACATATTTGGGGTTTAAACTGTTTTATATTAGGTAAGAGTCATCTACTTCAAGTGTAACAGCAAATCACTTAAACATCTCAAAACCTATTTCAATGCTCCATTGGAAGATACAATAGTTCAGAGAGTATAAATATTTGCAGAACAGGTAAGTTAAGCTGCTCACTGTGAAATCTTACGTAAGAAGTTGTGCAGTTGAGTAACTGTATGTTAGAAGCATAAAGATTGCAACAGGACTCCTGCCCTTAAGAACCCATAGTGGAATGTGTAAAAAGGAGACTTAGGTATATATTAAGGTACGAGGCT
>VYZV01033790.1:24249-44984 GCA_013401275.1 Pandion haliaetus | reverse complement strand
CAGTTTACTAAAAGACAGCATTCTACAAAAATGAACCCGAAGGCAGATACTTTAATCTACTTTTCATCCTCAACCAATACACCAATCATGTATGATAACAGTTGGCAGGACATCTTCAAGAACAAAAAGTAATCCAAGGTCAGCTCATGAAAGAAAGCTTTTACCGGATGACAGTGTTACTGAACCTCCTTTGGCTGCCGATAGCATCGTTGCTGTAAGGAAGCTTAGAAACTCCAAGCTCAGCACTGAAGTAATGATTCAAAACACGGAATTAGTACAATAAACTTCATTCATACAGTGTAAGGGGGCAGACAAATGCAACAAAAGCACGGTAAGACTGCAGTATTCCAGCAGCATTCTTCTCAAGGGCTTTTAAAGTATGCTTTACTGGTTCTACAGCCACCAAGACAGGTAAAAAGCCCAAGAAATTCACTGATGACTCCAGGCCTTTCAAAGCACCAGTCCATCTTTAATCTTTCCTTAACTCATGAAAGGTATCTGTCTAAGGCTCAGTAACCCAACAGTTACACGAAGCAGCACTGGACGCCCTTTCATCCAGCATCAGGCACCAGTAAGGGAACTACGGCCTATTACTTAATTTTCTATGGCCAGGGAGTTCATGATTCCCCCTCACGTGTTTTTATTGGATAAAAGCGTATTGTATGATAACACAAGGCCCTCCACAGTGCCTAAATACCTACTCAGCCCCAGCAAGGAAGCTGCACTGTTTATATTGCATTTTACATTCTTTTCCAAAGGCACTTGTATTTAATAACAACAAGAATAAAAATTTACACTTTGTAGCCAATATTTATATTTTCCATTTGGCAGTTCTGATAATTTTTCATAGTGAGTAGAGACAAAACTGACTTGGCAGACTGTATTTATCAACATTTCATCTGCTAAAACATCTCAGCTGGAAAACCAACTGTATTATCAACAGTTCTAAGAAGCATGCTTCTGAGTGTATTATGAGAGAAACTCAAAAAGAACACAAAACCAAAATAAGCAAGTAAGACAATAAGGTGTGGGGGGGGAGAGGGAACCCCAACAGTTCAATGTTTAAGGGTTTGTTATTTGTAATCCCTAAAATGGAAGTTTATCTAGTCCTGAGTACCTTAGAAAGCCAACTTTGTTTTTTAAACACTACATACACTTCCCAAGTTCCCAAAACCTCTTCCACACTACTGCACCAACAAGGAAATGGAGCACAGTCAAGAATTTCACCTGTAGTTCTGGTAATTGCCAGATTTGTTAGTTTTTCAAATATTGACTCCCAAAAATAAAACAACCCTGTGCTCATCACTACCAGAAATACAAATTTCACAGGACTAGCCCAGTCTTAAGTGATACTTTCTGTGAAAAACAACACCATTATACAGGTTGAAACTTCAGGAACGGTTGTACTGACAACAGACAAAAATGAAATGATACAATTTTGAAGACAAAACAGCAGTTAAAATCTTATTTTAATGCTGACGTATGTGATCATATGCATGCTTAGTGAAATTTTTTGATAGCTTTGCTGTACATTATATTTATTTGTAGTAGATTTAATAATTCCTTATTAACAAAAATTTGTAATCGTATCCTATTTTAATACCAATTCCTTCAACCTTCCTTCTTAATCAGACAAACCTTGGATCTTTAAGCTAGGAGGAGTCTCCATTAGTTATAAGAGATTTCTGATGCTTTATCAAGGAAAAGTGCTTAGAACAATATATCATAAGTAAAATTTACTAGTTATTTAAAGTTGTGATTATTTCCCTGTTGATCCTCTCAGCAGGATCACCTCAACACCTTTCCTTTCACTTCAGAGCCTTCTCCCTCTAGAACCTGATCAGCCTGCCCCCCCCCCCCCCCGCAAATTCTCATTGCTAAGCCAGACTCCTCAGATCATCACAATTAATGATCACTACCAAAGTTAACATATCTAATGAAAGCATGCATTAGTTGACAAAAAAGTCTATTGCAGTTCCACTGCATCTACTTAGGACAAAATAACCGAGTACTGTGGTATTACAAACGAAATAAGAAGATGGGGGCAGAAAAGAAAATGAAATTTCCTGTACCCTACATCTCAATCTTTTCCTGTGGATGTGATTACAAAGGACAAAACAGGATGGGAACACTGACAAAAAAAGAACAGCATCTCTTACCATTTCCTGAGATGCATACTTCGGATCTTTGGGATCAACTGACCAGTAGCAGTAATCAAAGCTGAAGGCCATGATCTTTTCTCTTGAGTCCCAAGTGCTATCAAGCCTACTGTCAACCTGATAACAGAAGGAAAAACACAGAAAAATCAATTCACTTTGAAGCTGACCAAAAAATAAGCATTTTAAAATTAACAGGAAGTTTATCTAGGATCTGTATTGTGGAAAATGAATGGCAAACAGTTTATCCTCTTTATTCAATTTTCTTCGATGCTGAGAGTGAGGCAGAGGCATCCATGACAGACCTGCTGAAGCATTTTTGCTGAAGGATTCATTTACTACAGCTAAGGTTCTCCAGGCTGTATACAATAAACATTATTTCATTAACCTTCAAAACATCTACATATTGGCAGGAAAGCTCTACAACTGTTTTGATACTTCTCTTACCATTCTTCTGTTTCACTAAGAACCGCCTCACAGAAATGAGGCCCCAAGTGAGAAAACAAAACCGATTTTCTCACTGCATAGTTGAAAATGCAGATCTCTTCCCCTATTTTCCCTTTGCTTTGCCATGGTTGCAAGCTAATGCTTCTGTCACTGGGACTGCACACTACAAACCTAACCTTTACAGGTTATTAACAATGACAGTGAAGCCTTTCTAGCATAATAGTCAGAAGTGGTGACTGAAATTAAGGGAATTGTGCAAGTCTTTCTGTATAAGCTTGTCCAAGTGATTTGTAATAAAACAGATAAGCTTATGGACAAGAAACTACGCATTGTTGCTCTACTCAAAGGAGGAGAGTCTAAACATTATACAAAATTAACACCATCCACATGTAATTTTGACCTAATCAGTAACTTTATTGTAACCTTGACATGTGCAAAAACATAAGCAGAAAACAGGTTCATTATAATTTGATACCTAAACAAACCGCTTCACTAATGGCCCCCAAAGCTAGGGGTGTCAGTACTGTCTACCAGATTACTGGATAAAGGGCACTGTAAGCACTGAACTCCACCAGCAGCTGTGAAGTTTACAGGGAAAATTAATTTACAGGCTCATCTGACAGGTTTTTAGGTTTTGGGGTTTTTTAAACCAAGAAAGAGCAAAGCAAAATAGAACAGAAATAATTTTAGAATATCTCTGAAGTAAAGGGGTTTCATGTATTTTAAACCCTGCAAGATTCTAAAGTTATCACATTGAATTAAGTACAACCAAGCTTTCCTTTAGTCAGAATTAACATCTTAACAAACCTATTGATCATCTTCAATAATGATATTTTCAACATGTCATGATTCAGAGATTTTTATGCAATTACCTTTTATTTTCTTAGGTTTTCTGCAGCAATAAGCAGAAGATAGCTTGGAGAACTGCCTTCCTGTTGCAACATGTAAAAATAAAAAAATACGCCTCCACCTCAGGAAAAGCAGCCCCTGATCACAGAGGTGATTACCCTTCTGGTGAGAAGGGGGTTGTTTTGAACTACAAAGTGCACCTACCCCAGACACAACAGTGTGAACATTAGTGTATAAGTATTAATTTATACACTAACTTGGATTCATCAAAGGCTGTCTAAATTTAGTTTATGCATAAAGCAAACTCAGTCCCCTTAGAAAACTCACCAATTACAAAACCTCAAGAGAGAAAACATCCACAAGCCAGCCCTTGGATCTTCAAATAACCCTTCTCGGCCTGCTACAAGCAGTCAGCCCCACTGCTGTGGTTTCCCAAATACCCCAAGGCAGCCCAGAGCTCCTCTTTAAACAAATAAAATAAAAAACCCTCGAGGTCTAACAAGGCTCAGCTGGACCCCATTAGGCAGCTGCGTGACTGAGGCCTCCACCTGCTGAGGGAGGCTCCCCAACGGGGGCAGGCAGCCTCAGGGTCTCAAATCCTCACAGCCACGTCCCAGGGACCAAAGCCTTCCCAAGGATAACCACCAGGAACAGACAGCATCACACCCGGAGGATAAGTGTCTCCTCGAGAGCTTTGTCACATGTATAAGGAATTGGGGAAAATTATTTCAGAAAGTAGGGAGAGTCTCAGACCCTGCAAATACAGCCTTTGAAAAGGAAATATACAGAAAATAAGCAACATTTTACATCCATGAGACCTCTCATACCACTAATATTTTCCCATCTTCTTTCTTTAGAAATGAGTACCTGTAGTCAATACAAAAATAATTGTAACGGAAAAAGGTAAATAGTTCAAATCCTTTCATTCAATTTGCGCCAAGGTTTCTCTTCAAAACTTAATGTATTGTTTCTCTTGAATGAGCAAACTAGAATAACTGGGTTGCTTGCAGGTATAAAGAAAAAGGAGACGAGAAATACAAAATGCATCCATCTTCTAGGATCCCCACAGTAATCTCATGGTTCATTTATTTGCCTTTTGAGCAGAAACATGTTTGACAACACAAAATTGCTTTGCTCCATTCTATTAATTTAGTGAAGGACCATGGCAGCTTTAAGTAGTTCAAGAGCCTAAACCAGAGGGCTGGTTCCCATGCACACTGGCTCCAGCACTCTCACAGAGGACGACAGCTACATTCAGTTTATTCTTATAGCTCTTGGTCTTTTACCAAGGCCTGAAGTGTAGCTGAACACATTTTGCTCCATTTCATGCCAGTCAGTTGCACTCTGAGTGCAAATATGACAGGAGGAGAGACACAGGGAAATAAATTATCCAGATGTCCGTAACAGTAAGATAAGCACAAAATCCTAAACAATTTACTAACAGCTTTGAATGATGGCATGGAGCCAGACTGCAGAAGCTTTGACAAATATACTATACAGAAAACACAACTACGTGTTACATCCCCTGTCAAAAAAACCCACCCACAAACCAACTTCGAACCAAAACAATCCCCCCCATTCCCCTTTTGCTGCAATTATTGTAGAGCTGTACCGATTTAAACTTCTCCCTTAATGTTTCTATTAGAATGATCCAATAGCCAAGCAAACATAGAAAAGCATCAGGATATAGGATCCTTGTATGAGAAAGAGAAGAAGACAAAAAGCATACCTTTATATTTCTGACTTTTGCCACTTTGTCATCAACTTCTACAATCACTCTTCCTCCTTCTGCACTCTCTCTGGAAACAGAATATATTAAAAATCCTTTTAAAATATGAAAACTCGGAAAGGTGCATGTCAATTTTGTAAACCCCCCAGAAATTTGTGTTTATGTTAACAAACTGCAAATCAGAGATATAAACCAGCTACTTTTGCTTATAAGACACGCTGTGACATGAAGTAGCACTTGCAGATCTGCAGCCAGGTATCTCAACAGTGAGAGGGGGGAAAAAAATACAGGACTGTGGTGATTAAACAGTTTCAAAGTGCTTGTCCTAAGTACTTTGTTAGGATTTTATTTGTGATTAAGAGTTGTTTTAAATCACATTTACAAGGAAGTATAGTGGAGCACTGGTAGACTGGCTATGCTTTGTTCAGTACTGATCCACGTCACAAAATTGTGTGCCACAAGTGTCATGAGGTCGCACTGTCTGATTTTTACCACATAATCCAAAGTGTTTGTTGCAGTCCTCAAAAAAGTACTCTTCAGAAAAGCAAAACTGTCCTGAAACGTAAATGGCCAGGATTGTTCCCCAAGTGCAAAGGACCATGCACTCGCATATACTGTCTAAAATTCCCACTGAACACAGCTATGAGTGGCTGCTGCAGCCAACTTCCACTTCCAAAGTGAGTCATATTAGAAAAGAATGAAAAAAGGATTTCGCCAAAGCAAAAAAAAAAACCCCGTATTTCTGGGCCGACAGCATCATAGCTACTTGAAGTTAAGGATGTTCTTATTTATAGGTGTGTCGAATCTCATCCCTCTCAATGATTATCATGGGGTTTTTTATATGTAGTGAGATAGCAATGAGGAAGAAGATGTCAGTGGCCTACTTCTGACAGCATAAAAATAAACGAACACTTTGGTACCGAGAAGCTAAGAACAGGAGAAAGCTTTTTTTATCCTTCGTATTTCTTCCATATTTTGTTTTGCACTCTGATACTGACAAATCTTGTAAGCTGCAACTTTGCCAGGAAGTTTTATTTTGATGAAGCCTAATGCCTTTGTAAAGCTGGAAGAAATTGGTTTAGAAATCAAATCAATTTTGTCCTTAGTGCAGTTTTGTCACACTTCGTTTAAAATTAAGCTGAAGGCATAGACACTGTCATTTGAGATTAGCTATGTATGTATCCCCTGATAATCAGCTGGATTGGTATCATCAGGTCAGTTAAAAAACTAGATAAGATAAAACAAGAGCTAGAAATTTCAAACCCAGTTGACCACCATTCATTCATGGCCCTAGATCTGTCTTTTAACAGATTTCCTTACATGTGTACAGAAGTATTTACTCCCCCACTGATTACAATCTCCTTTCACTGACAGCTCTAACTACCAGGCAGCACATAGCACATGTCCTGCCCCTGGGGTCTCTCCTCTCCGGTTCTCAGTTTTTACACCATCCATTCTGTACCAAAACAACATTCAGAACAATGCCTTAGGACACTTAAGACTTCCACAGAGACAATCACTGTAGCATTTGAGCTTTACAAGCATAAAGAAGTTTTAAACTCATTTCCGAGCATAGGCTATCCCCATTTTGCAGATAGAAATAATGCTTTACCTTAAAGTCTCTGTGCTTCGCATTACTAATTATGAGCACCTGCCTTGAGACGAACTGAACTTAGTACTTTCTGTAATACATACTTATACATGGCACTTCACATAGCAAATACAAGCCCTGCTCCCAGAGGTTTTAGTTAAGCTGTGAGTGTTCAGCAGTTCTACACATCAGTCACTAGTGCCCTGAGTTAGACCCCAGGAGAAAGAGAAACACAGGAGAGGGAATTTGCATTATGTACAGCTGAGTACTGAATGGAGGCCTCATAAGGCTCCCTGAAGAACAAATGAAGGAGGAAAAGTGCCTAAGGATACAGGCTGTGAGTACCTAATGTAGAAAATTGCAACTGATGCATTTAATCTGGACATGTGCAGCTTCATAGATGTTTTGAAAAGCAAGAGTTTTCCAACACAAGTAAGTTTGGGGACTTGCATATCCACATACAAACCTCCGCCAGGTGAGCTAATGGACAAAGCTGACAGTTACCCTGTACAGCAGACCAGATCTAAGAGGAAATGAGATATTTTGACAGGGAATTTCACAAGAATTTAAGAACAGCAGAAGACAGACAAAACCAGAGGGATCCTTTAGGAGGGAGCTTGCTTCAGTTATATATACTCTTTCCTCCACCGTTGCAGTATGATCTTGGCCCTATCCTGCTTCCTAACCCCATGAGCATTCCCTATTTTTCAGTCCTACTCTTAACCCTCCAGCCTTACCACCCTAGTTCCTATGCTCCTCTCCCTATGCACACACATCATCCCTTAGAGGTACCTGCTATCTGTTCTCTCTGACATCTTGTCCATGGGCCCACATTCAATTTTAGTGTCTTCAACTGCTCTGCAGGTCATCTCCCTTCTCCTACTGCACTGTAGCTGGTTTTAGGCCGATCTCTCTGCTCCAGAGGTACACGATCCTACTCTCATCAGCTCTTCCACTCTCTATCCCAAGTTTACTTGTACACTCCACAGTTGAATCAGTGTTTCTTCCCGGACACCAGCTGGGGTCAGCAAACAGATTATTGAGAATAAATGGGACAGAACACCTTGCTCTCGGTTCCTATACCTGGCCTTCAATTGTGACTTGGACAACACTGAGCTCAATTTATTAAGGCAGTGCTCAGCTGATGAGTTTTTTGACTTACGGAGATGGTGCAAGCACAATTTGGTCAACACTAGAGGATACAAGCTCAGATGTACTCAGAGAAAGCAGATCCCTTAAAACTTTTATCTGCTATGTTCTCACAAGCCTTCACTGAGCATGTTAAAGAATTTCAGTTATTCAGAACTTGGGCAGAAATGGGTAGATTCAGATGGGGAATTAAAAAAAAAAAGCACACCAGATTTCCAATTATAAATCAATTGGGAAATTCAAATAAAAAGTCATCCTAAGTTGCTTTTAAATATTTTAAAACCTAATTTTACCTTAACCTCATCTTCTGTAGCAGCTGAACTGTTCTGGACAAAACTTAAAAATAATTACAAATATCTAGCCTGAGGCAGGCATTCATGAATGGAAGATTTCTACCCAAATGGTTGAAATCTCACAAAGCTTTTAATAGTTTTAAATGCCAGGGTATTCTAATTGCAGACATAAGGCAACCTCAACAAGCAGTGCTCTCAACCCCACCTATAATAATTACATCAAACTCACTGCCTTCAGTCCACACGCATTATACACAACCCTATGAACAAATGACTTTATGCTGTGGGTTCTCATCACCTCATGTTCTCCCAGGCCACAGTCTTTACTGAAGGTTGAAGATAAAGAAGAAATTCCAAACATAAAAGCTTTGAGGTACAAAAAAAATACCATATATACAAATTTTTATACTCATATTTATATACTTACATTAAAATAAATATAAAACCAGTAAAATACAAACAACACAAAATAAAATTACCACACCACTTCTTACCACAGGGTAACAAGGATTCCTCACTATGCAGACAAAAAGCTCTATGCAGCAGTTAAGTAGCTTTGTTCAATTCTTACACGACAAGAAAGCCACCAGCAAACAGGGAGAGAACTAAAGTCTCCCCTTACTCTGGGTGCAGGTTTGCAGCACCCAGACTTTTATATTAACTGCAGGCTGTTGCTGCAAGAGACCATTTCTCTTTGCTGCTCCAACCTCCCACATGTGTTCCCACCTGTTTTCTTGCATCTGATCTAGCAATCATACCTCAAAACAATAACTCAGATTAGTGGTGATCAGAAAACAAACACACCAAAATAAATAGTCAAGGTGCCACAGGACCAGCCCTTCCAGAGCACTGAGCATAGTGGACACACGGTGGCCAAGCAAAAGCAAGAGGAAGGGCAGGAACAGGCGGTGGTGGGAGTGGAAACCCCTCCCTTCTGTAGCAGCTTACAGCCAGAGAGCACTGAACATAAACAAAACTGGACCTGCAGCCATCCCCAGCTCTACAAACCGTACATTCAACCTCCCTCTAAACATGTGTTTATATCACGCTCCATTGAGGTACGAACCAGAGAACTTTGGGAGAAAAAGTACAGTTCAGTATCTAGAGCCCAGGAGGCAAAGCAGACTCACAGCTCTTCTAGATGTTCTGACCTTAACTGCAGATTTCAAACACTACAAAAGCTCTCTCAGCAAAACCTGTGTTTGTCAGTACAGTCTTACATGTATGTGCACCACACTTTGCATGTGACGGATAAAACAATCCTTCATCCCTAGGAATGGGTGCTCTGCTCCACAGGTATGAAAGCTGTATTCCCTCTACCAATAAAATCAACTCCAAAGTACACTTCTCTAGTAACACATTTGGCTTCTGCTGCTCAGAAGTCACGGTAATCCTTACATTTAGTTTCTCTGTTCTCCCTTCTTCCCCACTTCTTGAAAAATTCCTGCTATGTTTGGGAAATGCCTCCCTCCCTCTAAATTACTGTGCATGAAAACAAGTTATCTGTACAAAGACAGAGCTGTAGAAAGACCATTTAATGGTGCACGTCCCAGGAAAGACCTGGATCTTCTCAGACACAGAAAGTTTTAGAGAAGTGCAGACCCAGCAACAGAACAGTGACACAAGTACAGAATGCAGTGGCAGGGCTGTAACGGGCAGCTACAAGAGAGACCTGACAGATGCAAAGCTGCTGTGGCAGTCCAAATAACAGGGGCAGCCCAAAGGAAATCTCCACATACCATCTGCTGTTCCTATGGCAAATAATTTCTGCAGCCAACATGTGAAGCTAACGCAACCCCAGAGAGACAAAAGGTACTCTGCAAGATGGAGAAGAATGAGCCAGGCGAAAAGAATCACGGAAGGATCAAGACCCCCGAGAAGGACGTTTCCGCGGCTTGCTGGATCTCACTGGGACGAGTTCAGAGAGAGAGTACAGAAGTGCAAGGAGGTATGCAGAGCTGGAGGAAGCAGTGGGTGGAAAGAAAGGGGGAAGTTGTTTATTTTAGACTTTATAAAATTTGCCCCACTTCTCCTCCACCCTCTCAAATAAGTCAGGCACTTGGAGAACAAAGGAGGTGACTTTTTAAAAGTTGCCCGTTTATTTTAAAAACATGCAATTAAGCAAAAATATTGGCATCATTAGCAGTAGTCATGTCATACAACAAAACAGCTTCTACAAATACAGACCACCAAAGTACTCACCAAAGTAATCAAACATACCAAAGCCAATATATACCACTCAAGTACATGAGAAATCTTAAATAATTTTTGAAAGAACTGAATATATGTCTACTCATTCAAACTTTCAAAATAACCCTCCAGTGTAACTACTTATGCTTTCCTACCAATTCCCGTCACCCAAATTAACTCCAAACCCAATCTCAGCCTGTACTGAGACAGAGGACCTCAAAAGCAGTACAGCAACAGTATCAATTCCTCCCCTCTTGCAGAGATTTTTTGCCAATCTGGGCAGTTGTGTAGGTTCTGCTTTTTGGAACAATTCACTTAAAAAAAAAAAAGTAGCCTTCTGTGGCTTACTGTGATGGAGAGCATTTTCACACTCTGCTTACAAACACAACCAAAAGCACACCCCTTGTGAACGTGGCAGGATGCATGCCAGCGGTCACCGCTGCTGTGTCCGAGATTCTGTCACTTCCCAGGATGTGACCCATAACTATGCTAGTGTATAAGTAAGGTACAACATTTACCGAACTACCTCCACTTGTACCTGGGACGTTCTGTGCCATCTAATGGCATACCTATGCAATCACCATGCCAGCAGCTGAAGTACAATCCTGAGGCAAATCTAACCCAAGGTTTTTCTTGGTCATAAAGTCTGCAGGTTTTATGGGGAAACCTTCAGGTAGTCACATTTATCTTTTCCTTTTCATCAACAATATCTTGTACAGTGTCTCTGCCTCTTGTGTACAGGTGGCCTTGGCAGAGGTATCTTTGAGAAGCTGCCATCTTTGCACCTCCTGAGTGACTGACCTTGGCCATGGAAACAAAGAAACAAACAATGCATGACGTATTTTCTAAGTTTTGCTAGTCTTCAGAGAACACTGTCCCAGACAAAATGGGTTGAGGACACACCTGTTGAGAGACCAAAGGTGCAATGAGAAGAGCCCTGAGTCCATACTGCTCCATCAGTATGGACTGATGGAGTGGAAATTGTGGAGAGGAATGTCAAAGCCTTCAGCTATTAGAGCTTCTGCACTCTACTGACAAGCTAAGGTACCTACAACCACAACTTTCCCAAACACAGCATCCACCCGTGACACCAGCATAATAATCTGTATCCTTATCCCTACTGCTGTAATCTGTGAAAGTGGAGCTGCTAATAGTATGAACGTCCTCACTTTGGCTAATGCAGGATNAAAAAAAAAAAAAAAAAAAAGTATCAACAATCAAGTAAATTTACCTAAAGTTTGTTTTCATTGTTTCTCATTATTTAGTACTACCCAATACCATTTTGGATATTTCTCTTTAAGTCTTAATTGTTTTACTGTGTCTTGCAAATAGGAGTGCACACCCAGTCAGCAATCCTCCTACCAAATTCAGAACAGATGTTTATAAATAATTTAAAAATCTATATTGAAGCCAAGTACACAGAGTTCACCAAGACAGCATGCTGCTATACTAGACACGCTGCTCAAGTTATCTTTCAAGGCTACTCCTAGCTGCACAGAGCTTTCATTGGCTCTGATAATGGCTAACGCAATCTGATAGTCAAAAATCACGATACCTAGTCATCACCATCATCCTTGTGTGGTTTCCCCCATTCTTCTTTGTGAATATTATGTAGCAATAAAAATACAAATATTTGGTGCAAAGATAAACATGAGGCATTGTCAGTGCTCTTTTCAGATACA
Organism: Pandion haliaetus; assembly: GCA_013401275.1. Taxonomy (NCBI): domain Eukaryota; kingdom Metazoa; phylum Chordata; class Aves; order Accipitriformes; family Pandionidae; genus Pandion; species Pandion haliaetus. Next base: position 32,898 of record VYZV01033790.1, on the reverse strand, counting down.
GGCCTGCTCAAACCGTTAAAGTCTCTACTTGATCTTACTAGACTTTTGATATATATATTCATGAGCTACGAGAGGAAGCACAGGATGGCTTCCTCCGGTCACAGTAAGCCCTGCAATCCTGCCCATGTGTTGGCACAGTACAAGAACAGTGTTTCTGTCTGTACCACCTCTGAAATCTTGTACTGCTAGAACAAGAACGTCATGCATCTTCCTTGAGCAATCCAAATCAGAAATACTCCTGATGATCCATCAGTGCTTTGAACAGCTGTGGAATAACGATGCTTTCTCTTTCATGCGGAAGAATTGAGGGGAGGAGAAAAGAGGAGAGGAAGAAGTCTTTTCATTTGTCATACCACCAGCATTTAAGGAAGCATGAAATAAGGAGGATTTAAAACAGAGCTACAGTCCAGTCAGGCCAGTTTCATCCACCCTTGATTTCCCAACTGTTTACCGAGTAATGAGATAGTAGAATTCATGGACTTTTGCATCAAAGAAATTCTGTGCAAATACCATGATTTCCATGCAAACCAGAATTTGGATACACTGCTCAGTTTTCATTCCACCAGGACAGAACTTCAACCTGCGATCATGGTTAAATACATGACTGCGGCACCGAATGTCACATCCCTCTTGCTTAAGTACCTCTTTCATTGTATCAAAAGCAGCTACTACAGTAAACCCTTAAATTCTAAAATTAGGGGTGCAAAACTCCATTATTTTGTTTAAAATCTATGCTACAGATAGCAAGATGGCAGGAAAATTTTAGAAGTGCACTGCTTTTTAAAGTTCACATAAAGCATTGGACTACAGAAAAGGAAACTAGGTAAATCCTACCCAAAACTCGAATAAATTCTTTGTGCACAGTGGTGGTGTCTCACCATGTACTACTGCACAAAGGTTCCACAAGACTAGCATCCAACCACTGCACCATTCCCCAGGGCAGATGCTCAGTGATCTCTATGCATGCAGTCACGTCATCTTACATTTCTACAACTTCTCTCAGATAGAGTATGTGGTCTTAGAGGAATAAACTACCCAGCAAGGACATGGCTCTGGCCAGGTTATTTAATGACATTGTACCCCATTTTTCTTTGCTGCATGTGAAAATCCTGATCCCTGCTCCAAAACATTCTGATGCTCATAAAGTATTTTTAGGACTTGGGAGGAAAAATGTTCTATGAAAATGCAAAATATTAGTTAGAAGGCTTCCAAAAGCTGGGTTTGCTTTTTTTGTTTTAGGACATTGTTGTAGCTTCTTTTGCACAGGCAACAAGGGAAGTGAAAGAAGAGAAGAAACAGTCAGCCTCTTATTCTGTGAAGTAAACCGCCAGTAGCTAGCACCTTGTGCTCCTGGTTTAAATGAGTACAGGCCCGGTATTGTCACATAACATCAGCAGAAGCATCATCTTCTGTGGAATGGGTGGTGGTGGCCACTCAGGACATGCAGAGTGCTGCCCTTTTGAAGAGCTAGAAAGTCTGCCCTTTACCAAAGTTAGGAAATTTGCTTCATGCAACTGCAAGAAGAATACATCTGGGAAAGGTCGCTGATGCAGCACCCTTATAAAAACACAAGTACAGATTCTAAGAGAAAAGAGCAGCCACCTCAGCGATAGTTTACATGAAACTCTAAATAATAGACCAGGCAAAGGAAAATAACTAATTTGAGAGAGAGGGGAAAAGATGTCAAGATAACCTTAACAATAGGCTAGGTTACGAACAGGATACACAAATGTTAAAACACATTTGTTTGGGAGAGGGACCTCCTTTATAAATACAAAATTATCATCTCAACTTTTCTTTTAAAAATCCCAGCTCTCTGGTGGAGAAGAAGCTTGAAATCATGAGCAATGCATAACCAATGCAGTTTGTACAGATTTTTCAGGCAGCAACTCTCGGAGACTTGAGACAGCTCTTTCCCACCATCAGCTACCAACACCCAAACCCACGGCTTTTGGGACAGAGTTCAGCTACCACCACCTGAAGAAAGGGACTGTCGTGTAACAGAAGGACACAGAGGAACAACACTCACCCAACTATCACAGTAGATAAAAGCAGATAAAAGCCTGCCATTTCTTCAGGTGTGAGAGGATGACAGCACTAAAGTAGCAAGGAACATACATATACTAAAATATACAATTGAGAAGGGTAAGGAAAAAAAGTCAGGGTAGAAGAAAGACACTTCACTATACTGTGTTCAATGGCCTGCCTTAGTCTAAACCTTGCAATAACACAAGAAGTATGTAATGGTCCTAAGCAAGCTAAAAGGTGTTTTCTGTTCTTGCCTGTTACCTGTTTTTTCCTATATTTATACCTTTTCTTTTCACAGAGACATTCTGGTCCCTTTGAAATCAAAGACAGTTTTGTCATCTTCTTCAAAGAAAGTAGTATTTTCTTCAGTATTTGAAAAGTAAATCCATATGGGACATATGTTGAATACCTATAAAACCAAATTATACTCCATTCATTTTCCAGAGAATTTTTGACTGTAATATATTTGTTGTGCTAATGGAAAATATGTACGGGTTTCTAAGGAAGTTATTTCCAATTATGTCCAGTTAATGGAGATGATAGCAATATTCCATTAACTGAGAACTAATTTATCCAACACCCACTTGGGTCACAGAACAAAGTTTAAGTCAGCTCAAGGAAAGTACCAAAAGGAAGAAAAAAATCCTCACATCTACCTTTAGAAATATAAAGGAAAAAAAATGTTCTCTGCTTGCAAACACTGGGATCTTTTTTTTTTCCCAATAAAGTTAAACACGAACACTTTTAAAACACTATCCAAAAAGCATAGAAAAGCTAACTTAAGCAGAAGTTGAAGTTGTAAACAAAAATAAACTGTACGAACGATGCCAATATCTCGTGTCATCATACACTTGCATCAAATACATTTGAAGTAGTGTATCACAACAACAATTTGAATAAAGTAGGGTTGTAGCTTTTTTTTTATTATTATTATAATTGGAAAAGCTTTTGAAATGTTAACCTAAATATCTATGGCTATCTTTCCTCAGAATACATTCTTAACAGTGGCATTATGAAGTTTTAAGACAGAGATACAATCACCTGAGCAGGGTTGGTTCAAAAAGTGCTTGAAAAGGGCAGCAGCGAGCAACTAGTGAAGAATAAACATTTTAAAAGGAATATGCTTGAATAATTTGTTTTGGTGGGGGTCAGAGGGAGTATACTGCATTTAACATCTGTTATGCATAAGATTCAAGGAATGTTTTCTACAAAATTTGCTACAAGGTATCACTCTTGTCAGCAGTATGCCATATTGCTGTATCTAAGTTCTTGTGGTTATACATGAGCATGTAAAATAGCTAATAGCACAGTCTATAAACCAGCAACAAGTCTTGCAAAATAATCCTTCGTTTTACTTACCACAATGTGATTACAAAGAACAAAGAGGGCGGACCGCAGCAGAGAGACTAGTTAATGGAGCTGGCCCTGCAGCAGATTAATAAAGGCATACCCAGTAAAAACCAATAGTGATTCACTTTGCATCATTTCCAGAATGATTTTTAAAGTAAATTTATTTTTCCACCAAGCCTTCCTTTTGAATAGAAACAAGTATTAAATATTCACATCATAATGCACCAATCAGCTGAGTTCCTCTCTCACCTATTCACGGCAGCTATGTTCAGTGCACTGCTCAGATAAGCCTGGCACACCGAGCATGTTTCTGGAAACAGTAAGTGAGAAACTTTCCCTACAATTCCCTCCCAGCCTTGGGCTTGCTCGCACCCACCACTTGAGTTCTTAGGGCCCCAAACTCCACTCTTCCACCCCTATCCCATCCTTGAGCCTCATTACCTGCTATATCCCAGGAAGGCAATTAGAGGACTACGCCATACAGAGCAGCAGTAACAAGGAAAACAACTGCTGCGGTGATAGTAAACACCTGCACAGCTGGAAGTGCGGTTCAGCTTTGCCACTTGGGACTACGCAGACATTTCTTTGATGCTCGCATTTGCCAGGATGTGGAGGACAAGCTCAGGAGCTCCTGAGGGGATTGGGAAATAAACAGCTGGCCAGGAGGCTTCACGTTACAGCTTGGAAACAATGGCAAGCAGAAAAGGCAAAGGGCAGCTTTCAGGTTAATTAATCTGTTTAGCAACTCTTTCAGGTGACATGTCTATGAGGTTCCCAGAGGATAGGAGAGTTCATTTGTGAGTTAAAGACACCAGGAAAGACCCTTTCAAATAAGAGCTCCTTGCCAGCCTCCCCTTTTCCAGGCCACAGAGGCAACTGAAAAGTGGAGAAGATATTTTCAACAGCAGAATGTGTCTTCTGTTTTGCTGGGTCCTGCACAAGTAGCTCCCAAACTTCAGGGCCCAGGAAAGTACTTTAAACTCTCAAAAAGCATCACAGGGCAACTTGTATGCCCTAGTGTCAAGTTTTTAGCTAACACCACTATAATTTTACAATTCATTTAAACAAACTTGCTGTGAATGATTTTAGCCAGGCCTCAATCCACAGTCCGTGAGGGAATGCAATGCCTTCTAGTCACTGGTGCATGCTAAAAAAGAGAATCCCATAGTAATGCATGAGGCTTTTCGTTGTGGTATGGAGCACTGTTTTTTTAAATCCTTCTTTCCCATCTTTAAGACTGGTTACATAGCAGCTCTCAAACTACACCGTGACAAGGGAACGCATCCTGATTATGCACAAGTGAACTGAGACCAGCTGGATGCAGAGCAGAAGATGCAGTGGAAGCGGATCATGGAGGAAAAGGCACGAGGCAGCTGTGCTCCATCCTGGTCTCAAGGATGCTGTGCTGGACACACTGGCCGCTCCCCTCTCATGCACAAACGCAGCCCTCCCTTCCTCCTCTCATGTAGCACGGGGCTGAGCAGCCACAACTAGGTACTACAATTGTGATGGGGTACCGCAGGGACAAACATTTTTGAAACTAGCAGCACATAAAAACTAGTATTGGTTTCTGCTGGCCTACATAAATAGGAAAAGGGCATGTCTAATGCTAGAGGTGTTTTTGTAGCGTACGAACACCCCACAGAGCTTTAAGAGAGCTACCCAGGCACAAGGAGAGCCCTAGACACAGTACTGAAATACCTGAAGTGTAATGTACCCTCTTTCTCAGCCAGTCACACTATTTCCAGGTCTGGAGGGTCGGATCTGCTATCCGAGCGTCACGCTGCGGACTGTGGTGTTGGCACACTCCACAGCAGAAATCGAGAAAGAAAAAGAAACAACATTCCTAGTTCGCATAGTTACATGCTAGCACTGAAAGTGTTTCCATCAACAGCTTCTGACTGACAGCCAAAGAAAACATTACACTTTCCTTACAAAAGTCTAATATCTAATAGAGCAAGCATTAAGATGTCCGGAAATAAACCATGAAGGGATTTCATCAGTTCCCAGCTCCTATTTAATACCTGATTATTACCTATCACTCTAGTCAATTTATAGCACCCATTCAAGCTTCCGTATTTCGTTCTGAGGGAAAAACGTATTTACATAGACCAAGTATCCATGTAACCACAAAGTAACAAATCTTTTTTAGCATGTAGACCAGTAAATGTGTAATAAAGACTTTTTTAAAGCAATGTCACTACAGGGAACATATTTGAGGGAATTTACTCCCAGGACAATGTTTTGGTGATGAAAAAAGTCATTTAATCTGTTACAGAATGACTGATGGCATTATGAAGAACATTGGCTACAAGCTATTTAAAATTTAGGCAAAGGAAAAACTTCTGCATTCTGTATAACTGTATTCGCTTTGTAACTATCAGGGATTATTTGTGCATAGGAGTTCTCTGTCAAGGAATGCATTGTGATGGGCGTCATACAGGCACAGAACAAAAAGACAACTCTTTGCCTTATGCTAAATAACAAGTTGCAGATGTGATTAATATGGTTTATAAAAAATGGAACCCTTAAACACAAAGCAGGATTTTTATGATGTCCCGTATTAACTTCTTTTAACATCTGAATATTCTGTGAATGTTAAGATGCAAACCCAACATTCATCTGCCATTGTAAATTAAATGAAAAGAAGCAATGAGCAAGTAAAGTTTGTATGATAGTCTAGTAACAGCCAACTAACCCTCTGGTTCTAGCTCTTGCCCACAGCTTTTCAATTTTGGGGACTGTTAAAAAGCAAAGTTTAGTATTTTTGGCTGGAAGTGTGTATACATTACAGTACTTTAATCCAGTTGAATTGAAATTTTTCTGCAGGAAGTTTTCCTTTTTAAAGCACCTAAGAGATCCTAGGAACTCTGGTAACATGGGTACCTGTTAGAGGCAATCATGACATATGTGTGTGTAGAGAGGGTGAGAGGTTTGTGTGACCACAATATGGCAGTGGTACAAGAAGCCGGAATAGAAAGAGCCGGCCTTTATCCCCACTGAGAGCTTTAGTCCTTTCAACGTCTACCAAGGTTACTTTAAGCCTTCATATATGTGGTATTTGCCTCAGAGTCGTTACATTTGGACAATTTTGGTCAAGGCTAGAAAGCAACTTCTCATGTCAGAGCCTTCACAGAGAATATCCAGTCACTTTCCCTTCCCATTTATAAAATACAAAAATCCATCTTGAAATGCTTTTGCTGACCTCAGCTGTGGCAACACAGTACAAGGAACAAACGGCCTATTGCCTTTGGGGTCAAATACCACAAGACCGGTCTCTGCCTCTCCATCCCATCTGTTACACCGCCACAGCTTGAGTAGATGGAATTACTTAACAGTCTCTTCCCGCATCACCCCTGGGTTTCTACTCTCACCTTCGTACAAACATTTCTGTTTCAGCACCAGATTAGCTTCTTCCATGTGCAGGAGGCTGTCCACCTTTCTGGTCCTACCCTCCTCTCCAGACTGCGTTCCCTACCAAACAGCTGGCCCACAGTGACTAACTATATCGAAGGTTTTCCTGTTTATCACACCTTACCTGACAGAGTTACAGGTACCATTTAATGCTATAATGATATATACAGTGTTATGCACTATTCAGTGCCACCCATTGGGGAAAAAACATTAAGACAGACGCGGCGCAAACTTCCTCACCGAGGAGGATCTGGTGAGAGGGAAGATTACACCCCTGCCAATTCAGTCTTTGGCCTTTCTTCCCCAACTGCTAAGAAACACTCATTTTAACTTATGCCTACAGGAGACCGTACCAAGTCCTCTACATAATTGCAAATAGGCAGCCAAATGCTATTGTGGGAGAAACAAATGTGTCATTGACTGCACGATGAAATACATCGCCAAGTCGGACTTTTAAATACTTTCAGTTTCCAGTGAACTCTGCAAGACTGAAACAGAAGGGTCCTGTGGTCTGGATAACTTAGTATCATTACACAATCATCATTCAATGTTAATAGTTAGCACTTGTATACTACTTTTTACTTCTAGAGAGCAAAACGGCAATTTATTTAACTAGTAAATGGTAAGAATTACTAACATCTCATCAAATAATATCTCCAACACCGAAGCAACACTAAGCAATGAAATGTTAAACTTAGCTTAATTCAGTGTTGCAACTCTTCTTACAATACGCCAGTATCTGTTAAAATCTGTTCCATTCACAGCCGTACAACAAATCGGAACTATATTACCCAAACATGTTTTTAAATTAAATTATGGACAGAATATTTTTTACATCAGTTACCTTTGAGTTAAAGGTAAAATATACTGAAAACCTGCAAATTACTTTCCACCATTCCCGTTTCTATTAAGACTAGCAGGTTTGGTTTGAGTGATTTTTTTATTTTTATTTTATTCAACACTCTCTGGTATCTTTTCCTGGGGGAAAAAAAAAAAATCCATAGACAAATAAAAACTGAATAGTCCAAAATACGCTAGTGTACTGCCGGCTAAATGGCTAGGCTGGTTTTCTGGCTGGGCAACTCTTCAAGAATCATTTTCTCTACTACATGAAAGAGTTACTTATCACAGAAGGCAATGCAGTCAGAAGACAACATGAGGGACTCATGCTAAAAAGAAAGGCAGCATCAAATCAAAGACTGGCCCTCAGAGCTCGTGTCACTTTTCAAACCGTTTCTGCCTGACGTGCTATAGCATTTCTCTAACAGGAGGAGTAAATTACCAGCCACTGAAATTTTGGCTGCTTGCTTATTCTTTCTTTTCCTCCCCGAATTTCCAAAGCCTGGAAGGTTTTAATTACGTATTATATCCAAACAACACCAGAGCGTTGTGCTATGGCATCTTCTTGTTTGTGGGCGTTGTCTTCCAGCCATATCGTTTAGCTTTTGGGATTTCTATTGGAGCCAAGCAAGCCGGGCAGGGAGCGGAGCTGAGCGACAATGGGAATATCCGGCCCTGCCTCCCGCTGGAAAAAACAGCGACAACAGAAGGGGAAGGGAAGATTCCCTGACACTGGATGACAATTGTCCTATTTTGGGGAGCTCAGGAAGAGGGAAGCCAGCCTAACAGCTCCAGTGGGTGACTTTTCCAAGGAAACTTTCCAAGCTATTCAGTGAGCCGGAGAGAGGAGTCCCGCCGCTCCTCGCGCATCACCGTTGACCTCCCCAGCGCCCGCTGCCCCTCCCTCGGTCCCAGCTAAGCCACCTCACAGCGGCGATCCCGTCCCCCATGACGGGGCCAGCGGCACCCGACCACCCCCGGCAGCCGCCCCCCTGACTGCCCCGCTGCCGCGGCGAC
>VYZV01033789.1:24081-37402 GCA_013401275.1 Pandion haliaetus | reverse complement strand
AAAGGTCTTTTGCAACCTAAATGATTCTATACAATAATACATGTTCTGTACTTTACAGAATCACACAGAACCACCTAATGGTTAAGGTTGGAAGCGAGCTCTGGAGGTGCTCTGGTTCAACCCTCTCCCTATCCCTCCCGCCTCCCACCCCATGCTCAAGCAGGGCACCTAGAGCTAGACTGTGTCCAGAGATCTCTTGAATACCTCCAAAGATGGAGAATCCACAACCTCCCTGGACAACCTCTGATAGTGTTCAGTCAGTCACCATGACAGTAAGAAAGTGTTTCCTGACGTTCAGAAGGAACCTCCTGTGTTTCAGTTTGTGCCCATTGCCTCTGGTCCTGCCACTGGGCACCACTGAAAAAAGCCTAGCTCCTTTCTCTTTGCACCCTTCCTTCAGTAATTTACATACATTGGTAAGATACCCTTGAGCAGCTTTCTCCACACTGAACAATCCCAGGTCTGTCAGCCTTTCCTCATAGGAGACATAGTCCAAACCCTTCATCATCTTTGTGGCCTTTCATTGGATTCTCTCCAGTATGTCCATGTCTCCCTTGTACTGGGGAGCCCTGAACTGGGCACTATACTCCATGTGTGGCCTCACCAGTGCTGAATAAAGGGGAAGGATCCCCTCCCTCAGCCTGCTGGCAACATGCCTCCTAAAGCAGCCCAGACACCATCTAGCTGCCTTTGCTGCAAGGGCACATTGCTGGCTCACGGTCAACCTGGTGTCCAGCAGGACCCCCAGGTCCTTTTCTGCCAAGATGCTTTCCAGCTGGGTGGCCCCAGTATATGTTAGTAACTGGACTTGTTCCTCCCCAGGTGCAGGACTTTGCATTTCTCCTTGTTGAATTTTGTGAAGTTCGTTATGAAGCCCATTTCTCCAGCCTGTCAAGGTCCCTCTGGATGGCAGCACGACTCTCTGTTGTATCAGCCATTCCTCCCAGTTTTGTGTCACCTGCAAACTTGCTGACATTAACAAATATGTTAAACAGGACTGGACCCAGTATTGACCCCTGGGGTACAGCACCAGTTACTGACCTCCAACTGGATTTTGTGCCACTGATCACCACAAAAGTTGGTTGGCTTTCAGTGCAAATTTCTTCATACATACCAGTTTTGTTGGAGGGCAAGGAAGAGATCTAAGCAACAAAGAGGAATGACAAAAAAGGGAGCGGTACTTGCTATGTAAGCATACGTGTCATGAGACATCTGAAACATCTTGGGAGAAGAGTATTTTCCCTTGAATAAGCTTTTATGATAGTCACAACATCTTGTTTGCACTGTTACATTAAGTTAATGATAAAGTATACAAATTCAGAAAAAATTCTAAAACATAAAAAAAAATCAATAGGCATATCAATTATTTACAGTCTAATGGGGAAAAATCCTTTTTAAGCTGAGAAGGATCTATGGTATAAATATAAAAATCAATATGCTGTAGTCATAAGGGATAGCTACTGTTTGCAGTATGCTGAATATTTATGAGCTCTCCAGAATGAGTGAATTCTACAAAGAGTGAATGAATTCTACACTGTGATCCACGAACGAGCCTGTGATTTGTTCTTGTAATCAGTGATGTTTGAACATGAAAGGATGTAGCTGTTGTAAGTCAATGCTCATCAAATTTGACAAAAAGCAGTAACTGAGGAATTTTTTTCCAAAAAACTTTCTTCTTAAACTACCCTTTTCCCAAATGGATTTGTGCCCTGCTATGACTCGTAAGCCAACTTATTGTTTTCTTCAAAATGAAGGCATTTTCATATGACAAAGTTTTTTTCACTTGGGACAAATGCCTCTTGATCTAGTGTGTTTGCAGATACAGTTCATGTTCCTTCAAAACTGACAAAAGAACTTGGGATTTTGCCACTACTGGCTTCCTCCACCATTTTACTTCCCAAGCCAATGATGTCCGAAGAACCTCTGCTTTGGCGTACTTCAATGAGCTGGAGTTGCATAGGCACTGAAAATGAGAGATATCTCTTTGACATTAATCCAGCAAGCAAAAGATGCCAAATTGTTGAAAGGACCTTTGGGTTAGCAGAATATCAGAAAGATGGAATTGATGAAACATAAAATTGCACTCCAGTGTTACAAGTGCTGACCTGGTAGCAACTGGTCAGAAAGACCTAGCCTCACTTCACTCCCAGAATGCCATAGTTATGTTTTTGGCCTAATGGAAGCTTCTGCCATGACATTAGGTCACCAGAATGAATGAGAGATGCACAGAAACTTTAAATAAGCCTAATGTGATGTTATGGTTTTAAAAGCCTAGTACGACAATAGACCATCACAGAACGGTGGTTCATAATCCCAGTTTTCCTGCACTAGGGAAATATCAATAAACCTGTATAAAATACCATGCCCCCCCAGCCATATAATTTCCACCAACCCTCCCCAGCCCCCTAACACATGCAAAAGGGGAGATTAGATGTTTTTAAGAACAGCATTACCTCTGTATTTCTATCACGTTTGTTGTTTTTTTTTTTAATTTTGTCCACACCATCTTCCAGAGGGTGTGCACCTGTGGTTCGGAGAGGTGAAAAAGGACTGCCTATTTCAGCTCTTTCTCCCAGGCATTTTCAGTAACACTAAGAATTTACCAAAAATTTACTGAGCAGTGAACAGAGTAAATGTTTCTCACATTCATTTACATTTTAAGTGTGTTAGAGACTCAAAAGAAAAACGAGAAAGACAAATCAGCAATTTCATTTTTAATTCTCTAACTTTTGCAAAATAAGCTTTAAAATGGTAGAGTTCAAGTGAAAAACAGTTGACTAGTTCTAATCCTGTTGCTTTATTTGTCTTCTACCCTCCCCATATTGTTCCCCTGTTTATTTTAAACTACACAATGCTCCATTAGTAAAATCTCACAAGAGTTTCAATGAAAGACCTAGTATAAAAATGGGAAGTATGCACGTTTTGGAACCCAAATATAATTGTTAGGTTGTGTGATTGAAGGCTAATTACCATAAACATAAATCACAGCAAGGATCAGAGGAACAATGACAGGCAGGAGAACCCTAGGAACTTAATCAGTGCAAATGGATCACTGCCTTTCTCCACACCTCTGGGGCTACCTGGAGAGAAGGACTGTTCCCTTGTCACTGCTGGAAAGCACACCAAGATGAGGCAACCAGAGAAACTCCCAGAACGTGTTGCAAACACAAAGGGGTTATTTCCAACAGGGTTCAATATGGGATGCAGGGAGCATTTGGGGATTGTACGAAATTTACTATGGGATATACTATGAGTTTTGTGGGAATGTAGAATACATTATGGGATATCTAGAAGGACAGAATACAAGGACATAGAAAGATTAAGATATACGGGGTATGGGTGGGTGGGGGACAAGAAGCATGGGAAAATAGCTGGGATGTTTCCGTTCCTACTTTCTGTGTGGGTCCTCTCTATTCTGGTCATGGGCAAGTGTTAGTTGACATCAAGCTGGAACACCCAGAGGGTAGGACAGGAGGTCTGAGTACAACCAGAGTGAGGCAACAAACACTGGAACCTCATGTGTTCATGTACTAGGAACTGGGAAGCTTATAGGGTCAGCTGAGCATCTGAAGCCAGCTACTGGAGCGATACAAGTTGTGTACATGTACACATATATCCTACAAGTGGACTTCAGCGCTGATCAGTTTTGAGGGGAAGAATATGATCAGGCCATCCATACTGTTTGTGAGTGGGGTGGGTGTTTTCATCAGTGCCAATAAAAGCACATTTTTCTGTCATTGTTGATCAGTGTGGCTGGCTGTTCACGCATGTGTGTATGCACCGGGGGGAACCTGCTCAGCCTTGCTACAGGCTCTAGCTGGAGGTGCTGAGGCACTGCAGCCTCACATCTATCATGCTACTAGATTGAGCAACCCCTAACAATAATCATTATAGCCTTATCTAGAGCTTGTCTTGTTGCCAACACTAACCAGTAGACATGCGGTAAAATAGGTTACCTAACCCCAAGGTAACTGCAACAGGGCATGCTATTAGAAAGTGTATGCAGCGACCCATTTGTCACACATGGAACACACTACAATGATTCCTTTGTTATATCTCTGCTTAGAAATTAAGTCACAGTAGTTCAGCATATAGCAGTGATCTGCTGGTGCCTGATTCAACATCGAACTGTCTCACTGGCACTCAGAAGTTTCCTTTTAGCAGCTGTAAACCCCTTTTTTGGTATAACTAAATGGACACAAACAGTAGCATGAGGAAGCCTCAGAAAGCTTCTTTTGTTCCTCTAGCCATCTGGCCATTCTTGAAACCAGTCTCTTCAAATCCCTACAATTATTACCTTTTGTTACTATCACGGATTGTCACAGGTCCTAGAGTCTACTATGGAGGTTCTTCTGTGGGCTACATTAAATCACTTTCTGGTTTTGTACACCTGCTGGATGTCCTCCCCTGTCACAGAAGAGCTGAAAATTAAATAGGTAATCAAGTGTCTTTAAGACATATATGCCAGACCAGGTTACAACTTCTATTGCACTCACTTCTTTTGATGAAGCAAGTCTTTGAAATGACTCTCAGCTACTTTTATAACAGTAATGACAAGCCTATTAAGTGATTAATGTGATCATTTAGCTAGAAAGTCAAAGTTTACAAGGTAAGGGGACATAGAATACTGTGCTGTAAGAGAGATTTCAAGTTTACAAAAGTGAATGTTTCTATGCTCACTGTTTAAAAACCTGCAGCTTTAAATTTAGACAAAGAAGGTAAAAATGGTAGAACAGTAAAGGTAGAATGGTTAATCCCAGCCTGAATGAATAAAGAATTTTCAATTAATGTGAAGAGAATCTTATGTAGTGCCATGATTCCTTCCTGAAAAGATTAGAACTATTTTACAAATGACTTTATTTGCTAGTAGATAAGAAGGCAATTTTTTTTTCACTTTCAGCTAGAAGCACTTTTCCACCCAGTTCTTAGTAATATGATTTTCTCAGATTAGGGCATCCTTTGTAGGTTAGACTTTACCAAGGAAGAAAAAATAAGTAGTAATCATGCTACATAAAGTCTGGCAATTTAACAAACTGGGTATTTTTTCAGTCATCTGTGGCAATCCCTAAATATGCAGTTCAGTGCAGTTTAAAAATCATGTTTCTATTAGAGAAATATTATTATAAAAGATCAGAAACAAAAACAGGTTGGAGAGAGTTGCTTCAGAAGGCCATCTCCTTGCATCCCAGACAGAGTTCTGACATACAGGCTTCAAAAGTAGCTGCGTTAAAAAACTGATGTGTCCCTAAACAAGGATCTCTGATTGTTTATTCACCCTTCATAAACCCAGAGGCATGTTATTATCTTTTCCTGTTAAACCTTCCAGATCCTGGTCTGGCAAAAACATTGTCTTTATTCCCTGGCATTGCAACTCAAAGCCTAAGTCTCTTCTCAGATGGTTTTAGGTGTGAAATCTCTGATCACTGATGTTTTGACTTGAGGGTTCTAAAACGACATCACTCAAGATTCCTTGTATAAAATGTCTTTGAACTTTTTAGCATAAAATGGATTATTTCAAACAACCCTGAAGAAGGTATTGACAGTTAGCTTCCCATGTATATTTGATAGGTACTTTAAAAACGTAAATTAACCTTCTGTCACTCTTGGAGAGGACAGTTTTCATTTGTTTAAAAAAGTTATCTTTGGTAGTAAGCATAAAACTATCTTTTTATAATTAAATTCATTTGCTATTAAATACAAAGAGAGAGAAAAACACATTAACCATTTGGCAGACACACATGCAGAGTGGTAGACAACTGCACAGTGCTAGTATAAGATTACTAGTAAAAACAACTATTCTGACCCTAAGCTCATTTTGTTCTGTATACTCAGAAAGCATTTTAACAAGAAAGCCAAACTCCATGTTTTTTCTTCAGATTTATTATTTTTTCTTCAGATTTCACAGATAGTTTAAAAAACTCTCAGTCAAATACTTTGCTGAGCCCTTTCTCCTGTGTATTTATCAAAAAATACTTAAAGCTGAGCTGTACACCTCTACTTCTCAGGAAAGCGATCTATTAGCAAATGAAATTTACTCTAATATGATATAACACGTTTGTTGTGGTTTAACCCCAGCCAGCAACTAAGCACCACGCAGCCGCTCACTCACTTCCCCCCCACACCCAGTGGGATGGGGAAGAAGATCAGGAAAAGAAATAAAACTCGTGGGTTGAGATAAGAACATTTAATAGAACAGAAAAGAAGAAACTGATAATGATAACACTAATGAAATGACAACAGTAATAATAAAGGGATTGGAATATACAAGTGATGCACAATGCAATTTCTCACCACCCAGTGACCGACGTGCCCGTTAGTCCCTGAGCGGCCATGCACCCCAGTTCCTAAAACGTCACATGGTATGGAATACTCTGTTGGCCACTTTGGGTCAGCTGCCCTGACTGCATTCCCTCCCAACTTCTTGTGCCCCTCCAGCTTTCTTGCTGGCTGGGCATCAAAAGCTGAAAAGCCCTAACTTTAGACTAAACATTACTTAGCAACAACTGAAAACATCAGTGCGTTATCAACATTCTTCTCATACCTAGCTCAAAAACATAGCACTATACCAGCTACTAGGAAGACAATTAACTCTATCCCAGCTGAAACCAGGACAATGTTAAATCAGACAAAGATTCCAAATATCAGTTGGCAGCAACTTTCAACTATAGCTGAGAGGGGCTGGGGGGTTTTGTTGTTTGTTTTTAAAAGAACTAGAATTCTTTTGAATGTTTTCTACAGCTTCTGCAATAACTTAAATTCTCAGTAATTCTTCTAAGCTTCAGATATGCACAAGCCTCGTTAGATTATTCATATGAATTATCATGTTACTTAAAAATATAACCAGAAAAAAAAAGGTTGGACTTACACTTAGTCTAACAGAGAAAGTGAATTTTTAATAAATCTGTTAGCTTATTCCTTTTTCTTCTTTAGTTCATTTCTGCACTTTTTCCTGCTAAAGGACTGCTCCAAAACCTGTTCTAGTTAATAATAGTCTTTCCACTGATTTTGGTAGACAATGCTTCAGCAGTTCAGAATGTTGTTTATGCATTTACATTTTCTGATCTAAATTAGTTGCTTACAGCTATTTATTGCAGTCATGAAAAACAAACCACTTTCCAATTCTTGGCTTTTATAGACCAGCTAGTATTTTGGAATGAGAAGATAAAAGCTACTGAAGAATCAATTGGCTGAACAAGTAGAAAAAATGGAAAAAAACTTTAGGAAAGCTCAATGATCTACTACATTGACATTAAACATCAATAAGAACTGAGCGGCAAAGTACACACAGGTTTCTTTTATATGTAAGGAAGAGGATAGATAGAATCCAAAATTATGAGATTTTGGAGGAATTCCTTGCAGAGAACGGCCATGATATAATACTGCAGGGTTTGGACAATCCAGGACTGATAGTGAAGGACAAAGTCACTGCATAATGTCCTTGGGGTCGCTTGCGTTATGTAACATGTAACGGTTGCGTTACGTAACGTGGATGTTTAGCAGGATGTGTTAACTGTAATGCAGGAGGAGTTGGGATGCAGGATTTGATGACGAACGCCTATCACGCTCCCTTCCGGGTGCATGATAGAAGACATTAGCCAATAGTATTGTAGCCTGAGGCACGTGCATAGCTTGTGATTAGTAGCTTAAGGTATAAAAATATGCTGTGTGAGCAATAAAGGGAGAACAACCCTAGCCGTATCGGTATACTGTTGTTACTCAGCTCGCGTCTCCAGACTGGCTCCTTGCAACATGAGATCTGATTTAAGCCCCGTTAACTCTGAAAACAAGCAAGTAAGGAATCTTTTACACACTTTGACTAACATTTTTTTTTCCCTGCTTCTATAAGAAAAAAAAAAAAAATTAAAAAATCTTCACAGTTTCTTTGAAATATTTGTTTCGAAATATTATTACTATATTTGTGACTCTTGGTAACCTTATAACTAACTGTACATCCACACTCATGCTTACTACTTTCCATTCAGGGCAAGACAAGATTTTATACATTCCCTAATTAGCTGTAATGAGCTAATAGTAATCGCCATCTGCTCTGATTAAGTGAATCAGTTACAAGAGCTGCTTGTACTCACCTCACACTTGCTTAGTGGTTTTAGGTGCTGTATCGTAGGAGCCCTTCTCAGAGTTATACTTCCATTTCTCCTGGTTGAAAACATCTAGTACAGAAGTTTTCCTGTGTGAAGTTATGTGCTTTTGCACTTCCATTTTGGGATTAAGATTAAAGGAACAGGGGAGCTTCTCAGCATCAAAATCATACCTATGAAAAGGCAAGTTAAGGCAGCTATTTAAGAACAAAAACTCCTAGCTGTCTCTTAAAAATCTTTAACAATCCATGCTTAAATCAGTTCTGTAAATAGACTTCAGAGTCTAAGAATGTTTTTTTCTATACCAGTGAGAAAAGATAGGACAACGGAGTTTCAAAAGTCTTTTTCAATTTTTAACATGTCTTTTTCATTGTAGGTAGGTAATAATGGAATAAACCTGTTAATCTTTTCTTAGTTCACTTTGAGTGGTTAAATTTACACTTTGATTAATTCCTTTTCAGTTATTTCTATATATTGTATGCTTGTGTAAAGATTACTGTTTGTTTTAACATACTTGTGTACAAATCACATGTAGATTGTACAAGTTTTATTCTTAGCAGGAAACAGATACCTGCCAGGTACAATTACGTAGGAAATGGAGGTAGAGTCCAAAAGGCTTCATTTCATTCCTGTCTCTGTTAGTGGCCTACAAAATGTTGCATGAATTGCTTTCTGTGCCTTAGTTTTCATTCTCTAGTAAACTGGGATAACATTTAGTTCCTCTGTAAAGCACTTTGCTATTTATAGAAGCTAATACTGCTTGTCAAGAAACTATGAGGAAAATAGCTTAGTTGCATTTCTTTTCTGTGCAGGCCTTGCATTTCTTCTGTATCCAGAATGCTGGAGAAACTGAAACATGACTAGATCCCTGGAAAATCAAGGCAATATGTAAGTTAGTCTTGGATGTGCTTATTTTGGTGGGAAAGCTGGAAAATAAACTTAGTCATCTCCCCCAAAATTATAATTTCATGGTAATTCTTGATTCTTATTACACCAAGATTAGGATAACTACCAATTAATACATCAGCAATGACAGTTTGGAGCTTTCTAGTAGTGATGTACAGAGTGGCAGATATTAAGACTCTAAAACTATATTTCTAAAAAAAAAAATCATTACAAAATCTATAATGAGTAGAGAGAGGAATGCAATTTTTTATTTTTTGTTTTGAAAACTGATTCACATTATATTTTTCAAAATGTATTTCTCTGGACATTAACTTCTGTAGCTTGGGTTGCTGTTACTGCATATAAATTATTAATTCATCTTTATTGAACATGACCATTTAAGAATCTAAATTACACATGTATAATACATATGCAACCATACTGAAATGGCAGATTTATTGCTTGCATTATATAAGAGAAATCAGGTTCATGGCCTGTGAACTGAAATTATAACAAGCAGTATTCTCTTCAGGGCAGTTAATATAAAGTCAGGTCTCAATAGGGACAAAATTCTTGTTTGTCTCAGTTCATCACCTGTAAAATATGAAATTGGAAACCTTCTTTTTAATATTTTTTTTCATATTTGATTAGGTTACAAATAATTTGGGATACCCTTGTAAGAGACTGTAAGAGACCACATTGTTTGTTTCTCTCAACATTGCCGGAACATTAAACCACCAACGACCACCACTGCCATAGCAACGGAGCAACAGTCCGGACCACAAGACCACAGATTTTCTCCCCCAGTGACAGTGTTGGGCATGTGCACCACCGCCAGGTGGTAGGTGTGGTTAAACAGAATGGCTCTGAGAATATGCAAAACAATTCTTAGAAGTAAATGAATATACAATGAGACAACCCAATAAAAGAACAGAAACGACCAATGTAAGAGGGAACATTTGTTCATCCACCAGACAAATTGGACTGTTGGGACGCCGCAGCTCCGTGGTGGTAGCTATGGCAACTAACTTTTTCATTCTTTTTTTTCTTTTTCTCTCTCTCTCTTTCCCTTGTGTTTGCGAACCTGTTGTAGGGCAAATAAAGTTGTTCGGCATTTGACTCCGTTTTGAGTCTTAATTCTGTTCCTGAGAATATGAGCAAAACATCGCTCTGGTCTTTGACTGGCATACAACAACCCTTTTTCTGTAAAGTTCACAGTACAACTGATTTCACGTGGAATCAGTGGTTGCTACGATGGAAAACATAATTCATAGAATGGTTTGGCTTGGAAGGCACCTTTAAAGATCATCTAGTCCAACCACGCTGCCATGGGCAGGGACATCTTCCACTAGATCAGGTTGCTCAAAGCTCTGTCCAATCTGACCTTGAACCTTCCAATGTTGGGACATTGACAACTTCTCTGGGAAACCTGTCCCATTGTCTCACCACCCTCATCATAACAAATTTCTTCCTTACATCCAAGCTATATCTACCTTCTTTTGGTTTAAAACTGTTGCCCCTTGTCCTGTCACTATAGGTCATGGTAAAAAATCCTTCTCCATCTTTCTTAAAGCCCCCTATTATACACTGAAATGTTGCAATAAGGTCTCCCTGGAACCTTCTCTTCTCCAAGCTAAGGACACTCAACTGTCTCAGCCTTTCCGCATAGGAAAGGTGTCCTTGCACTCTGATTATTTTTGTGGCTTTCCTTTGGACCCACTCTTGTGGGTTGTCCTGGGTTCAGTTGGGATAGAGTTAATTTTTACAGGAACATGGGAGGGGGCACTGTCGGGTCAGCTGACCTCAGCTAGCCAAGGAGCTATTCCATACCATGTGACATCATGCTCAGTATAAAAGGGGAGTGGGCTGGGGGGGAGCTCACGGCTCTCGGTGGGGGAAGTGATGGAGCGTCGGGTTCCAGGTGGTGAGCAGTTGCACTGTGCATCACTCGTTTTGTATACTGCGTTATTATTAGTACCATTGTTGTTGTTGTAAATTCTCTCTTTGTGTTTTCCCAGTAAACTGTCCTTATCTCAATCCACGAGGATCTGTTTTTTTGGGGGCGTGGGTGGGTTTTTTTGTTTGTTTGTTTGTTTGTTTTCCCTTTTCTCCTTTCTGATTCTCCTCCCCATCCCACTGGAGGGGGGCGGGGAGGAGTGAGTGAGCGGCTGCGTGGTGCTTTGTTACCGGCTGAGCTGAAACCATGACACAGGTCTACATTTTCCTTTAATTAATGTTCGTAATACAGGTTTTATTTACAGATTTGAACATAGAACATATACAAATGAATTTCATAAATGTATATTTCCTTCCTTAATCATAGAGAACCTAAAAGGAAAATGGGATGCTTCCCACTTCCAGCTCCAAAACCACTGGAAATTTGGAGAATCAAGTTAAAGAAAAAAAGTGTCTATCCTTGCTCTAAGAACATGTAAAACTGTAGTAAACTATTCATTGTTGGTTCTGAGTTCTACTGTTTTAGAGTTCTACTGTTTTCAAAGTATTTTCAAAAGAATATTATTCATGTTATTTTGTAGAATCAACCGCTGAAATGGAGTTAAATATATAATGTGGCAATCTATACGATTAGCGTTATTAGAAAACCAGTGGAAGCTGATAAACTTAATATTGGCTTCTTGTCTGAGGCATATTTCTTATTGAAAAACTTCCAAAGCAAATCACTGGAACATCAGGTAAAGCAGATGCCTGGCTGAGCTTTTAACAAACTATATAAAAATCTTGATAAATGGCTAACTGTATAATGAGGCAAACATTAGATGTTAATTCAGGTCACAAGTAAAAGCTACTTGATAAAATTTAATGCAGAAGTTGACTTTTAAGGTGCACTTGGGATGATTAATACCTGGAAGAATGTATGAGACTATTCAGTGTCATAGATGACCCTTAAAATAACATCAGTGTATGGAAGCTAATTAAATTTCCATATCTCCTCCTCCTTTTCTAAAATAAACCAGCCGGTTTATTTTCCAGTTCTAACATGATGCTTTTTCTCAGCTGAGTTCTTGAAAATGTTCATTGCTGAAGAGTTTGCAGTTGTCCTAGATGAGAGAGACATTTTTACATAGGAAGGCAGCTATAAAAAGCAGGGTCATATGTTATAAATAACTCAGAACAGAAGGGTACAGCAAAAACTTTTATGTGTTCTTAAGTATACTAGCCTGCTCCTCTCCTATTGCTCTAAATAAAAAATTAAAAATGTATACAAGGACAGAGAGTTATCCATTTACCTTATTAAAAGGGATGTGTTTTGGACAGAATTTATAATTAGGAATCCATCTGGAAAAAAATCCTGCATCCACATTATTAGAAATGGGCATTAAACCACTGACACATTGACTTGTTGATAAATGCTTATTTTTAAAATAGTAAACATTGAACCTATTAAATGTACCAGAAGACAATGATTGAATTCTATTTCTCTGACAGCAATTAAGCTGGTGACAACTGATTATTGTAGCCCTATTGAACATTAAGCCAGTGGATATATTTGTGAGCAAGATTTGTATAGGCGGGGTCAGGATTTGACCCTAGAACATTCACTATACTAAGACAGGAGGGGATTTGTTTTATCACATGATAGTTCATTCGATCTGGTAGCAAATCTCTCTACAGAACGCTTAAATTGAAAAGGATCATCTATTTCAGAGGTTATATATTTCAAACAACAAAACAGCTGAGTGTGACATAAAAGCTTCAGCTAGATACACAATTACAGAGTCTTTGAGAAATAAGAATAATTGGAAATACTAAATAGAACAATTTCTTAAGGAAAATGCTTGTATAAATGGGTCAGTATACCAAGGTGCCCTTATTTAAGGAAACAGCAGTCTCCAGGATGATGTCAAGAGCCCAAATCTTCAACTCATTGCAGAAAGTAGCGAAGCAAAAGAGATAAAGGATTTTTTTTTTCCCCCAAATATTATGTCTTCAAAAGAAAAAAAAAGTTCCCTAATGGTTTATCATTAAGAACATGTGTTATGGGTTTGTGTGGCGCGGCTTTCTTTGGTGGCAGGGGAGGGGGGCTGCAGAGGCGGCCCCTTTAAGAAGCTGCTGGAAAATTCCCCAGCGCCAAAATGTCGGACCCGCCTCTGGGAGGGGAGTGACGGTGGTAGCGCCTCTGGGAGAACATATTTAAGAAGGGGAACCGGCAGTGTGGGGGTTGGGAAACCTGAGAGGAACATCTCTGCCGATAATGGAGTCAGTGAAGAAGGAGGGGGAGGAGGTGTGCCTGAGGAGGCTGATGGCCCTGGAGCCCGTGGTGAGAAGGCAGGCTGTCCCCCTGCAGCCCATGGAGGTGAACGGTGGAGCGGAGGCTC
>VYZV01033789.1:0-24043 GCA_013401275.1 Pandion haliaetus | reverse complement strand
GTTGGAGAAGTTGGTGAAGGACTGTCTCCCATGGGAGGGACCCCACGGTGGAGCAGGGGACGAGTGAGGAATCTTCCCAATGAGGAAAGGAGCGGCAGAGCCAACGTCTGGCGAGCTGACTCAACCCCCATCCCCTGTTCCCCTGTGCCGCCAGGGGGAGGAGGTAGAAAGCATCGGGAGTGGAACTGAGCCGGGAAGGCGGGAGGGGTGGGGGGAGGTTGTTCTGATGTTTGGTTTCCCTTCCTAATACCCTTGTGTTTTGTTTTTGATTTGATTTGTATTAAATTAAATTGATTTTGTTTCTTGCCCAAGTTGAGCCTGTCTTTTGCCCATGACCATAAGTGGGGAGTGATCCCTCCCAGTCCTTGTCTCGACCCACGAGCCTGCCTTTGTATTTTCTCCTCATTGCAACGTGGCCAGGCGCGGCGGTGGGGGGTGAGTGAGCGGCTTCGTGGTGCTTTGTTACTTACTGAGCTGAAACCATGACAACATGCCAATTGCTAAATAATTCTTATCTTAATACACTCTCTGATATTCAGGCAGAAACAACACTCCCTTGTGCAAATGGGGGAAGCAAATCTGCAATCAAATGAACCCCAGTGATTAAGTAATTTAATAGAAATAAGTTTCTGATTCCAGATGGCTACAAGGCAAAGGATAACCTAAGAAAAATTTTGGATAAATTAATTAAAATAAACATCTTTAATATCCATTGAATAGTATTCTGCTGACTTTGCTCTAGTATTCTCTTGGCAAACAAATTTAGTAATTAAGACTAAAGCCAAATATCACTTCCTCCTTTATTTGACATAGCAGTTTGGGCACTATGTTTACTGGATGTTCAATGTGAAGTAGAAGCAGAAATAAGGTTATAGGGTGGAATTACTGCAGGTTTAAGATGGGCTTAGACAGAATGTTACCACTTGTTGGGTATTTAGAAAGCAACGGACACATTGTGAACAATCCAGACACAATGGGACCATTTAAGCTGCAAGGGAGAGGCTTGAGCAAGACAGCATTCCTCACTTATCTGTAAGTTAGAGGCTTAAGAAAACAGCATTCCTCGAGAATGCTGTGAAGGTCAACTGTTGCTACAACTTTGCTGAAAAAAGCACAAGAAGCAGAAACAAAGATCAGGTGTACGTGACTGAAAGCAAAGTATAGGTGGAGAGGACCCTTCGCGTGATCAGAGGATGTAACCCAATTAGACTAACACTGTAGGCGCGTGGACAGGCATAATGAACCGATTGTATGTTATTTTGTATTGCGTGCTTTGCTTAACTGTCTATATAAACCAGGCAGTAGCCTTAATAAAGAGAGGACGATCATGCTCACATTGAGACACTTCATTACTCTGGGTCTGCCTCCCACTCCCACTCCAACAAGCACTTGTCTTTAAAACTGAAATCCAGAGTCTTCCCCCTCCAAAGGCAACAAAATCTACTACATACCTGAATGAATTTGGCACCTACATTTTGTATCACAGAGTTCTCTGTGTACTTATATTCAGGTTTCTATGCATGCTAGCCCTGATCTAAATTCCTTCACAAATCAGTCACAAGGAAGAGTTGTGCCCATCACCTATTTGTATCCCTAAGAGCAATGTTCAAGGCATGTCCCACAAAAAGTCATCGTCCCTTTCACTTAAAACACAGCCTGTGATGGTGTACTTTTCTGAAAAAGCTTCTGTCTGGAAGACCTTGATAGCTGCATCCTTTGAAACCCACCTACACCTTACCCTTCAGAAAAATAATGTGATCAGCAAACTTTCAAGTAGTCTGTGTAGAGAGAAAACCAGACCACTGTGCCACCAAGAGTGTGAGAAGGACAGGAAGGAAAAGCAAGCCAGGCTATGGTTTAGTGATTACTGCAGTTAGGACAAGGGACTCTTGACTTCTGGGTCTAGCTCCCTAGGATTACTTTTTAATCTGACTGCTTACCATTCAGAAGTCTGGAAGCAATGGAAGGCTTCAAATACACGTGGAAGAGGAATATTAGAGGGCTACACAAACTGTAAAAGTAATTCACATTTTATGAGAGTTGAAATTTCCCACGTGTTCATGAGAGAAGTGATGTGTTTATGTGACAATATTCTTGTATGTAGTATGGTATCCCACAGTAGGAATAATACTATTGAGATGCTGTAAACCCTTGAAACAAAAATTTGAATCTTTGGAATAAAACATAAGTTTAAGCAGTGTATGATGTTTTTTTCAAAGAGTTTGATGTAAATTATTTTACTGTGCATACATGAGTTTTATTTAAATTGGTAAGAAGAGGATTTCATAAGAACATACAAACTGAGTTTTTCCTTTTTAATTTTTTTATAGAAGGATATCTATTGTTCTACAGTATTCTCAAATTGGCTTCAATGTTAAAACACAGTAATCAACAGAAATAAGGTGCTATCAGGATACTAAACACAGGAAGTGAAATGAAGCAACTGCTATAATGATCAACAGGATTTACATTTTTGTCCCAAAACAAATCACAAATAAGATAAACTTAGAGAAATGAAGAGAAACTGATAAAGCTAAACCAGTTTTGGTCGAGTTTAATATTAAACTTTAAAAAAAGGATCACACTAGCATGATTAAGTATGTGAAATTTAAAGTAGAAAATTAACATCTTTGTGAT
Source organism: Pandion haliaetus (assembly GCA_013401275.1). Taxonomy (NCBI): domain Eukaryota; kingdom Metazoa; phylum Chordata; class Aves; order Accipitriformes; family Pandionidae; genus Pandion; species Pandion haliaetus. The sequence continues at coordinate 21,406 of VYZV01033789.1, read as the reverse complement.
GCTAACTAACAAGTTGAAAATATTGCATAAATGGATTGCCAATATCTAACTTCATCAGTGGTCTGGTAATGTAGCACTCGTAAGGTTTTAGACATGAGGTATTCTCTGTGATTTCTTTATACTGCAATCAGATATTTCAGTCCAATTAGTATATCTGACAACCAACATCTTTTAGGATTCTGTAAATGTTACAGGCTGCAGAAATAAGTACTTGTTTGGTTTCATGACAAAAAACAGTCACGATGATTTTATTCACAGAGACCATCAGTATTCATTTAAGATAGTCACATGTGACTTTTATAATACTAAGAAAATACTTCTAAAAGTTGAAGATCCAAGATTAAATTATTATTTGGAGTTCATGAGAACAAAGCTATACAAGAGATGATTCACTCACAGTTTTCAGAGGCTTTTGATTTGCACTGCAACAATCCTTATTAGGAAGTTAGACTGTATGTCTTACCTCTATGACAGACAGAGTGCCATAGAATAATGGAATATTCAGAAAGTATTGTGTCAGGGTCATAAATTTATAACTACCTTTATGGATTTGCTGGTTAAGATGAAGAATACATCCTGCAGAAACTAAAGATAAAGCATGTTATTAATTTAAGTATACTGAAAGGTGAACAATGTTGGTACCAAGTCTTCTGAATCTTCATGTACATGCCAGGAAAGATTTGCTTTTGCAGACTAGGTATTTAAACTGTAAAATTGAAATCTTGATTTAGGGAAGGGCAGCCATCATCATTAAATGCACATAGTCAGAAGTGCTTGCAAGGATCTGCACAGTTGCATAGTCCACACTACCTGGGTAGATATTGACACAATAAGAGTGATTTCCTTTAATTATTTAGCTTTCATAGGAGTGAGCACTGTTTGCTCAGAATTAAAATATTTCAAACTGAAGCTTTGCCTAAACTCTGTTCTCATGTCTGGATGAACATCCTGGCTTTCACAAAAAAGCATACAATCCGAAACATGTCTGCACACTTCTTCTGGGACTTTAATCTGAACAGTTCAGGGATTAGGACCAGAAAATATGCCGTCTCACATTTTTGATGTTGCATGCATGACCCTGTCATTATGTCTAGATGAGCTAACTATCTAGTGCTGGCTCCAGATTTGCTGGAGTTATGGTTCTCAATTGAGAATTCAGCCTCAGTGAAATGGACTAGTTCAGAAGTAGAGGATGCTGAGTCCCTGACAGAGCTTTGAGCCATTCCCACGCATCTTGTCACTGGATACCAGGGAGAAGAGATCAGAACCTTCCTCTCCACTTCCACATTTGTTGTTGTTAAATTCTATGCCATTGATAATTGCCCAATGCTTCAATCTATGTAGAGCCTTCTGCAAGGCCATGTTACCCATTAAAATGTTATGTATTAAAAGTTTCTAATCTGTCCTTCGAGTTTCCAAGCACTGCAACAACTATTGTTATACAGAAATACACTTCTTCCCTTTGTGATCTTTAACATCTGAATGACATGGAAAAGCTAGATTACAGGCAAGAAACATTACACTAAAAAAAAAAATGGGTTTAGCTTTGTCGTCCTAAAATCTATGTGTTTTGCATCTGGTAGTCAAGAAAATAAATAAAGCAATGATGTACAGCTGATGGAATACACTGTTTCATTATAGGCAAAACCTTACTTGTAAACAAACACCTGTTCCTAAACATTGAAGATAGTCAGGCATGAGAATAGACTTTTGTTGAGAAAAGTTAAGTGGGCTTCAGTGATCTGTTAACTACTTGTAGGTACATAAAATATCAGTTTTCTGATACTTATGCGAATACTTTCAAAAATTACTTTGACAATCCCAATAAATCAAGCATTTAATGTGATTTCCAGGTACATGACTATCAGCTTTCATGAAAGGTTCAAAGAACACTGAAAACATCAAAAAGACATATTTTCCCTAAAGAAAAATGTTCATAAATTTTGTAGGTATTTTGTTAGAATATATTTTACCTCATTTACCAAAAATTTAATATTGTTTGGAACATAATTTTTTTTTTAAATCAAGTTCACTTGAGTGTCTTCTTGAGGTCTTTTCGAAACCTTAACCTTCTTATTTTTCAGAAGCATTTGAAGTATCTCATTAGCTAGCAAGCTTAAAACCCCAACATTCTCAGTTGGTTATTTTTACTCATTTTGCCCAGAGCTCATTATAAACGTATGGAAAACGTAAAATATTTCTCACCTATACATCTCTCTGAGTCTTCCTTTCTCTTTTCTTTACCTAAAGCCATCAAATATTTTATATGATTTTGTATGATGGCTTTACTGTCCTTAAAACAAACAAACAAAAGCTTTAAATATTCAGTGTGCCGTTTGTCAAATAAAAATTGAGTTGATCTTCACAGGCCTGTTTGTGAGAAATGTTTTTGCTCTCTGCACATTGGTGATTTCTCTTATTAAAATAAATGTATATATTCTACAACTTCAAAAACACAAGGCAAAAAATGGCTTACACTGCAAGAATTTGGAAAATAATGAATCTGCTTGTGAAATGCAATGTAAATATGGCAAGAACCCTAGAGATTACTGCAATAAACCTGATCCTATCAGTTTGAAGGAAAACAGCATTTAACAACATTGTTTACACAGAAGACAGGATTTAACATTTATAACTTGACTGGAAAAAAATTACAATGATATAATTAGGCAGATTGTTAAAGTCCATAAAAAGAACAGACATTATAAGCTCTGCAGGTTTTACTTGAAATTAAGAATTTAATTACTGATAAATGCAAATTTGAAAAAGACTAGAAAAGCTAAAAAAGTGGCTGCTATAGAACATGCCTAAATAAATATTATAAAAACTTCTGTAAGAATACCCAATAGCTAGGAGAACTTGGCTTTATTAAGAATTCACCAGAAGTCTGAGCACTTAAAATAGTTTTATCTTTAGGTGAGACTCAGCCTTCTGAAACCTTGAATACTGCAGATATTTATGTACATAATGATGTAGTAGGTGGACAGTGGAAAATTTCAGAAACAATCCAAAAAATCTACAAAAAAAATAAGCACCTGAGGAGACTTTTGAGCAGAATAGAAGTCCCTAAATCCAAAATGTATATTTCACATGTATATATACCTGTGAAATAAATCCGAGTTCCTCCAAGGACACAAAGGTCCAAATCTTCAAAATCTTAGTCGTACATGCTAGGTAGAACTGGTAGAGATACAGAGATACAGCGCTAGAGTTGTCTAATACAAGTGTGTTTGCTGTTGGTTAGACACATGCTATTAATTGAACTAGATCACAACTATTATCTCATATACAAAGCACTTCAAGCAAAAACTAAATCTCAGGACTTTGGTCTTCCAACACAAAGCTTATTCTCACTCACTCGTCTGTTTTGGTGTTTGGTTTTGTTTTTTTTTTTTTTTTGGGGGGGTGTCCCATTTGTATTTTTGCACCTGTGAATCTATTTTTGGGGTAAAATACAATCACCTCCTCAGAACGGGAGGAGCTAACTGTACTTCTCATATATACAATTAAATCAGCCGCAGTGTAATGGCTGGTGAATTCCTGTGGCAGCCACATGCTTGAAACTCTTCAGGCAGTGAAACATTTACCACATATCCACCAGCTCCGGAGTAAGAAGTCCAAGTGCTCACAATATGACGGTATAGTAAGTGGACCTCCTCTGACCATGTTACTCAAACAAGAGTAGTCTCCAGTGTATTTCTGAGAGGCTTGGATTAAATATTTATTTTGTGGAGGGAGATTTAGGATGAGAAGGTGCCTTTTTATTGTGCTCAGATACCAATGATGGGACAAGTCAGCAAGCAGGGATAGGACATTTGAGGGACTTAGCTTGTTTTGTCCACAGTGATTTAGAAATGTTTAAGGGACAAAGATAACTGCACAAGAAGGTGATCTTGGTTTAGTGGAAATAAATGCGCAATTGGAACACCACTCAGATAAGCTGCATATATATGGTTTTTTTTACCCTCATCTCCATATTGTCCTGTGCTGGGACTGCATGAAATTTACTGATTTTTCTTTGGAGAAAAGAAGAAAAGAAGGAAAAATATTGAAGTGGAGGGCCTAATTTCTTTGTCCTGTCTTGATGTTGTGGTAGTGCTCTCATTATTATAACCACTGCATAACTGGACTGAAAATTATGATTTTTATGACCCATAGCTTTTCTAAAAGCATAGTTCTGCTCTGCAGTAGCGACACAGTTAAAGCAATTCACAACATAAAAAAAGCTATCAGTTTTCCTCAGATGTCTTAAGGTCCACTTACATAGTTACACCAGAAAGCAGATTATCAATTATATTGATCTGTCAACTTGATACAATGCCGAGATAGCTTAGAACCAAACGCAGATTGTTATCTTATCTTAAAACTGTGTCCTGGGTTCAGCCAGGATAGAGTTCATTTTCACAGGAACCTGGGAGGGGGCACAGCCAGGACAGCTGACCTGAAGTAGCCAAGGATCTATTCCATACCATGTGACATCATGCTCAGTATATAAACGAGGAGCGGGCTGGGGGGAGCGCATACACTTGGGGTAACACCACTTCAGTCCAGTTTTGCTGATTACTAGGACGTTCATGTTCACATCACCCCACACTGCTTGCCTACATGGTCCACCATTTCCTCCCTTGTTAGTTGCTCAATGTCTCTCTCCCTCATTGTTCCTTCTTCGAAGCTTTACTTAACAGCTTGGGAAATCTGTTGGCAAAGATGATTTTGCTCCACTTAGTAAGGTGGATCATGTCCCATCCAACCATTCCTTGGTTTTCAAGGGGTATCATAGTTATATTATGGCCATCATCCATCAATAAAATTTTTAACTTTTTAAAAAATAAGCTGAAGTATAATAGACCCCAGTAGTATGAGCTAAGGATAACTCATAAATCAAATAGCCTTATCTGTTATTTTAGCTGCAGTTACAGACCCAGTAAATTTCTGAAAGAAGAACTCTAATTGGAAACTACATGACTATTTGCTAGTAAAAACAATAATGTAAACGAATGCAATGAAACAGTGTGTGAAATTGCTTCTGGTATTTCATCATTCAAATATATAATTTCAAATGATGAAGCTCCAAACAGAAGGAATAGTTGCATGCTAACAGAGTTAGGGGAGGAGAGAAGAGTTGTGGGAGTGAGTAATAGATATAGTTATAGATATAGATATATTTTTTTAGTATTGAAGCTGCAATTAGACTTACTCTGCTAAAGAGACCATGTATTACAGTTTCATGCAAGAGGTCAATCTAAACTTGGGCAGAGATGGTAGCTGTGGATACAGACAACTATCTTAATAGTAGAGAGAAAATGATTGAATTTGGATAAGCTGTCACCCCAGGATTCCCCCTGAAAATAGAGCAAATCTGAACCTTAAAGCTTGAAGCTGAAGGTTATGATGTGCTATATTGTCAAATTCAGTAAGGTTATGACCTTACTTTCAAATGTGCTGACAATGAGCAGCTCCCACTGAAGGAAATGGAAAAGCAAAGTCGTTTTGTTTTCCTATGGTCAGAATAGTAATTCATTTGTAGTGTAAGATAATTTCCAAATACTCAGTTTGGCTACAGAATAATGTCATGGTGTGAAAAAAAAATAGACTATTCTCCCTTATTTTAACAGTAACATTGCATAGACTAAAGTATCTTCTAGAAATAGTTGGTATGGTACCTTGATCAGATTAAATTTTTTGTTTGTTTTAAACTGTAGCCTTACATTGATACTATTAATTGCCAAGATAATTTTCCATATGAGACTTTCTTCAACGTATAGATAATTTTATTTGTACTTCTGAAAAAGTGTGATGCTCAAAATAAACACAAAACTAAAGGGCAAAGACTCTTTCCATATAATAATAAATAGCTAACTGCATAGATTTTGTTTTTAGTCATTAAAGGTTAAGTCATCAAAGGCTCTTTCAGAATGAAAGTAAAAGGGAAAAAAAGTGGCAGGAAGATTTCACGGGGTAAAAAGGAAAAATTAACAACAAAATCCTAGAGGCTATCCCTGATCAACTCCTTTGCTTTCATTCTTCTTTTTTCAGTGCAGATCTGTGCCAAAAACCTCCGGGNAAAAAAAAAAAAAAGAGAGGCATTCAACATGGATTTATTCTCCAGTTTTTTGCAGAATAGAAAATATACCTATAAATTTTATGCTGGACTTCAAACAGCAAATTCTATTTTTTTTTTACCTATTTCTTTTCTTAAACATATTACAAAAAAAAGACAATAGAAATTACTTATGATTCTATCATGCAATTTATCATTTGATCATAAAGGTTTTTATCATTAATAATCCTGAAGTTACTTGTGAAACACTGAGAAAGGCAGTTTTTCAAATGTATACAATTTTCTTTTTTCCACTGTGTGTATTATTTGGTTTCCGGGATTTTAGAATTGCTGTACTAAAAGTTTTAAGCAACCAAATATGTCATTCACATTTCCTGTATAACAACTTGGAATTATTCATATAATCAAATAAAACCTACAGAAAGCAGTTTCTTAGTGTTGGCTTTATTTTAGATAAGTAAAATCATAAAGAGAGAAACCATAAATAAGTTACTGTAAAGTTATTTTATCAGATTAATGCTATTCAATCAGTACTACTTTCTATTGTGTTAATAATTTATGATCCGATAATAGCAGCAGTTGTTTCTTAAAATGCCCAATGACTGAATTATCCTATTACTCTATAAATGTATGTGTAGAATACTAGTAATTTTAGCAAGCTGTAAATATGGATTACCAGAACATAAAATTCATTATTATATTTCCAAGATTATCTGTTAAGTTTGTATTATGGATAGTTATAAATATACATAATTGCGTTCTCATTTTCATTTAAGCAAATAGAAGAGTTTTACCATCATGGAAAGGTATTGTGACCCAATAATGGAAACATTACGATGTTTATTGAGAGATGGCAATCAGGACGTGTGCAAAAACAAACTCCTTTTTTAAATGTGCATGAAAGTCATCTGAACATGGCATGAGTGTCAGAAATTAACACTTGAATAGTAAAGGATTAGTCATCAGAATAGTAGTTCTCACAGCCACAGAGATGTTGAGATAGTAAGAAATTCTATGAGAGTTTATTTTTAAGTGAACCAATATGTTTTGCTTTTTGTGTATGTTCACAAAGATATGTGCAAGTGCAAGACATCCCAAAACCAGTCACTCTGGGAATGTATGAATCTGGAAACAGTTTTGCCCACCTGCTGTAACTGCAGTTCTCCTTCTGAAAACAATTTAGTGGAAATTCTACCCACTATTCTAATGGCTCCAATCATTGCGTCATGAAGAAACTTCAGAAAGACAACCTAATTAAGTTTAATTAAGGAAAAAGAAGCTTCAGGCTTATCTTGGCTTAATGTTGTCTTGAGACTTGATGATGTGTAGGTTGCCATGCGTTGATGCTGTTTTCTGATAGGTTATTATTGTAGCTCCAACTGTTCTGAGATAACTCACTAACATCAGAGTCATCTTTTCCTTTGGGGCTATCAATCTTTAAAATTGGAGGCACTTTCAGAGTAATTAGTATCCCAAAACAAAGTTCCCAGTGTAACCAAAGGCTATGTTCTTCCAATTGACCGCATGACCCAGCTTGCAAACCAGTAGTTCAGGAATCTGTTGGAGGTCTTTCCACATGCCTAGCACCATGTAACAGGAAACAGCATACTTAAAGACATTACAGAGTCACAGCTAAGTCAGAGATTGTAGCAGGTTACCAATCCATAAATTATTCCAGACAGCAATAAAATCTGTAGGTCAATAGGGCTGATTTTTTTTAATTAATTTGTCTAGAGAAATTCAGAACAAGAAATTTTTATATATACATACACATACACACATATATTTATGTATATACCAGACACACTCCTCTCAGGAGGAAAATGTCTACAGAATAGAAAGGACTGTCCTCATTAAAGCTTTTTTTTTTTTTTTTTTTTTCCTATGAATAACTGTTAGAGGCAATCTGGGACACTACAGGATTAAAAAATTGAATAGCAACTGAATGCTTGTGGAAAGAGCTAAAGAAGGCATTGATGAGCCAGTCTGGAGCAAACACTGAGTTTGACAGACCTGAGTATAAAAAACTTTGCTTTGAGAGAGGCATGTGACACTGGGAAAGGCAATAGAATTCAGAGCACTGCTAAAACAGCATTACTATAAAAAGATTATTGGGTAGTTAATTTCCTCCAGCCAGCAGTCCATTTGCCTTTTGGAACAGTCATTTAGAACAGTTTTGGTCCTTAGATACAGCCCTGCTAAATGCAGCTAGTGTATCAGAAGAATACCAGTTTGATTAAAAAATAAAATAAAATAAAATAAAAAAGCCACAGGAGATGAGGAAGAACAAAGAGCTGCACTGACATTACAAGGCAGTATCAGAAATGGGAGTCATAATGAACTGATAAGTGAACTCAAAGTGACCTTGACTAATGTTTTAGGACTGTCTCATTGTGACTAGCTCTGAATTTGGCACCTTCCCCCCTTCAGCAGTCATACAGTATCAGAGTATGCACAGAGCTGCAGTGAGCTTCAAGATTTTTCTTTGCACCTCAAGCCGGACAACAGAGTCCTGCCAGTTTTCTGCTTAGGGAGGGAGTGGAGTACTCAAGAGAGGCTTTCCTTAGAAAGTTTTGACTCACTCTGGAAATGAAGAGGCAGAAGTTCCACTGAAAAAATTAGCCCATGAATAATGCAGGACTCTGATGAAAGCCTCTACCTAAACCTCCTAACTATGCTAGTATATGGAAAAAAGGACAGGGGCAATAAGAGAAGACACAATTGTTCATTTGATAATACAGTACAATTCCAAAATATTTGTGAGAAGGTAATAGGACAGGTTGTTTGTAGTAAAGTTCTCAAAAGCCTTGGGGAAGTAGCTGCTGAGATGGATTTACAGATGAAAACCATGATATATTTACAGCTCAATACATAGGAAAAAGACAAGATGGAAATCTCAGTAAGAAAATAAGGATAGCCATAAACACTGTCTGATGAAAGTTTCTAAACAGTGGCCAAAAGCTAGAAGCTTCAGAAACTGCATAAGCCTAGGGAAAGCATATAGAGAAATTTTGCCAAGTACTCTCCCAAACTATAGTGCCATGCAGTGATTTCATAAACAGTTGGAAGAGGTGTCTTTCAGTTCCCTTCAAAAAGTTTGGTTTTCATTTACTTCTTTAGACTTCCCTATATAAAGTCTTAGCATCTATAAAATCCTGGGACAAGGAATTATTCAGCTTAGTCATAGTGTTGAACTGAAGAACCTTCTCTTTTGTACATATATATATATTCTATCACCATTTGCTTTCTGTTTATCCTTTCTGTGACAGCCTCAGTATGTCTTCAGTAACCTTTTTCCTTGCTGAAGAGACCTGATCTACTCACTGGTTCTTTTTAGGGAGGTCACACCACACCTGTCATCTTAATTTTTCTGTTTTATTGAATCCGTTTTGAGATAAGACAATGAGAACTACAGACAAGATGCAATACTTGAGTATATAATTTTTTGTATTTCCTATATGATGTTGATGATTTTGTTCTATATGTCAATACTATGTTAAATAAATAAAGTTGGGCTAAGTAGGTGTCCTATTTTCAGCTGGGACAGAGTTAATTTTCTTGCTAGTAGCTGGTATAGTGCTATGTTTTGGGTTCAGTATGAGAAGAATGTTGATAACACACTGATGTTTTCAGTTGCTGCTAAACAATGTTTAGTCTAGAGTCAAGGATTTTTCAGCTTCTCATGCCCAGCCAGCAAGAAGGCTGGAGGGGCACAAGAACCTGGGAGAGGACACAGTCAGGGCAGCTGACCCAAAGTGGCCAACGGAGTACCATACCATGTGACATCATGCCCAGTATATAAACTGGCTGGGGCTGGGGAGAATTGCCACTCGGGAACTAACTGGGTGTTGGTCAGCGAGTGGTGAGCAATTGTGTTGCACATCACTTGTTTTGTATATTCCAATCCTTTTATTATTTTTATTATTGTCATTTTATTATTATCATTATTAGTTTGCTTATTTCTATTCTATTAAACTGTTCTTATCTCAGCCCATGAGTTTTAGCTTTTTCCTTCTGATTCTCTCCCCCATCCCACTGGGTGGGAGGAGGTGAGTGAGTGGCTGCGTGGTGCTTAGTTGCTGGCTGGGGTTAAACCACAGCAGTTTGTTTGTTTTAGACCAGCTTGAGTGCTAGTGCAAAAAGTTTTTCAGACAGATGAAGTACAGAGAAATTTTTACTAAAGATTCTCAAGGAATACTGCTGGAAAAGTTTTTACCAAAGGCTGATATCTGCAGTAGGTAACTATTATGGAGATCTATATAAGCTGATACATAACTGTACGCTGGAGGAATCAACAGCTGGAGGACTTCTGAAAACCTCAACAAAGATTTCTTCTTGCCTAGCATGTACATTGCGTTAAGGATTATTTGGTTTCTGAGCACAAAATCTCAAAGCTCTCTTTTTTAATTGACATATTCAAAGGAGACAAGATAAACCCTCCATTACCTGCATGGACTGTTTTGAGAGTTGGTAGAGTGAGGACACTGTGTGCACCAAAAGGTTTGCAGCTCTTCTCTGCCCTCCTGGACATTCAGCTGTCTGTGCTCGTCCTCAGCTGTGTAACCTTCGATCAGGTCTGTACAAGAATGATCTGGAGAAGCCCCACTCCCTGACAGTGACACAAGGTCTGCCTGTGACATAGCCTTCTGGTGGATAGCATTCATCAGAAAAGGTGTCAGCACAAAACAGGAGGGGTGGGGATCAGTAATTCTGAAGAATTTATCAGGAATTTTTAATTACTTTTAGAAAGTGTCTTTTTTACACACTTAAGCAATTTCTGCCATAGTCATAAATATGTCAGTCTCACATTTTTCACCAAATGTGTATGAAGCATAATATATTTTTCCTGGGTCATCTCTGATGCATCTTAAAAATAGTAATAAACAGATATCACTTTTCTGAACCTAGTATACAATCTTGAATTAAGAAATAATGTTTTTAAGATTAAATTTTGAAGAAATCCAAGAAAATTAGGATAGTTATGGTACTTAAGGAAGAGTAACAGGTGACAAAATCTTATGAGAAAAACCTGCTCAACATGTCTTTGTATTCTGCTGGTCTTACTCATTCAGACTAAAAAAGCATGGCGATGCATGAAAGATATCAAGGAGGAAATTAATTCAGGTGTAAATTTTCAATAGCATCTTTGTGTCTACAAGATGTGCTTTTTCCAAAAGTGACATACAAATTTAAGTCTAGTTAATATTTAAATTAAAGTTATGTTCCAAGATGATTCTTTCCCCAATAATATTCTGATCCTCTTGTACTAGAATAATGGAGATATACAACAGTACGCATATTGAATGAGTTTAATCTCTCCTTAACCGTACTGACTGAATATATTTCCATCTCTGTTTTCTTATACAACAACCAAATAATGATTTGATAAAGCCTGATGAGTGCTATTATTTCCTGTCTGAAAGCCACACCTATTGGACTCCAATAGAGTTCACAGGAGATGGAGATAAGAATAAGCAATCATTCCATAGCTTACCTTAGACGACACTTCCTTTTTCTCCTGGGGCTGTCTAGATTAATTAAGGCAATATCAAATTTTTATTTTGGGTCAATCTGTAACAACATTGTGTTCTGGTGTTTGGTGTACCTTTCTTGCAGTGGTAGTGACACTGCTATAGCTAATTAAGGAAAATTGAAACAAAATGTCAATTAATAAATAAAATTCAAGGTTCCCTTGTATTTCCATGATGAATTTCCATGTTCAATTAGTTCCAGAAATTATTTATTTCTGTCGTGGTTTCAGGTCAGCTCAGTCGGTAACAAAGCACCACGAAGCCGCTCGCTCACCCCCCACCCCCTCGCCTGGCCACGTTGGGATGAGGAGAAAATACAAAGGCAGGCTTGTGGGTCGAGACAAGGACTGGGAGGGATCACTCCCCACTTATGGTCACAGGCAAAAGACAGGCTCAACTTGGGCAAGAAACAAAATCAATTTAATTTGCTACAAATCAAATAAAAAACAAAACACAAGGGTATTAGGAAGGGAAACCAAACATCAGAACAACCTCCCCCAACCCCTCCCGCCTTCCCGGCTCAGTTCCACTACCGATGCTTTCTACCTCCTCCCCCCGGCGGCGCAGGGGAACAGGGGATGGGGGTTGAGTCAGCTCACCACACATTGTCTCTGCCGCTCCTTTCCTCATTGGGAAGATTCCTCACTCGTCCCCTGCTCCACCGTGGGGTCCCTCCCACGGCAGACAGTCCTTCACCAACTTCTCCAACGTGGTTCCTTTCCGCGGGCTGCAGTTCCTCACAAACTTCCCTGGCGCGGGTCCTTTCCACGGGCTTCAGTTCTTCCCAAACTTCCCTGCCGCGGGTCCTTTCCGCGGGCTGCTCTCCAGTCTCACACTGCTTCAGCGCGGTTTTTACCATGGAGTTACAGCCATCTTCGGGAGCCTCCGCTCCACCATTCACCTCCATGGGCTGCAGGGGGACAGCCTGCCTTCTCACCACGGGCTGCAGAGCCATCAGCATCCTCAGGCGCCCCTCCTCCCCCTCCTTCTTCACTGACTCCAGTATCGGCAGAGATGTTTCTCTCATGTTTCCCAACCCCCACACTGCCGGTTCCCCTTCTTAAATATGTTCTCCCAGAGGCGCTGCCACCATCAGTCCCCTCCTAGAGGTGGGTCCGACATTTTGGCACATCCGACATTTTGGTGCGGGGAATTTTCCAGCAGCTTCTTAAAGGGGCCATCTCTGCAGCCCCCCTCCCCTGCCACCAAGGAAAACCGCGCCACACAAACCCATAACAATTTCTTAAATTATTTAACCAACCAGAATCAGCATCAGAAAAACTAAGCCTCACTCATTAAATTCATTCTGTTATGTGAGGTCAACCTAGGGTCCTTATTTAATGATCACTTTTAGTGAAGTTTATGCTGTTGTGCTTGTGGTTGTATACCATTAAAAGGAATACCAAGAAAGAAGTCCAACTTTGCTATAATGCTTTGTTTCTTCAGTCTTGCTTTGAAAGTTTTGACCTACCTAAAAGAATGAATTTCCCTTATTATGCAATGAGTTTTCTGGCCAAAATTGTTCAGAAAGAAGGCTGCAGCGATCCTCTCCCTTCTTGTTTGTTGTAGTCCTGTAAATATGATCTTTGTTTTATTTAGTAGAAGTTTGTGTTGACCTGATTATGCAGGATCTCAGGATTTTATGGGCTTGCTTTGAACTTCATTGATTTTGTTTATTGTAACAATTATCTAGTGATCGAATGACTAAGACTTTATAATTCTCTAAGCATAAGCATTGTAAATGTCATCTAGGGAAACAGTCTGACAAACAAAAGAAGTCACTCTAACAAACATCAACCCTTGATGTCAGCTAAAGCTGAGGGAAGCTAGCATACAGCTCTCAAATTTCAACTTGGCATTAATGTAAAAGAGGGAGACCGAGTTAAGAAAATATCAGAGTAACCAAATGTGACGGTCTGACAAATTATAGTCAATGTCTCAAACATTTGTTAAACAACTTTGGTGGAAAAGATGCCTCTGTAAAAACACTGGAGTTGTGTGAACAGGACAATGTGGCCAGAGGAGAGGGCCCCACGGAGGGTGGGACCGCACTTACCCAAAGCTGCAATTCCTTATCTTAAGTGACCATGAGAAGGAGCACAGCGTATGCACCTGGAGGAGGGGGCTCCACAGAGCATGGGACTGTGCTTCTATCTTAAGCGGTCATGCCTGCAGAGAAAAAGAGGAAACTCCCCAATGACCCCCACCCCCAAGCTCACTGACCGATTTCAGAGAACCCCAGAAACATGAACTGTGCACGTTGAGACCACTGACTAACACACTATAAAAGAAGGAAGAACGAGTTCTCAGGGCGCGCCCTCGGAACTGGATCTCTACGCTGGCTGGACCAACGCTGGACCCAGGACTGGTGAAACCCTTTTCTTCTCTCTTTTCCTTTTCTTTCTCTCTGTCTTTCTTTCTTTCTCTCTTTTTCTTTCTCTCTCTCTTTCTTTCCTCTCTCTTTTCCACAACACCTACATCTCATCCTTTGAAACATAAACGGTTGACCAAATCTGAGACTATGAGTGGATCTAGCCACCCCTGGGCTCCTCTTTGAGAAGCAGTCCAGAAAGCAAGGGGTCTGCTCTGAACCTCGTGACTCGATGGAAGGGATCCGCTCCTGACACAGTTTCATGTTCCTTTTTCCACTTCTTTTTCTACACCTCCCTTCTCTTTTCAAACAGTGGCTTAATGACATGATGCAAGGTTCATATTGCTAAGTTCACTTGTATTTGGGTGAGTTTAGCAAGGTTAAATAAATGTTGATTGTTGTTTGAACTCCCCAGGTGTCATTTCACCTTAGTTCTGACAAAGGATATCCGCGAACCTGAGTCGCTCAAACTTTGGGACGCGACACCCAAGCGGACCCAGGACTGAGGAAGAGGGACACTCCCACCAACCATGAACATCACATTCCTCTTGGCAAAGACATCAGGATGCTGACAGCTTGTTTTGCTTCCCTGGAGGGTGCCTGAAGTTTCAGCCTCAGGACACAGGACATTGGAATGACTAGTACAACATCAGAATAAAGTTGTAGATGTTGGCTGCTTTTCATGTGTAGCAATTATAACTGTATAACTAATGAGGCCTGTCTGTATTGAGTTGGGCTAAGGGTATTTTTAGTATTATACTGGACAAAAAATAACTATTTGTATTTCATTAGACTGTTAAAACAGTAATTTCTTAGTTCCTATTGTAAATTCCCTTTTGCCTCTGACAGGATTGTGACAATGTGCAGCTGCACATTGATAGGCAAAGGCAGCAACATTTGGGCACATACCTATAATGTGGTGGGCACAGTGATTCTGCAGAGTGTAGGGGAGAAGTGGTAGTGGCCTGATTCACACAGCATCAGAAACACACAACCCCTCCCCCCTTTATCAAAATGCTACAAGGTTCTTTCTATCACATACCCAACAGTGATCAGTGCTGACAGTAGGACGTTTTCTAGAAAAATTTAATGTAAATAAGCCCAATGGGAATAATGACAGAAATCTATTGATTCAGTTTATTAGAAAATAAATAGAAAACTGAAAAGTATTCTGAGCAATAAATTTTGCCTGATGGTAAATATAACACTGTATAATTTAACACCATTTTCTTTATGTGATCAATAGAGACACTGAGGACTACTATCCATCTTTACCTCTCCTGACTTTCAAGGCTGAATATCAGCTGATCATTCTTCAACTCCATTGCTCATTTTCTAAAACCATGAGGTATCACAAAAACTAAAGGAAAGTCAGATCAAATACTTAGATCTAAGTCAGATTAAATAAATGCTTTTCCAAGTAATAGTTCAAGTGGTTTAGTGATTCCTATCAACACAAATAAAAGATTTCTGAAGGAATTAAATAAACTATTAAATAAGCAGCTCCTCAAAATAACTAAAATTATATTCTAGAAAAGAATAGGGAATTATGGAGAATTCATAGGGAGAAACATTGGAAATTCACACAAATTCACTCATTCAAAAATTATCCAAGCTTCTATAAAGAATCTGCTTTAGGTATTTAGATGGCATCAATTACATCTACTTTCTAAACAAGCTAATTTCTAAGCAGCATAATTTCTAAACATGGACAAGTATTTCAGAATAATTTTGAAAGACAGCCAACATACTCTTCAGATATTCTCTTGTAACTGATTTTTAGCAAATGCTGTAGGTGTTGATTTCTGTACAGCTGAAGTATGTACAACAAACAGCTAGGAAAAGCCTGCAAACAAAGACTTATAGTATTCCAACCTTGATGTTGTAGGACATAAAACAAGAGCTGTAGATCCTGCTGAAACAGCAATGTCCTTAACCTTGCTAAATTCCTGACATGTAAATATGAAGACTTAACAACGTGGCCCTCAGAACAAGTTTCAGGGTCAAATATAACACCAAAATTATTCAGTGAGGAGGCAATTTTATATTCCCAACAAATGGTACCATAAATGAGGAACTCTTATTTAGCAGGCAATGGGCCAAATAAAATCAATTCTGTTTTAAGCACCAAATGTTAGCAGACACTCAACACTTAATGTCTAATAAGTATCCTTCCAGACTAGAGACAGATTTATCTAAGTCATCATGAACTGTTTGATATACCTATTATATTTGGATGTCATCAGCATAAAGTTAGTAATAAAGATCCTCTTATAGAATAAATGACCCAACCGGGAGCACATACTGTGCATGTTAAATAGGATAATCATGCTTTATAAAGTCTATAGTGGGATTTCCAGACTTTATCAGTAAAACACCTCAACACTTGTAAAACAGAATTTTAAGAAATAAAGAAAAATAACTGAAATATATTAACCATAATTCCATTTTGTTGCATCCTATCAAAATAAGTAAAGTGGAAAAGACTATTACTATTCAATCTTATTGTGGCTCTAAGAAAACCTGTAGTGTATTATGTCAGGATTTTAATTTGGGGGGTTTTGTTTGTTTGTTTGTTTTTAATTTAGTTTACTATCTGCCAAAACGGGGTAGTTGTGTGCACAAGAAATAGTGAAACCCTACTCCATATACATGTTGAATTAGTCAAAATTCCTAATGATGGCATGGAGAGAGGGAAGCTTTAGAAAAGGAATATGCAGTATTAGGATTTATAAACTGCTTGTTTTGCAGCTCTGCTTAGTTATTACCAGCTAATTAATTATCCACTTATGAAAGAGGAGATTAAGCAGATAGCTCTTGCCTCTCAAGAAAAAAAAAATCTGTTTAGAACTTTAAATTTTTCTTTCATTGACCTGTTAAAATTTGTTTGTAGACTTTTCTACACGTTGTTGATTATTTCACTTCTTCATGTATCCTTAACCTTTAAAATTAGAAGGAGGGGAAGAGGAAAGGGAATTCAGAGAAATAGACTAATTTATTCTACTCCCTTTTTAGGTTACAAAGTGGTGTTTTGGTTTGCTGGAATTTGCATTCTTTTAATTGATTGCACTGGGAGCTGTATTCAGAGAAGAGGGGATTTGGTGAAAAGCTCATGAACAAGCAGGTAAAGCAAAGGACTCAATTTGAAATATAGTATTAAACTTCTGAATTCTGTTTTCTGTAAGAAATATAACTGTGTATTTAATGTATTCATCAGTCTAACCTTTATATACTCACATGAATAAAAACATATTTAGTCTGACAGTTTTTTAATTTTATAAAAAGAAAAAAAGTATTTTCAAGCTTTCATTGCAGCTGAGCAGAAATGTTTTTCCTGAGTGCTCTTTCCTTCTTAGTGCTATCTATATATGAATCTGATAGAAAACCAGTATAAAATTGTAGCTTATTTTGCACAGCATACAAATTTAATCAGATTTCTCACAGGTTTTTTTATTATTTTTGGCTTTTGCTATGGTTGTTTTTGAGAAACATATTAGTCCTTTAAAATTATGTTACATGTACCAAAAAATAACCCAAAAAGAAAAAAAAAAGGTGGAATAAAACCCAAAAGAGAGAATGTAAATGGTCTTAGGTCAAAATTAAAAGAATACTCAAGATAATTTTTTCTTTTCTTTTTGAAATTTTTTGGTTGGTTTTGTTTGGAATTTTTTTCTTTTTTTTTCCCCTAAGCCTACTGCGATTCAAGATATCAGCCAGACTTATGGCTTTACCATATCTCAGTATGAAAATTAGACAAATTCTCAGTGTTTGATATGACACAGGAAGGAAGTCTGTTACTATGGTTTTCTGATGTAGTAGAAAACGTACACTAACAGAATTGTAGAAAGCTTTTGCAAATTCTTTTTTTTCTGATGTATCCATATGTAATTCTGGTGAGAATTTGGGATTTTTTGTAAAAGATTTTAACTGAATTTACTATCATAGTCTATTTAAGTAATGAATTTCTCAACCATTAAAAATGCAAGCAGACCAAGGCAGACAGAGAATGGAGCTTCTGTCTCCTTTACACAGGGACATTAAAGTTAGTATGACAACAGTAGAGATAACTGTTAAGAAAGTCCAGTTTTGTCAAGAGTTTTTACTTAAATTCTTACTTTAGAATGGAACAGTGGCTCTGTTTAGAGAAATAACATATTCATACATCCAATAAAATAAGTACATTGTTGTTAAATTGTCAAAAAATTTCTAATAATTGTTAAATGTTTTTATGTAAGTTTGAGAAATGGCAACATAAAATATACATGCATAAAATACATGTAGTTAAATTTAATATTATGTGCATATACAAGAATTATAACCCTTACAGAAAGCTGTCTTAAGACTCAGAAGACAAAGGACAAGTACATTTTTACTTTATCTTTGTCCTCTTACAATTCACAAGGGCAAATGAGGATTTATGAACAAAAGTACATAAGGAAATAGCTTAAATGAGCTTGATTCAAGAAATATTTATATAAATATATATAAGATTACTAGAATTCTGTATGGATTAATTTCCATCAAAGAGCAAGAAATATGTTTTCTCAGGCTTCAACATTGGCAGAAGATAGTACAATTTTTTTATGAAATCTAGTCCAGTACTTGTTTTTTAGACAAGGGATTATGAGGATTAGAATCATGGTTCTGTAATTCTGTGAAAAAATCTGCCTAATATTGGTTATAAACACCTTAACAGATTTTATGAAATAATAAGTGTTATGGGTTTGTGTGGCACGGCTTGCTTTGGTGGCAGGGGAAGGGGCCTGCAGAGACAGCCCCTTTAAGAAGCTGCTTGAAAATTCCCTGCACCAAAATGTTGGACCCGCCTCTGGGAGGGGAGTGACGATGGTAGCGCCTCTGGGAGAACATATTTAAGAAGGGGAACCGGCAGTGTGGGGGTTGGGAAACCTGAGAGGAACATCTCTGCCGACACTGGAGTCATGGAAGCGGGAGGGGGAGGAGGGGGCCCCTGAGGAGGCTGAGGGCCCTGCAGCCCGCGGTGAGACGGCAGGCTGTCCCCCTGCAGCCCATGGAGGTGAATGGTGGAGCGGAGGCTCCCAAAGATGGCTGTGACTCCATGGTAAAAACCGTGCTGAAGCAGTGTGAGACTGGAGAGAAGCCCACGGAAAGGACCGACGCCAGGGAAGTTCGGGAAGAACTGAAGCGCGTGGAAAGGACCCACGCCAGGGATGTTCGGGAAGAACTGAAGGCCGTGGAAAGGAACCGCGCCAGGGAAGGTTGTGAGGAACTGCAGCCTGTGGAAAGGAACCACGTTGGAGAAGTTGGTGAAGGACTGTCTCCCATGGGAGTGACCCCACGGTGGAGCAGGGGACGGGTGAGGAATCTTCCCCCTGAGGAAAGGAGCGGCAGAGACAATGTGTGGCGAGCTGACTCAACCCCCATCCCCTGTTCCCCTGTGCTGCTGGGGGAAGGAGTTTGAAAGCACCGGGAATGGAGCTGAGCCGGGAAGGCGAGGGGTGGGGGAAGGTGTTCTGAAGTTTGGTTTCCCTACCCAATACCCCTGTATGTTTTGTTTTTTATTTGATTTGTAGTAAATTAAATTGATTTTGTTTCTTGCCCAAGTTGAGCCTGTCTTTTGCCCATGACCATAAGTGGGGAGTGATCCCTCCCAGTCCTTGTCTCAACCCACGAGCCTGCCTTTGGATTTTCTCCTCATTCCAACGTGGCCAGGCGCAGGGGTGGGAGGTGAGTGAACGGCTTCGTGGTGCTTTGTTACTGGCTGAGCTGAAACCACGACAATAAGTTTTAACCATAAATTGTACCATAAATTATATGGATGACCCAGCTGAGAAACTGAACTCCAGGTCTCATGGATCATTTGATATTCATGTATCACAAAAAAATCACACTATTGCTGATACCACTCATTAGCTACATTGATCCCACAAAAGTGCAAGATGTTTCTCAGGTATAACTACAGACTTAAGATAGTTCCATGTTTCAGCATATGACCATGGTTACATATTAAAGTCCCAGTAGAATAACATTATAGATGCTACGGTAAGTTATTTTTTCATAACAAAAAATATTTTACAAACCAGCCTCTTTCATGCAGTTCTTACGAGATGCACTTTGTTCTGAATTTCTTATGTAAGTTACTTCATTCCCTTATGACTTTGCCAAGGAATATTTACAAATTTTGTCATAGTTTGAGATGAAAACATTCTTATCTTATGCTTTTAATATACTTATTGTTATTGCAGCTTGGGGTAAAAATGAGATGAGTTATGGAAATTTCTTACTAAATTGAGAGTTTCTTTTACTGTCCAATAATACTCATGCAAGGCTTGATACTTTAAGTACATGAATGTACCAGGAAAATGCCATCAGAATTTATGCATTATTTTGTTCTAATTTAGAGAACATTTAAATGGGAATAAAGTAAGCTAGATTTCTTCCACAAGGAAATAATTATATGGCCAAAATTCACTTTGTGTGCTAATTCTTTACAGTACAAGGAATTTCTGTGTTTTACATATGAACACAGTTTTTTGATTGAGCTATTAAAACTTAAATACTCCTAGGAATAGCTCAAAGTGACCATTAACTCATTAATATTTATGTACTAAAGAGAGAAAGCAATATTCACCTTGATATTTATGATTGTATTACTGCCAAAATTTCATCAATTTTATAACACTTTGTTGTGGTTTCAGCCCAGCCGGTAACAAAGCACCACGCAGCTGCTCACTCACTCCTCTATGCCCCGCTCCAGTGGTATGGGGAGGAGAATCAGGAAGGAGAAAAGAAAAATCAACAGAATATCATGGACTGAGATAAGGACAGTTTACTGGGACAACACAAAAAGAGAAGTTACAAAAACACCAATGGTACTAATAAAAGACTTTACAAAACGAACGATGCACAGTGCAACTACTCACCACCTGGAACCTGATGCTCTGCCACTGCCCCCATCGAGAGCAGAGAGCACCCCCCAGCCCGCTCCTCATTTATATACTGAGCATGATGTCACAAGGTATGGAATAGCTCCTTGGCTAGTTCAGGTCAGCTGTCCCAGCTGTGCCCCCTCCCAGGTTCCTGTAAAAATTAACTCTATCCCAACTGAACCCAGGACATTATCCTCCCCTTACTCTATACCATCTACATCATGCCCAGATCCTACATATTCCAATTAATCACCACCACTTTCCTTGTCTTTTAGATAGATAGATATACGTATATGGACACTCCCCCACACACATAGCATTCACTTAGTCTATGGGCCAACCCTCCAATGTGTCCATCAGTTTTATTTAGTCCATGACTTTGGGGCTCCATCTATTTTAACAGTCCTTCAGGATAGGAGGGATGGTGTGTGTTGTTGGATTGTTGCATGCTGCCTCTGGAGCTCGCGGCTGGTATATTTGGTGCAACCCACAACCTTGGTCTGTAGGTTGAAGATGTCGATCTTGAGGAAATTGC
>VYZV01033787.1:31045-63852 GCA_013401275.1 Pandion haliaetus | reverse complement strand
TCCCACTACTCCCTGCAGGTTCCCCTTCTTAAATCTGTTCTCCCAGAGGCACTACCACCGTCACTGATGGGCTTGGCCTGGGCCAGAAGAGGGTCCAGCTTGGAGCCGGGGAAATTTCCAGCAGCTTCTCACAGGAGCCACCCCTGTGGCCCCCTCCGCCGCAACCAAAAAAACCCACACCACACAAACCCGTAACACAGTGATAAAAGGAAGATTAGGGAAAATGTGGGCCCCCTCCGGAAGAAAACGGGAGACCTGGTTACCTGGGATATGAAGAAGGTAGAGGTGCTCAATGACTTTTTTTGTCTCAGTCTTCACTGGCAAGTGTTCCAGCCACACAGCCCAAGTCACAGAAGGCAAAGGCAGGGACTGGGAGAATGAAGAAGGAACCACTGTATGAGAAGATCAGGTTCGAGACCATCTAAGGAACCTCAAGGTGGACAAGTCCATAGGACCTGATGAGATGCATCCACAGGGACTGAGGGAGCTGGTGGATGAAGTGGCTAAGCCACTATCCATCATATTTGAGAAGTCGTGGCAGGCCATTGAAATTCCCACTGACAGGAAAAGGGGAAAAATAACCCCCATTTTTAAGAAGGGGAAAAAGGTAGACCCCAGGAACTACAGGCCAGTGAGTCTCACCTCTGTGCCTGGAAGATCATGGAGTGGATCATCCTGGAAACTATGCTAAGGCACATGGAAACTAAGGAGGTGATTAGTGACAGCCAACATGGCTTCACTAAGGACAAATGGTGCCTGACAAATTTGGTGGCCTTTTACAATGGGGTTACAGTGTTGGTAGATAAGGGAAGAGCAATGACATCATCTACCTGGATTTGTGCAAAGTATTTGACGCTGTCCTGCAAGACATGCTTGTCTCTAAATTGGAGAGACATATATTTGACAGTTGGACCACTAGGTGGATCCGGAATTGGCTGGATCGTCACACTCAAACAGTTGCAGTCAAAGGCTCAACCTCCGAGTGGAGACCAGTAACGAGTGGCGTTCCTCAGGGGTCAGTATTGGGACCAGCACTGTTTAACATCTTCGTTGACAACCTGGACGGTGGGATTGAGTGCACCCTCAGCAAGTTTGCCAATGACACCAAGCTGTGTGGTGTGGTCAACACACTGGAGGGAAGGGATGCCATCCAGAGGGACCTTGACAGGCTGGAGAGGTGGGCCCGTGCAAACCTCATGAAGTTCAACAAGGCCAAGTGCAAGGTCCTGCACATGGATCGGGACAATCCCAAGCACAAATACAGGCTGGGCGATGAGTAGATTGAGAGCAGCCCTGAGGAGAAGCACTTGGGGGTGTTGGTTGACAAGAAGCGCAACATGACCCAGCAAGGTGAGCTTGCAGCCCAGAAAGCCAACCATATCCTGCGCTGCATCAAAAGAAGCGTGACCAGCAAGTCAAGGAAGGTGATTCTCTCCCTCTACTCCGCTCTCATGAGATCCCACCTGGAGTACAGTGTTCAGCTCTGGGGTCCCCAAACTAAGAAGGACATGGACCTGTTGGAGTGAGTCCAGAGGATGGCCATGAAGATGATCAGTGGGCTGGAGCACCTCTCCTATGAAGTCAGGCTGAGAGAGCTGGGGTTGTTCAGCCTGGAGAAGAGAAGGCTCTGGGGAGACCTTAGAGCAGCCTTCCAGTACTTAAAGAGCGCCTACAGGAAAGCCAGAGAGGGACTTTTTACAAGGGCATGTAGTGATAGGAGAAGAGTTAATGGCTTTCAACTGAAAGAGGGTAGATTTAGACTGGACATAAGGAAGGAGTTCTTCCCTGTGAGGGTGATGAGGCACTGGAACAGGTTGCCCAGAGAGGTTGTGGATGCCCCATCCCTGGAAGTGTTCAAGGCCAGGTTGGATGGGGCTTTGAGCAATCTGGTCTAGAGGAAGGTGTCCCTGCCTGTGGCAGGGGGGGATTGGAACTAGATGATCTTTAAGGTCCCTTCCAACCCAAACCATTATATGATACCAGTAGGCTTCAATAATATGTCCTTGACCGTAATGACATACTAGGTGTCAATACTCTATAGTATGGTATTGCTCAGCAAAATTTGATATCTGGGTCTACCTGATCCATCATTCAACACTGAATAGGGTGACAAGAACCAAAGTTAGATATTCAAAATAACACAAACTGAGAAATAAATTTTCACATTTTCTTTTCAGTTAAAAGAAATCTTGTGCTTGTGAATACTGGTCAATTGCTAGACCTGCACTAACAGATGCTCCTTGGTGTATCCAAGCAGTACTTAATCACTTTTTTTACAAAGTTTAGAAAAGTTGCTGTGGTTTATTTGGAGATATCTCACACTTTGCTGAAGTCTCCAGGGCTTGCTGACATTCCTGACTCTTTGTGAATGAGGCCTTTTTTTATTTTCCCTTCATTTGTTTAGCTCTTTACCTAATTGATTTTCTGTGCTAATACACTAAAGGTCTGAAGAAGGCAGAGCCTCAGGTGTGACAGATGAAATAAGGTGCTTTTAGTCATTGGTTTTATCTTCCATGTCTAATGTGTTGGTTACAGCTGTGCAGTTTAACAGCAAAATCAATACATCATTTGCTGCAGGTACCTGAAAGAATTTGGAAGTATTTTAACTATTAGGTTTCCCTTGAAAGGCCTTCCTTCCCCTGCTCGCTCCCATCTTGTCCCTCCTGAAATCAAACGTTGCAGGAACACAAGATCCTTTTCTGTCTCCTGGTGTTTGTGTATGCATGTAAATTTATTAACCATTTACCCTACTGCCAGTTACCTAAACTACCTTCTTGGAAATTGCATCTTATAGTTGATTTATTAACTTTGCATTTAGCTCTAATATAAATGCTATTCAGGGCATATTTACTGCTAGTGTTTTGAGAATACAGTTCATGAACGTGAAAAATATGAAGGACAAATAGGGAAATCATTTGCATGACAATGAGTGAATAAAACTATGCTCCTGTATGCAGTCCTGGTTTGTTGATGCAGCCACAGAATTAGTGCTATGTAACTACTTTGTCCCTGTTTTTTAAATAAGCCCATTGTGACCTCAAAAAATGACAGAAAATGGCAAGAAAGCAGAGCTCTTCCAAAGAAAAGGCAAAGTGGTGGCTTTTAAATAATTTGTTGAGTCATAAATTGGTTTAATTCCTTGTCATGTGGTGTATGTTGTAATATTTTCTCCTCATCTCCTGATTGTGCTTTAATTTGGGTGAACTTAGTCCTTGCCACATTGGTACAGTGTCATTTATGTCTTGTTTTCCTCTGACTGACATTGTTTCTGTGATCTTTCACACTGCTATTCTTATTGCCATTTGCTAAGGAAACCCTCAAACACAAAAATTGCCCTCTAAATAACATGATTACTTTATTATTGATTGATTTCTTAGTTTGCTGTTAGTGTTCTCTGTATTACACACTGAGAGATCTGTGCCAAACAAATAGCAGGTTCCTGCCCAGAAAGGATGTGCAGAACAGCACAGTCCTGCAAAGAGCTCAGTCATTCCTGCAAAATGCTGTGCACCTTTACCTGATGTGACTTTTGACCCTGCCTGCTTTGGTCACACACTGCACCATGACTGATTACGCTATGATGAACTGGTTCTGTGACTGAATTTTGAGAATATTTAAAAAACTTATCTGAATGAAGTAATAATCTGAGAAGGACTCTTCTACTCAATATTAAAACATAATAAACTGCTATTATGATTATAACTAGGATTGACCAAATTATTATGGATAACAAAAGCAGCAGCCTGAATATTCATCCCAGTAATGAAACAGATGAAACAAGTTTCAGATTCAGGATAACATGAATTTTCTCTGTTTTTTCTCTCTACATGTATTTTCTAGATATGCTTTAAACTGGCATAATTAAGTATTGAAAATAACAGTTTGAATGGAACTTCCAGCATAGCTGAATGCAAGAAAATTGTATTTATTGCTGCTGTTCAGATATCATCAACAATATCTTCAGCAACCTCCAACTGTACATGAAGGTAGCATGCTTGTATTGGAGACATCTTTTCTGAAGTAGCAGAATTATTTTAAGAGATTTTTTACTACTAGACATATGTTCAATTTAGGAGACTGAAGTTTTATAGTAATAAAATTGTTATGACTTTATTAGTGGTATACCATTACTTGAATAATACTCCTCCCCCCCGATGTCTGACTGTTACTAATTATTTCTGACTGTTACTAATTGCAAGTGATATTTACAGCAATTTTCAGCAAAGAAAGTCTTTATCTTCAGTGTAGCTAAGAGATTTCCTAATAGATTTCTAAGGCCAAAAGGTATTGTCATGGTCATGTTGACTGTCCATACAACACAATTCACATAATTTTGCCAACTGGTTCCTGAACCAAGTTACTGACTTCCTGCCGTCTTAGAAGCTAACTCTCAGAAAGGCACTCTGTCTCAATAAAATGATTAGCACATTGGACAGTCACAACCTTCAGAAATTGTGCCAAATCTTAATTGCCCTCAGAATTTAAAATGTGAATGTGGATGATATTGGCTTCCAGTCATTAGAGTTTATTATGCCTTTGTTTGCTACTTTAAATAGCACCCTTATCTAATTTCTATGCCTTCTGGAAGTATTCATGGATCCATCAATCCATTTCCTCTTTTGGATAAAAAATAGGCTCCAGGCTACAGAATAATTTTATATAGACTTTTATATATCCTTTTCAAACTATTGACATGTTTTTCAACCTGTAGGCAACGGATCTGGGTGTGGTGTCCAATTAATAGTCTCGCCAGTTAATAATCTCATTAAAACTGGCAATACCACCTTTCATTTTGATTTGATTTGCTCCTTTACTTAGTACGCCAGCATGGGAAATCATATGCATTTTGATATTCACTGTGATACCCAAGTCCCTTCTAAAATAACTATTTTCAGAAATAATCCATGAAAAATTCTATGAAAGTCTATATAAGTTTAAATGTAGTGAACATATTTTGATTTTTGACCAGTGAGCTTGGATTGGCTATGCTAAGTTCAGCACTGAGAACTTTAGTGCTAGACATCTTTACAAATGTATTTTTACAATGCAATACCTTTGTATGATTTGGAGAGTTTTTTTGTTTGGCTTGGTTTTTTAAACCTGGTGTATGGAACTTCTTGAATCTCAGATGCCCCTAGGAAGGTCCATCACATCCCTTTCAACTGATGTGGCAAGAACTGGAGAGATCAGAGTTCATTATAGCCCATCATAGAGTCAGGGCCTTTTATGATGCTGTAATGATGCTCTCCTGTTGTAGCCATTATGTCCTATTTTTCAGGCTTTGCTGCCCAGCTAAAGACCCCTGCCATATGGATGTTTTGGATACTTTTGCACCAAGATAGACTTTCCCTCTCAGAGTACATTATTCCACTATTAGTGACCCTTTACTGCCTGAGAGGAGGAAAGTTGCTGACAATGATGGTAGAAAGCAGACATTTGGTACCTTGAAGCCACACACAAAGGAAAAAAACAACCTTTCACTTTAGAGACTAACTTTAGATTATACAAGAACTAATCTAATCGGTACAGGGATACATAGTAAATAAGATGCACCTTCTGAGATTCCGGTAGTATAAAGTAATACATTCATGTAACTCTTCAAAAACTGCAAGCTTGTTATTCCTAGATATAGAAGGCACTAGTACAAAGTTAAGCCTCAGGTACTTGCATTGCAATTGCCTTTTCATCTGATACATACCGAAATAATATTTTTTTAAAGGTTGGTATGAAGAACTCTGTAGCCTATTTAAACCTGCGTAACATCCGTCTTCAGCTGGCCGCTGTCAGGGCACAGCAGGGGCTGAGAGCTTCTGGGGGCCACCGGCCACAGCCTGCCCCATGGCCCCAGCCAGACCTGGGTGTTGCTGGTGGAGCACAGCATCTGCCCTGTAAGCAGATCACACATGAACCTGTCGTGGCTCCCGCTGCATATCTCGCAGGGGCTTGTACTTTCTGTGCTGGAGTGCCAGAATACAGACTCTGCTGGTACTTGGCCCTGGTTTGGAAACACAAAATAAATGAAAGTGTGGTTTGCCATGTTTATTCACAGGTGTCTTTACTGGTTTACAGCAGGTGTTGAGAGGGAAGAATTAAGTCAGATGTTTTTTGGTTGTAGCTATTTAGCAAAAAACCCCCCACCCCAACCTTCTTTGAAGAAAAATAACATTAAAAAAAGAAAAAAAAATGGTCCTGTATATGAATGTGTCTCTTTTTCACCAGTCTTGGTGTAAGAGAAAAGTACATTTTTGTTGATTATCTCAATCACTATCAATGAAAAGAAGTGAAGAAGAACTATAAATTTAGTCAACACAGCCCTGGATGATCGTCCTTGGGGTTTGATTTAGAGAAAGTGGTATTCTTCTCTTTTTTTCTTGTTTATGAGGCATCTTACACAAGGATGTTATTCTGTTTATTCCTTGGCTTCAAGCCAGGATTGAGGTGATATATTGTTGGTCTTGTTTTGAATTTGTTTTTTAAAAGGGATTAAATAGAGAAACATGTTAATTTACACGTCAATACACACCCCTCCCTGCATACTTCACTGCAGAGTTCTGAGGAATCAGCTCCAGAGAATAAAGACCAATTTCCCCTTAAAATGGTAAAAGCATCCTCTCGGCTGAAGAAAGTATATGTTCTTAGAAGTCTGTGATATCATGCCTCATGAAGAAGGCCTCAAAACAGTCACCTTTTTTTTTTTTTTTTTAAATGCAGATGAAAACCAGAAACATTTTGCTGAAAACTTGTTTCATGGTCATACATTTTGTAACGGTTATTTAAGTTTATTTGGGGTTTGCAATCAGACATTTTATTTTTATCTAATAAATATCTCTTGGACAAGGAAAGCCATTGCAACCAGCTGGAGTTATGTGACTCCTTCTGCCAAGGTTGGCAGAACTCCCTGACATACCATACGATTTAGTTACTCTGGGCCAGATGCTTCTTTTTGCTGCAAAATATGGAGGCGGCGTGAAGAAGTAGGGAAAAAGACAAGTACAGAGCTCAGTCATCAAATGGAAAAGAAACGTGGATCTTTTGGAAAACACTTCTCCCTGATCCAGAAAGCTCCATCGCACACACGCAGAGTAAGAGGTGATTAATCCTCAGACCTGATGGGGAAAATGGTTGCTAGATGCAGGATTCATTCAGGCAGTAGCTACTATATAAAACATGTTTTTACTACAGCTCAGTGGAACACTATTGTGCCCTTTGCAAGTTCTATTCTTCTCTTTTTCAGGGTTATTCTTGCTTTTTATTCAATGACATTTTTCCAGGATGTGTTAACAGTGATAAAAGCCCAGAGTAGCATCCTGAATTTTTCCTTAGCAAGCTCAGAAGTACACACTGAATGCCTGCTTGCTTTCCTTCTGTGGCATGAATATTGCATTCTAGTTTTGCTACGGCCTAAATACAGATGAAAAAGGAGAGAGAGAGAGAGAGAGAGAGAGAGAGAGAGGGAGAGAGATACAGCCCATACTGTATTTTTTAGGGTGCTTTTCCCAGAGATGGAAATCTAAATGCTTACCTTTGGGTTTAAGCCAGTGGAGGAAAAACTGATAAGGAAAGTAGCTAAGCCATGATTATTGCAATATGTGGCTTGTCATTTATATCTTTTTATCACACCTGGCCTTTACTGACAGTAAGGCAATCAGGGACTTTGTCTTAAGCACTTTTTTCCTTTGGCTGTAATGACATTACAAGGCTCAAGGGAAATACACCCCCCCTCCAATATACAGAGTTCCAACAAAAAATCAAAGTGGAATATTCTACTTATCCTGTCAGACACAAAATCAGAAATCTTCTCCAGCTAGGCACATCTTCTTTCCTGGTTCCTGACTAATATTTACCACAGATGTGCCATAAATATCTTTGGCACAAATCTCCTACAAAAATGAAAACAGGTGATTTAAGCTGATGTGTCAAACGTGAGTATGCCTTACTTCTTGAAGATCCTCTTTCATATTTTCAATAATTTTAAATTAATTTAATCTATCAATCCAAGCTTCTTCCTTTTTCTTTTCTGAAAGCACAGGCAGTGGTCCTTTATTCACTTTGAAAATTAAGTCCAAACATGTATTCTCAAAATAAATAAGTAAGAGATTTTGGTCTTTCACTCCTGAGATGTCACTCAGTGATCTAATTTGTGTTTCTTTGAAAACACACACTCCATTCCAGACCCCATGGAGACAATTGCTTCCATACTGTTTTCTGCAGCTCAAAGGAGTCAGAAGAGACAAAAAAGGAGAAATAAACAAAAAAGATGAACATGTACATATGTTTTTGATGAGAGAATGTCCAAAACTTAGTAACTTCTTGAAAACTTGAGTGTTTGGCAAGGTTCAACTAAATTCAATTCAAGAAAAGTTGTTTGGAAACTTTGTTCAAAATGTGATTTCTACTACTAATCCTTTTTTGTCATTAAAACCTCTCCCTCCCATATGTGCTTTTATTACTTGTTCAAACTGTGTAGAACAAGGAGAATTCACATCCTTGTGCTCCAGTTTCAATGCCAATCTTATGCAAAGAGTTGTCTGTTCAACCCAGATCAAAGCTAAGATTTGCTGCACATCCTTTAGCCTATGTATGTATTTTTGACAGTGATTTTGTTTCTACAGCTGAGTGTCGTGGTTTAACCCCAGCCACCAACTAAGCACCACACAGCCACTCGCTCACTCCTCCCCACTCCCAGTGAGATAGGGAGGAGAATCAGGAAAAAAAAAAGTAAAACTCATGGGTTGACGTAAAAATGGTTTAATAACTAAAATAAAACAAAATATAATAATAACACTAATGCTAATGCTATTGAAAAGGAAAATAACAAAAAGAGAGAGAAATATAACCCAAGAAGAGACACGTGATGCACAATGCAATTGTTCACCACCTGCTGACCAATGCCCAAGCAGCCATCTGCCCCTCCTGGCCAACTCCCCCCAGTTTATATACTGAGCATGACATTCTATGGTATGGAATATCCCTTATTTCATAAGAATATTTTGTTCAGTCATGTCCCTGATGTCTCTGTCTCACTTATTTTCACTGTGTGTGAACATTCAGGTGCTCAATCTTCATTAGTGCAAATAATCAGGAAAAGGACATGTTAATCTCCAGTTTGTCAAAAGCAATTTTAAAATTGTCTGTTTAATTGTAATACTCAGTTCATGCTGCCTTGGTTAATTAGATGTGTTAACAGAGGCAAAGAAAAAAATATAGCAGAAGCCTAGCAATGTAATTGTATGCAAACTGAGATCTGTAAACATTCATTGAGAATGTTTTTTACATACTTCTCTGTTTCTAAAATAAAAAGCTTTATAAAAAGTTTATGCCTTTTTTTTAATGTTGAGATACTTACTTTCTATATGAAAAAAAGTATTACATGAATGGAACTATCCTTGAAAGAGAAATTTCTGTTTGAATTATTAAGTTTTCCTTTTGGATGAGAGTGTTCTTTTTCCCCAATCTCACACCATGTGTGTATGTAACAAATGCTAAAGTCACTGGGTTTCAGAACTACAATGTTTAGTTTTCTTTAGTTTAAAGATGTTTAAGTGAAGCTACATTTAAAAATTTGAACAGCAGGTATGTTATTTCAGCTTGCAGCAAGCTCCTTTCAGTCCAGTGTTCTAGTGTACCGTCCAAAGGAGGAACCAGGATCAGATAACAAAAAGAAAATGAAAAAAAAAGAATAAAATGTGGGGGGGAGTGGGGAAGAAATGAACTAATATTCCTCACCAAAAAGAAACCCTGTGGGCTTCCCTCCTCTGCAGAACCCCACTTCAGTTAGTCCTTAATATTCCCTCAAGGCAAAATTCAGTTCCTGATGTCCAAGTCTCTCCTAGGTAATTGATGGGTGTCCTGCAACCATCCTCCAGTAATGGAAGCTAAAGCCACTTAACTAGGTCTTTCAAAAGACTGCTTACCTGAAGTATGTCAGAAACTTAAAAATAATTCCCCTTTTTGAAGTAAAATAATAATAATTGATTTCAGTGGGGCCAAGTTGTTACTCTTCTTTTTAATAACATCTTCACCCTTATTTATATGAAAGTTTGCACCAACAGAGAACTAAATTTCAGTTCCATATTTCCTGTTAGGGTTGAAATGGCGCAGAGTAAGGTTTGTCATAATACGTTAGGTGTTCTTTGACCTTTATAGTAATACAACATAAATTAAACACTCTTAGTAGATGTGAGAGCAAAGAGTAATTGTGTTTGTGCAGCAATATTTCATAGTGATTTTTCCTTTATTCGTTTCATTGATTTGATATTCAATATTAAGCCTATATATGAGAGAACAAAAGAAAAGGAAATAGACTAGATTGATATTTACAAGTATGAAATTAATTAATTTCAAGGTTTATCAAGAAGTGATAATCTGGTTGAATGAACTGAAATTGGAATACTTATCAGAAGCACTTATTCTATATCTTACAGTTAAAATTTTGTGATTATTAATGGTTCTAAAGTCAGAAATCAATAGCACATTAATTGATTATTATATTTTTAGATAATAATTGTGATACTTTAGGAACAATATAAAATTTTGGCTATCATTGACAATCAAGTATGAGGAAGAAATTTCTGTCAGTCAGTGATGACAACCTCCTGAAGAATATGATGATATTTGTATTCTCATTCACGCAAACACATAACTAATATATTAGAACTTGATGTAAATGAAATTAATTTAAAAGATCACAGACATTACTGCACTTTAGCTTTACCTTTTCCTTCATTTCACTTTACTTCAATGTATTTCTCACTTCCATAATTCTAAGATTAGCTATGATCTCAGTAAATATCTTAATTACAGTTTTTATTATTTGACTTGTCTTTCTGAAACATTACTAAGTGTAATATATTTAGCAGAGATAGTGGGGAAAAAAATCCAGGTTTTGGTCTATTTTTAAATAAAAAGGATTTAAGAATTTTGAAGCCTTTCTCCATTTCCCACTTATTTTTCTATGTCCTGCTTCCTCTGGTTTTGTTCCATGTTTCCACTGGTGAGGAGAATTAAGTAAAGAAATAGAGAGAGACTGAAGAAAGAGAAATTATGACTAATTCTACCAAAAATATTTTTATAAAAAATAAATTTTTGAAAAAGTTTTTTTCAGTTGTTGAAATTTAGAGGATATTTTCAAACTCTTTACAAGATTTATATTTGAAATATTCTTTCATGTTTTTTAAAAAATATTTATTGTGTACTTTTTCAAAGATTAATTAAAATTGGTAACTAACATTTAGGGAATTTGTATTTTTTCCTATTTCCTCCTGAAAATTATTGTTTTTTTATTGTTAAACTTAAGAACTCATACTTACAGAGTCAAAATATGTTTCTATCTGAACATTTTCACTTTTTTATTAACATATATGATTTAACATGTTTCATGAGCTTTTATTCATTCTTTTTTCTTCTATTTTCTCCCATGCAAGTCTTCCCAGGTACTATTACTTCCTTCCCTCTCTCATCCTTCCATTCACCCTTTCCATATTGTGTCTTCTTTCCTCAATTATGAATCTTGTTCTTTCTCTTTTTTTTATTTTTCACCATCTTTTTTTCCTTTCTAATTACTGTCCTGTCCTGCTCCACTCATTTACTTTTTTTCTTATATTATCCTCCTCTGAATCAGCCCATGTTGTGCTCTCATCCATTGTAACCAAACAGGGAACGCTCACAGCCAAACTTATCCTCATCATTCTCCAGACTAAAGGATAAAGGGCTGAAGGACTTATTTTCTTTCTTATTTGGGACATCCCCCCAAAATAGTTTGCAGATTACAGAAGGGGAAGGGGAAGGGTGTGAAAATTTCTGGCTGTTGGCTCTTGCAAAACAAGCAAGTGGGACCAAACGCTTTATGAGGAGAGTCAGATTGCATTTCTTTGTTAGAGAAAAATTTACACAACAAAACTTGTATGTGGATTGTTGTCAAGTCAAGACAGGACCAAAGGGATGATCGAATCTAATACAGACACCAAGCTAAGACTGCTATGGATATGATTAAAGATTTGCAGAATCACAGTACAATTAAGATAGGAAAGGATCTCTGCAGATTGCTTAATCCAACCCCCTGGTCAAAGCAGGATCAGCTATCCAGGATTTTGTCCAGTAAGATTTTGAATGTCTCCAAGATACTCCACAACCTCTTTTGGAAATGTGTTCCAGAGTGTGACCACCTTTATAAGGAAAAAAGGTGTTTTTTTTCTTACATTTGAATGGGAATTCCTGTGTTTCAGTTTGTCCTGTCTCTCTCGTCCTGTCACTCGACACCAATGAGAAGAGCCTGGCTCCATCTTCTCTATTCCTCTCCCCATCAGGTATTTATACACACTGATCAGATCCCCCTCAGCCTTCTCTTCTCCAGGCTGAACAGTTCCAACTCTCTCAGCCTCTCTCTATATGTCAGATACACTAGTTCTTTAATCAACTTTATGGCTCTTCACTGGACTTGTTCCATTTTGTCCATGTCCTTCTGGTATTGGGGTCCCAGACCTGGACCCAGCACTCCAGACGTGTTTCACTAGGACTGAGCAGAGAGGAAGAATCACCTCCCTTGAGCTGCTGGCAATGGTCTTCCTAGCGCAGCCAAGGATGTTCTTGGGCTTTTTTGCTGTGAGGGTTTGTTGCTGGCTCATGGTCAGCTTGTTGTCTACAAGGACTCTCAGGTCTTTCTTTGCCAAGCTGCTTTCCGGCCAGTCAGCCCTCCGCATGTACTGGTGCTTGGGGTTGTTCCTCACCAGGCACAGTTTTGCTTTTCACGTCGTTACAGTTCTTGAGATTCCTCTCTGCCCAGTTCTCCAGCCTGTTGAGCTCCCTGAGCGCAACCATCTGACATACCAACCACTCCTTTCAGTTTTGCATCGTCTGCAAACTTACTGAGGGTGCACTTTCTCCATGATCCAGGTCATTAATGAATATGTTAAACAATACTGATCCCAATATCAACCCCTGGGGCATACTACTAGTCACTGGTCCCTAGCTGGACTTCCTGCCACTGGTCCAACCATTTGAGCCCAGCAGTACAGATGGTTTTCAATTCACCTCAGTGTCCTTTTAGCTATCGTGTACTTCATCAGTCTATGTCTATAAGGATGTTATAGGAGCAGGCATCAAAATCCTCAGTCAAAAGTCAAGATCAACCATATTCACTACTCTCCCCTCATCTACCAAGGCTGTCTTTTCACAGTAGGAGTCTATCAGTTTGG
This sequence comes from Pandion haliaetus, assembly GCA_013401275.1. NCBI lineage: Eukaryota > Metazoa > Chordata > Aves > Accipitriformes > Pandionidae > Pandion > Pandion haliaetus. Next base: position 50,659 of record VYZV01033787.1, on the reverse strand, counting down.
TCAAGCATGAGTTTGCCTTCATAAATCCATGTTGACTACTCCCAATGACCTTCCTGTTCTTTATATGTTTGGAAATTATTTCCAGGACTATCAGTTGCTCGATCACTGTCTCAGAGATCAAGGTGAAGATGATCAGAATGTAGTTTTCTGATCTTCCTTCTTGCTCTTCTTGAAGATAGGAGTGACATTTGCTTTCTTTCAGGGTCAGGAATCTCCCCCAGTCACCATAACGTTTCAAGGACTATCAATAGTGTCCTCAAAATAACATTGTCCAGCTACTTCAGCACTTGTGGGTGCATCCTATCAAGTCCCATGAATTAAGTATGCCCACTTTGTTTAAATGTGCCCTAACCTGAAACTCTTACACCAAGGATAAGTCTTCCTTGCTCCAGACTTTCACACTGGCCTCACAGGCCTGAGATTCCTGAAGGCAAATCTTACCAGTAAAGACTGAGCTGAAGAAAACATTGAGAATCTCAAGCTTTCCCATGTCCTTTTTCACCAGTTCCCATGCCCCATTCAGCAGGCCCACATTTTTTCAGTCTTCTTTTTGTTGCTAATGTAATTGTAACACTCCATCTTGTTGCCTTTCACATCCCTTGCTGGATTCCTCTGCAGGCTGGCCTTGGCTTTCCTAATCCTATCCCTGCATGATCAGACATCTCTTTACTCCTTCTGGGTCACTGTTCCCTCCTTCCATCTCTTGTACACTTCCTTTTCAGTCAGGAGTAACTTGTTTGTCCATGCAGGTCTCCCGCCATCTTTTCTTGCCTTGCTGTGTGTGTTGGGATGGACTGTTCTTGAGCTTGGAGGAGGTGAGCCAGCAGGAGGTTCAGCTCTCCTTGGACCTCTCTTCTCTGCAGGACTGTCTCTAATGGGATTCTTCCAAGCAGATCCCTGAAGAGGCCAAAGACTGCTCTCCTGAAGTCCAGGGTTGTGATCCCTCCTCTCAGGATCCTGAACTAAGACTTTCACCCCTCCCGACCAGTCCTTCCCTGTCTGTAAGTATGAAGTACAGCAGTGCATGTACCCTCACGGGACCCTGGCTCACTTATGTCAGGAAGTTGTCATCAATGCACTCCAGACACTTTCTGGATTGCTGCTGTGTTGTACCCCCAGCAGATAATGGGGTAGCTGAATTTCCCCAGGAGGATCAAGGCCTGTGGTCATGCAGACTCAGTTGCAAAGGCATAGGAAAAATCTTCTGTCAGAAAATATAAAAACCCCTAAACTAAACTAAACCTTCAGAATGTATCTCTCTCCTAGACAATCTTAATAGTTTGTTCTGATTGCCAGTATCTCGTCATAAAATAATTATACCTGTAATAAAAATATTATTATAATTGAATATCTAAGTTTTTTTCCTACTCAGATTTATTTTTCAATGAGAAACTTGCACTGGGAGGCTCCCGAGGACTGCTTTTTCCTTAGGGTCTATTGAAGGAGCTGACCTTTTTTAGGTCTGCTTTCAACAATTTCTAGAATCAATCTGTGACATTTTTCAAAATGTAATCTGGAAATTAATTGTAGAGAAATGTTTCTGTGCCTTCGGAAAGTGTTAGTAAGTGTGTGGGTGGTGTAACGTGGGAGACACATTAGTTGCTATACATAGGAATGAAGTATGCACAAGAAGAATAAAAGGAGGGAATGTGATCAATGCTGCTACCCACACTGTTCTGGATTTTGGATGGACTGCAATTAGTTTGACCTCCATACTTTAAATGTTAATGTCTGGAGAATTCTGGAAGGTGTAACTTGCTATTATTAGCATAATTAACTGAAAATTAAAACCCTCTGATATTACCATTAAGAGTTATGCTCTGTTCTGTACTGTCAGCTACACCTAGACACTCCCGCCACTCAAATCAATACCTGATGTTATATCATCATGACATTTTTGATCATGTATACATATCCCCACATTTAGAAATCCTAGGAGAGAGCAGGTATTTTGTTGTTTTGATAAAGCATCTGGGTTTTGTCATTCAGAAGTCTGGGAAAAATAAGTACAAAATATGTGTTAAACTGAGATTGTACTTTCAACAACAACAAAAAAATCAATACAAAAGCAACAAAAAATCCTACCCAAATAGGCAGCACCTAGTGAATAATAACTTCATTTCTGTATAGCTCAGGGGGGTTGCAAGGGGAGTGTGAAAAGTTCATTATTATCAACCAGAAAAAAAAGAGAGTGCTAAGAAGAAAGAATCGTATTTCCTATTGGGATTTCTCTCAGACTAAATGATTTGCATGAAGGGCGCCACATCAAACACATTGGGTGCCCTTTTTCAAATATTAATGTGAAGCTTGTTTCAAGTTCTTTCTTGACTTTGTGCCACCTTGTATCAAAGGAAGTTAAAAGTAGGACTTGGGAGGAAAAAAATACTTTTCCAACTGTTTCAGCACTTAGCAAAAATCTTTCTGTATTTGATCAGTTCTGCTTCAAACTTTTATTATTTTTACAAACAGGCACATTTTTATAGCTGTGCATTCTATGACAATCTGATTTGGGCTTTTCTCCCCCTTTTTTTGACGTTTTCCATTTTGCAGCGATGAGTGTCATGACTGACCCACTCAGAACGTTTCTGCACTACGTAATTTAATTATCTGCCTTAGTCTTTTCTCCCATGTGTGATAATTTATATTATTTATATACTTGACCAAGATTACACCAAAGTATGCCTTATATACTTGACCAAGATTACACCAAAGTATGCCATAGAAAACGGAGCCCTTAAGATTAAATGTGCATAGTCTGAGCTGTCTTAATCTTGCCTAATTGAACTTTTAAACACCTACATCTAAGCTAATCAGCCTGTGTTCCTCATACAGTCAATGGGGAGAAATAGGCACCTCCCCAGGACGGTTCAGCTCAATTAGTTGTCTGAGAGAGATGACATGAATTCTGCTCCAGCAATAGCAGTTTCATTTAACTGACTATAAAAAAGGAGCCTAAAATGCTTAGCTTGTATTTAAATTACAACATTTAGACATAAACAGTTAGGTAATTCCCACTGTAAGTAACTCAATAACAGCATCAACAAGAAAAAATACAGTGAACTTACTTTCTGTCTGTTTTCCCCTCTCCTCAGAAACAGAGAAAGCAGGAGAAAAGTGGCAGGAATTTTTGCTGAGAAATGAAAACATAAATAAATTTATCATAAAAATACAACAGATTACAAATATTATATAGCATGAGAGCAATTATTAGAGATAAGAAATGGAATTATGGAAATCTGCAGAACAGCAGTCCCAGGAGAAGTTGGGGACACGGTCTGCAGGACACAAAATATGAAGTTATGATGAAATAGGAATAAAATGCAATTTGTAATTGGTAACTTAGGAAGTGGTGTTATCCTAGCCTGAGAACTAAATGTTCTCCACAAACCCTGGGAAGAAATCTTCACTGAGCTCTCACAGGCTACGGTAGAGGAAACTTTAAATTCAGAATTATCAGCCAGATTTGTAGCTGAAATAATCACCACAGAGGTGGTACAACTAAAGATCCTGAAGCATTTTCAGCAAAAATAGTCCAAAGTGCTTTGGAGAATAAAGGTAAACAGGTTGTTTGGTCTGTAAGACACAGATCTTCTAAGCCCTTTTCCTTACTATTTTTCATAAAAAAGAAATTAGAGAGAGATTAAAGTGAACTACTGTCAACAAACATGTGAAAAGCCTAACACTGCTACTGAAAAACAGAGTAAAATTTAGACCTAATGGTTCTTTATGTGCTTCTTAGTACACAGAAATGTCTTCACACTGCAGTCAATATGACTTTTTTTCTTGTAAGTCACAGAAGCAGCAAAGTTTTATAGGAATTTCCTGTTGATGTTTTTTATGTAAAATAAAAGCAAAGTAATTAACATTTTTCAGACTAGTCTTATTTATGGCCATAAGCAAAATAAAATATAATTATCCAGCCTTTAAAAACATTACCTAGCCCACACACAAGTGAAAGAACATTCTGATCATTAAGAATGGATGATGTGGGTAATGTTCTTCCCTTTTGCATACAGATAAAAATTCCTGATTTTAATATAGTTTCCTTTTTTCATCCTCATTCCCTTAGGATGAGTTTTTTGTCACTTGTAGGCTGGATGTATTTTGCATGAGTTTTTATTTACATTTTCTTGTTTTTTTTCTTGTTTCAGCTAAATTATATAGGCATTTTTGCACATTTTAAAGCATTATGGCCAAAATATTCATAAAAGAGCTGAACTTCAATATCATATTGTAAACCTGTATAATGTAAGTTGATACTAGTAATTACTGTTGGGAGACTCTGCTGTACACCTTTGGCAGCCCCATATATATTGAATTAGCCAATATTTCTGTTGGAGCATAGAAAAGCAGAATCTAGATCTATGAAATTAGTGACAGAAAGGCTTATTAGGTTGTCTAGCTGATAATACAACAAATCATGAAGAGTACCCTAAGCTGAGAAGAATGGGCATAAGACCTTTTACCACTTAGCAATGCACTATCTGTGTATTTGCCATAGTCATAAATAACAAACATGTAACATTAGAAAAGGTCTGCACTGGCAATTTTTGTTGGATATTTTCCAAGTAATATGTCTGAGCTATTTGGTTCCTTGTTTTCACCATTATCAGTAAAATGAAGTTAGAGGAAAGAAAAACAGCATTGCACATGCAACAATCCTCATTTCCTTTCTACTCTACCAACTTTTCCTACTGTAGATCTTATACACAGAAAAGAGTAGCTAGGGTCAACTATGTTCCAGAACTGGAACAAAAGCAGTTTGCTTTTCCAAGCTTCCTCCTAACACACAAGGAAAAGCAGCAGTCAATGCTTATCTGAAGCTAGTAGAGTAATTAGAAGATTTTTGTAAAAAAAAGGGAAATGTTTTCTGCTTCTTATCTTGATTTAGTGACAGCTCGAAGCAAAAATAAACAGAAGAATGAGATCACTACAGTTACATATTGCAACCCATTCAACTTTAAGCTACATTTTCCACCCAGTTTAATCAAGTTTTAATTTCCTATCAGCTTGTTCTTAAGGAATGTATTAAACATCAACATCCTGAACTATTATAGAGAAGGTTGAAAGGATAAATGTCTTTGCAGGAGAGGTATTCCTGGGAAAGGCAGAGATTCATAAAGCAATATTCAGTGTAAGTAGTGGTAAAAAGTAATTTCATTCCTTCAGTTTACATGGACTGTGAGCCTACTGAATTACATTTAAGATTCTGTTGCAGATGTTACCCCACTCTAAAAAGTCCTGATGTATCTCATATGATCTCGAATTGTTGTAAAACACGGTGCATTACCAAATAACTCTTAACAAAGACATGGCCTTAAGATTCCTGTACCTGTTCCCATGTCATCTGCAACATGCCTGCATCAGGAAAAAAAATGTGACCACTCCCCTACCCATTCCAGCTAGACCCGATCTTTCAAAGCCACCAATAAGACATGAAAAAAAGCCAGTGTTCCCCTGCACACTGTCAAGGGGCAGACTTCAAGATTTTTCCCTGACTACGAAGTTAGAGATTTTTGTGCAGGAACATTCTGCATCTTTTGCCGTCATTCCTCTGCTATGAAAACCCCTGAGAATGTTCCACTTTGGGGAATTCTATTTCCAGAATGCTAAAGCAGCTTTTAGTTCTCTTCTTGAGAACAAAATCAAAATGTTGTCATTTTGCACAATTGTTAAAAACTCTGCCTGGTTTTCAAACACCGTCTTCGTTGCTCCTGCTTTTTCCTGAGCAGAACTTTCTGCCATTTCAACCTTTATAAAAAGAGGAAAAGGAAAGAACAAATAATTTGATCTCTGTAGTCAGAGCACAGCAATTTATAAAGACTTAGCTGACAGTTTACTTTCCCTAAGTATCAAAAAAACTATTTTCCAATTAATACACATCTCTTTTAAAAGTGCGATTCCTGAGGTGGCCAAAACTCAAAATTGTCCTTCAAAAATAATTTCCTGTGCAAGATCTCTAAAACTACATAATACAATGCATTGTGACTGCCAAACTCTGCACCATCATTTTAAGAAAGTGAGAGAACCACTATTTAAGGTCATAAAATACAAGTTCGTATCTGTCTTTCCAACTCCACCCTCAGTACACATCAGATCAGAAACACCCTTTCCTGGACTGAATTAGAGCTATTCAAGTGTCTACCAGACAGCAGTTCTGGGTAATATGAGAAACCTCAATTTTGCACTGTTGGGCAATGGTTCCATACAGCTGTGTAGCCTTATGGTTCTGACTAGCTGCATAGCCATTACAGGTATATTGTATTGCACAACTTGCTATTTATATTATGCTAAAACTTGTAATGGGACAAAGTTGTACTCATAAAACAATGCAATTTACTCTCAGGACATTTATCAAAAGCTTGTGTGAATAATCTTCCGTCTTGACTATTCTAATGGATCAAGCCTTTGATGTGTTTGAGAGTTCTACTTTCCCACCTTTTTGTCTCAAATCACATTTTTAAAAATAAAAAATGTTTCAAGTCTGGGTAGAAATATGATGAAAACTCAGTTTTCTGGAGGAAAAGCAATAGAGCAGGTATCTCAGTGCATATATCCAAGTCTCCAGATACTGTTTTCTAGTAATTTAAGTTGGAGTTTATCCCCTGGTATATGGAGTTATGATTTCATCACACTGAGGGCTAATACAAAATGCATTAACCGCAAGTGGGGAGCTATAAAAATCCTGAAAGCCAATGGTTTAATACATGAATTTCTAACTCAACTGATACTGTATAAAGTGTTAGCAGTAAACATTGGGCCACAAGGGGATTACCAGATCATATTGTACACTCAGTGTAAGATCTCAGCCATGCTTCTGTTTGATGCTTGCAGTGTTACTGTTTGCCTCCCCATCCTGTAAGGGAGTAGCATAGTCAGTTAGCTATTTTTCACTGGTGTCTCTTTTTTGACCAGTATTTTATAACTTGACAACATATATGGACAAAAGAAAATCTTGAAAGATCTCTTAGGAAGGAGACAAGAAATACTCCTTGAGATTACCATAATACCTGTTTGTTAGTGTTGGTGTATTCCACATATCAAAAGAAAAGAAACATAAATATAAAATTTCTATGAACAGTTAAAAATTAAACTGATAGAATACACTGTGTAAAGGAAAGTTTCCTAGAAGTATCCTAGGTTTAAGGGAAGTGTGATAAAATTTGTACAATAATGGAAAATTATATAATAATGCAGTTCTTAACATCTTAAGGAAGATCGTAAGTCCAGGATGTAAGGCCAAGGTCCTTTAATTGTGTGTTGTTTATTCAGAACTTTTAAACAGATACTTCATTCCTGAAAGTGGGTAGTTTTATAGATATGTTACTCATTTGAGCTGTTCTTTTCCTAAGGTAGGATTTTCTAAATTAAATATTATTGGATCATAAAAAAAATTCCTAGAATGGCAAGAAGTAATAAATCCATAATTGTATTAACTGTGTAAAAGTTAATAGATATTTTAATTAAAGAACCACCCTAACAGGATTAGAATTCACCGCCCTATAAAGGCTGAATCGTGCAGTGTTTCATTATTTCTGAGAAAGTACAGGTGCTAAATTAACTACAGGAGACCTCATCTTTTGTTCCTTGCATAAAATAAAAACATATTGTAAATTAAAATGAAAAAATTAATTTACAAGGTTATCACTACAAAGTTCAGACAAAGCCTGTTGGCTGGTAAAGCTGGTCAGGAATTTGCCGAGGTGCTTCTTTATTTGAGAATGTTGATCACAGGAACGAATGATTTCTGGGAAATGGCTCTATTTCATAAAACTTAAATCAGAAAAAGTGTCTTAGGACTTGTCAGGGTTTCTGATCACAGCTGGAGCACAAGAGCCGGGAACATTTCAGTGGTCAGACCTCTTACCCTGCAACACAGGCAGCTGCTTTGTACAGAGCCATGTCAAGAAGCGGACCTGAGTTTCCTGCACCTACCGAGTGTGCCAGTGGTGTGTGAGCTGCGCGCAACACCAGCGGCCTGTGGCACCGATGGCCGCCTTTCCCACCTAGCAGCAGACTAAACACTGTGCTGTGTGCCAGCTAGAAAGCCACGTGTTCCGAGCAGTGCTTGACTTCTGGCTGACTTGCTGTCGGGAGCCAAGGCGGTGTATTTGACCATATTTCTCATGGTATCTCAGTTTCGCAGTATCTTGGAAGTTTCTACATGGTACCTTCCCCTGAATTGTAGGGGAGGAGTAGGAACCTGTTTTCAGTTATTTTTTAACATATATTAAACTCCTTTGACTTTTCTGTAAGCAGCCTTGCTTTCAGTCCCACATAAAAAAGAATTAATAAAAAAAAAATCACAAAATTTTCACATTAAAGAAAAAAAAAAGCTTACATTCAGTCAAGTGTCTTCTTCGTACCAAGCACGTGTACAAGCAAAGTGTCATGAAATTTAGATTAAATACCACTGTTTTGATACCTGACCACCAATTTTTTAATTGCAGAGTAGTTTTCATGCTAAAGATGACTGGAAGAGATTGCTGGACACTGACTGAATGCATAAGTTGTCAGAAGCAATCTGTTGATGGAATACCAAATGCAGATGATTATTTCCAGTGGTTGGAGGAACACATAAATGATCTCTGCCTTTAACTTTACTAACAGCAATGCTTTTCATTCAGTCTCTTGTTGGATAAAAATTAAATAAAAAATCAGCCAGCATCCCTCAACTTGGCAATATGATGCCAAAACCTATTTGCTCTATTTCTGTGATAAATGCACAATTCCTTGCATAAATTTGTGCCTCGGAGTTCCCAGGCTTTACAGATCAGTTTCTATAAGTTAAATGTCTCCACAAATAGAAAGACTTTTACAGGAAAAATAAAAATTCTTTTATGTAGCATTTTTAGCAAAGGCTCACACATTCGTCCATTTTTTTATCAAAGGCTTTCTATACTGACGCAGAAGTTCGGATTCATCTGATCTAACATAGGTATCTGCTTTGTAAATGTTTGTATTCGATCTTGTCATCAAGGCTCCCTTCAGAGTCAATGGACTCAAATTGGCACTACACGTGCAACTTGTGTTATCCTAATGTTTACACATATAAAATAGATAAGGAACAAATCCTAATATATGTATGCCTATTTCTTTCCATTGGCTACAAAAAGAGTCTAAGGTAATAAGATCTGGGTTGTAGACAGCGAGATGTAGATATCTGCAGAAAAATGAGATGAAAGACTTGTTAATAAAAACTTTTATTCCAAAAGCTAAGTTAATATAAGTTAGGGACAATATAATATGCATGCAATTTACACTGCAATGGGAACAAGATTAATGACATAAAATATTAATGATCATGTTGATAATGAAATATTTCACTGGATCTTGGAAACTATTGTGGTTACTGCCTTTAAAAATGACATACACACAGGTTCCTTTTTCAAATCCTGTCTCCTTTCCTTGCTTAAGACAGCAGCTATATGTTTTCAACAATAAGACTAATACTACTACAAAGGAATTATTTCTTTACTGTCATTGTTACACAATCATTATGTTAATACTGTATCAGATGCATGACTATAAAAATAGTGTAGAGTTATCATTTATAATTTCCCAGAGCCACATTTGGATATGAATTTTAAAAAATGTATTTTGATTCCAGTACATTTTGAGATATGAATTCTCCATCTGTTCCTTCCCACTCTTACCTTATGGTTGATATTTAGTTTAAAAACAGCAAAGTCAATACAACCCATTATAAAAGACATTTTAGTAGGCAAACATTTCTATGCTATATTGAATATGCTCTGTATAATAAAAGTGATTTGAACAACCTGCACTCTATTTCAAGGTTATTAGTTTGCAGAAAATATGGGCTTATATCAGGAAAGAGGTACAATGCAGTTGCTGCTGTATTACAGTGGTGTGAACAAAGAGAATAATTATCAAAATAGGACATCCTGAATAATCTTCACATTTTATACTCTAAGTACATGAAGAAATAATTTGAAAATAATGTCTTCATTTTACACACATTGAAATCCTTTGCAGGCCCCTCCCCCTCACACACTGATTTCAATGGAGGAGGCCCACAGCCAAGAACATTTTATTTATGCCTTTCATCATTTCGTGGAAAATAATTTCAATACAGAGAATGGGAGGGGAAGAAAACAGAATTTGCCATATGTTATGCTATATAAAGAATAAGCAATTGCTGACACATCATGGAACCAGCTCTTCGTTTCACAGGCTGTTCCCTGTACCCCATTTTATACACAAAGGCAATCTGTGCCCTTGAGCTGATGGAGAACTTGGGCAGGCCCTGAGTCCCTGCCAAGGGATCAGGGGCCTGGGGCATACCATGGCCCAGGATTGTCCACTCCCCAGCAGATAATCTATATGTACATAAAAGAAAGGCCATGATTCTGGTGCTGGGCTTCGGTTTTGGTTTTATACCATCACAAATAAAGTAATAGAAGGTAAATGTTTATTAATCCCTTCATCCAAGTTATACCATGATCAAGGTTTTAGTTTTATTTTATTGATTATTTTTAGCCATTTGTATGTTGCCTATTTGTATCAATTCTAAGTTTTTTAAAAACTAAAGGTAAGCTTTTTTGCCTTTTTTTTCTTTTCTTTTTTTCCCCTTTTCCCTCAAACCACAGCTAAAATAAATAGAGATGCCTGTAATATAATATTAGGCAAAGGAACTGGAAATGAAGGTCCTGTGTGAGATTCTTGATTTCACTGTGCTTCTGCCTGTTTTCAAACCAAGAAGAAATGGGATAATAATTACCACAGTCTGTGCATAGAAGTTGCCCCCAGACCCACAGGTTGGTGGAGGCTGGGTGCAGAGAGCTGGATTCCTCCACATCCTACATAAACCCTGCCTTGGCTTGGCTGTCTCTTCGCAACCCATTGCTTGGTGCAGCACCCACAGCCACCAGTTTTACCTAGGGAATCATAGGAAAAAAGATCTTTTATGCCACACACATTTTTTACTGCCTTGTGGGTATAACCTGTTTCCTTACAGCTCTATCAGAAGACTACCTGCTCACTGTCAAAACCAATTTCTTCTGACCTGGGTTGAGATGCATTTGCAGGATGCAAATGGGTATTTGTTGGATGCTATTGTTATTGTTCTCTGGGTCTTATGACAGACAGGGCACACATTGCTCCATGGCAATTCATTTATCTTGTTTGAAACATGCAAGTTCTGGAAAATTACTTTTAGTTACACACAAAATATTTAGGCTAGCTGGCTACTTATTACAGGTTTTTTACTTTTTTTTTCTTTCATCTTGCCAATCTGTTTAGTCCAAGAATACAGGCTACAGGGCTAATAAGGTACAAACCCCTAAGTACTCGTTACTCCTTCTGAGTATCTTTTTAAGCAGTAATCTGGTTACTCTGTTTATTATCTTCTTAAATAATAATAACTATAATTATTATTATTACTATTATTTTAGGCCCATAGTAAAGCAGAAAATGTTAGTATTACCTTCAAAATTCAAAAATTTTCAAAATAAAATATAATAAAATAAAGTAAAATAAAAACCAGCAAAAAATGGCAGAAAGACCAAGAACCCTGTGAAAAGTATTGCTAAACATTTATTCTTTGACTTTTGTAATTAGCTGATGTTGATCCACTTGGTCAACTACTAATATTTTGTTCTTCTCTATCAAGGCCTCACACAATCAGCTTTAGTTCTTTGAGTTCTTTCACGATCACATAAAAATTACAAAAATAAAATTCAAGCTATCAACATGCTTAAAATTAGGAATTAGGAAAATAAAAACTGGTCAGGACTAACCTTGCCATTCCTATCATTTTATACCATCTATTTCTCTAAAGTAGGCAGGCAGCATATATAACCTTTTCATTCTGCAAACATTTCTTCCTTGGCCTAAGTGTAAATTGAGACTAACAAACAGGTTATGGTATTGTTTCATAATGCTTTATTCAGTGTTTTACCATCCATTGGGGAGTCATCTGATGGACCTAACACAAACACTTAATGTAATTTTACTTTAACTTCATTGTAGTCATAGGCTACCTGCTATCCTTCGCGACCTTAAAGACTCACCGCTCCAGGCTCCTGTCAATTAACACTTTGCAGGGGCTCCTGGACAGTCTGACTTGGCTCTGATCTGCCTAATGTACTGGAGAGGAGTTGAGTGGAGTGTGATTAAATATCTGTTGTGCAACAGCTATCTAGGCAGGACTGAGATGAATAAGTCCATTTGTGTTTTTATTCCCTCTGGTTTAAGCAGTTTGACTGCCTGCCTATTTAAGCTGCTCAAGCAGGTTTAACAGTTTCATGTCCCATCTCAGACTCAGGGTTATCCACAAGTTGCCTCAGGTTCTTGCAAGTATTTGAAGTAACTGAGGTGAACACGCNCCCCACCCCGTCCCCGTCCCGGAGTATATATCTGGAGGAATATATGGAAAGGGATCTGCAAAATTCATAAAGGGTGGCTCTGATTTGGATAAACCCCACCAATTTTTACAAGTCACAACAGCAGGCATGAGGCAGGACAAAGGGACCTCCCATTGGACTGCTCAAAATATTATCCAGATAGTTGTTAGATCCAACATCTTGAAAATCACCATACTTCTTGACCAACATTTGAACAGATCAAGAAAAAATATCAAAGGGCTTAATCTAGGATCATTTACTGTCCCTATGTTGTAGATGAGGACTTTTCTTCTGTTGAATTCTAATACATTTTAAGCAACTCAAATACTATTTGTAAATGTTAACTTATTTTTAATTTAACAAGATGAAAACCACTGTATATTTTATATGTTCAATTTTTCACATGCCATTAGTTCATCTAAACTCTTCTAATTCTTATGACATGTCTATTCTAAATCTCTTGAACAGAAAAAACAATCAACCTTTTCTAAGGCTGGGCAGTTAGTTTTAAATTTAATGTCTCTGAAATCTTGGTTAAACTTAGAGCAGGAAAATGGTGATAAAGGCAATATTAATTATTAGAATAGGTGTTTACTGGAGTCATAGAAAAAAGAGTTCTCAAGTTAATTGAAAGTAAATGCGTACTGATGTGAAGGAGAGTTTAAAAAATCTGATTTTGAATAGAAGTTTAAAACAGAACACCTTGAAGTTTAATAGCTTTATTAATTCTAGTTCAGAAACCCTGGATTTCTCACCAGAGCCCAGAAATTTGAAAATGCTGTTTATAAGTGATTGATTCTGCATTGTAAATTTGTGTATACAAGATTTCTTGCCAAGACCTGTGGAGGAATTTAGGATCCCAACTCTCACTGAAGTTGAATGGAAAATGAGGTTCCTAGATACACCTTTAAATCTAGTCCCTTACCTTTTTTACTGCCTCACAGAGTGGTAGATATATGCTTTCATTTTAAACCTTCAACTTTTTAAAAGCTTTTGTCAAGCAAGGAAGAAAATAATTAGAGGAAAAATCCAGAAAAATTGTATTTGACTACTGTTGCCCAGAGCTATGCATTAATAGGTAATACATATATTGCACACACTAGTATGTAGTACCAAGCTGAAATGTTGCAAAAAGTGGAATAGGAAGATAACAAGAGCTTGTTTAACTATATGGCTTGAAATGCTCATAATATTGTCAGAAAAAGGTCCTGAGATGTCTAAATCTAAATTGATAGTCAAGTAACCTTTGAACACTATGAAGTTCCAGTGGATTTGAATTCAACTTTCCAGTTTATGTTCAAATTTAATTAGAAAGGTTTTGTACAATTGGAATAATTGGACTCAAATTTCTGTTTCTAATTGTTTCTTGGACCAAGGCTTATCCATTTAGTCTGGAAATTTCTTTTAAAAACCACCTCTGCCCTTTACTACTAGTGTATTCTTTCCACAATTATTATTGTGCATAGCGGTGACTTACTTGCTTTTTTATTTTGACAACATTGCTTTAAGGACTCATTATTCATAAAGTAGGAGGCAACCTTTGAAGATGATAAGAGCCATGCAATGTGCTCAGTCAAATAGCAAAAACAGTACTTGAATTCAGTCTTCTTTCAAGTTTGATCTGCCTCTGAGAATCAGGAATGGTACAATAGAAATTAGTATGTGTATGAACTACCTACAAAAAGACTTTTTGCAAAGGGCTCTACCTCATCCTTCTCTTGCTCTCTTTTGGTCTCAGTGAACTTTTTTCCAGGTTGCTGAATGTGTTATATTAAGAATTTAAACTTGACTCACTAAAATAGGCATATGAAGCAAGTAATCAGAGAAATAGAATTTAGTACATCTCTTTTACCATTTTACTCTTTTAAGCTACAATGTCCTATGGCAAAAAGAGCCGGTCTACATTGGAATTTCAATCAGATTTTGAAAAAAAAAAAGAAAAAAAGCAGCCCTCATTCCTGATCTAACTGGAAAAAATGAAGAAAAAAAATAGAAATACTGTGATAGCTACGTAGATAGCTTGATTAATATCACCCTGTGAAAGTGTAAACAGAATAGAATGCCTTATGTGTCTGCTTGATTCAGTGAGGCAATAGCCTTGTAGTTTGCTTATTTTTTATTTCTTCCATTTGCTGTCTTGTGTTTATTTTACATTACAGGGCATTTATTTTGCAGGAGGAACTTTTCCTCTTATATCATTTCTCTCTTGTGGTACCACACTGTGCATGTTATGTTTATTCATGAACAATGAAACACATTTCCTGGGCACTAATGAATGCATTGTTTTAGACCAAGTCTCAATCTAAGCTTAAGTCCATTCCTGTTCATAATAATTTACTTAAAGGGACTTAGGCATTCACATAAGTAAATTATGTGCTCAACTGTTTTGTTTTATGGGCATGACTGTTCTTTTTTTTTCAGTTATTAAAATGGTATTGTTTTATAAACTATGTAATGAAGAAACTGAGATTGGTAGATTACCCTCACCTTATTATTAGATATTCCTTACAACACAATTATATACAGCTTCAGCAGGGACACATAGGGAAGTCCTGTTTGTAAGGGTAAGATTTAACATTATTAATTCAAGAAAGGAGCAAACTATAAATCCTCCATACTATCTGAATGCTACTCATTATTCAGCTAAGTAGATCCACCTACAAATCTCATGGAGATGCCACCCCAAACAGTGGTTTTTATTTGCCACTTCTGCTTAGATTGTATCACATGGGAAGTATGTTTATTTCATGGAGCTGATGAAAATTTTATTTCCATGTTCTCCAGAGAATGGCAACAGAGGGCTCAAGAACCTTGGAAGTGGGTGCTCCTGCAAAGTCAAATAATTTACAGACTTTTGATTGTACTCCTTCTGCAAATGTTACACAATATCAAATGTCATTTAGTACAACATCAACCAGGGACACCCTAAAACTGCCCAAGACAGTCGTTATGGAAGATGGCAGTTTAGAGGTAGCTAAGTCACTGCCTTTGCATACTTCCTTGATATAGTCATATATTCTGGCATCCTGTTGTGGCTGATTGATTAGGGTTATGGAGCAGATACAATTTCAAAACTACAGACAGTTCAACGGGGAGCAGAAGAGTAGGTTTAGATCCAGGGCTTTTAGCTCTGGATTTGCCCAAACAAAAACAGGACAAATTTGCATAATCTTCAGTGTAACTGGCTTTTAATCAAAAGTGATTTTAACATAAATATTGAGATTCTTCTTCCTGAAGCAGTATGATTGTTTGCATTTCGCCTTGAAGCAGGATATAAGTGCAGATGCCATTCGGCTGGAATGCTGACAGCTAGCCGAACTCTGAGGGCCATGACCCAGCTGAAACAATTATTTATGCTGAGGAAAAATGTGCAAGTAGCTTCCTATGCAGAAAGCAGAAAAGAAGCACTTTGTAACAAATATATAATCTCTTATTTACAAGCTGAGATAAAAACCAACCAGCCAAACAAACCAGTACAACTAATATAAGACTTAAAAGTGAGCACGCAGCCCTGCACTGGATAGTGTTGTTCCCCCAGATCAGATCTTTGAGGGAAATTTAAAAGCTAGTTTGTCACATGGGCTATCTAAGGCACCAA
This sequence comes from Pandion haliaetus, assembly GCA_013401275.1. Classification (NCBI taxonomy): domain Eukaryota; kingdom Metazoa; phylum Chordata; class Aves; order Accipitriformes; family Pandionidae; genus Pandion; species Pandion haliaetus. Next base: position 34,693 of record VYZV01033787.1, on the reverse strand, counting down.
CAGAACCAAGGTAGGATGAGGCTACTCTTCTCACTCCTATCTGTGTCAGCAAAACAAGCACAAGCAAGGTTATATTCCTGCTAAATTACTCTCCAGAGTTGATAGCTGGAGAGAGAGGAAAGATAAGAAGAGTAAATTGAACAAAGGCTATTTACTGTTGCTTGCTATGGCAACACAGCTGAAATAGTATGTATGCTACTATAAACCAAAAAAAAAGCACAGAAAGAGTGTTGTTTGAGTATGGCAGCTGGGCTATATTTTGTCAACAGGTATGACTTCACTTTATTTAACCTCCGAAGTGATCACAAGAAAGGCATTTGCAGAACAGAAGTGTACCTGAAAAATCATAAACTCGGCATGATCTAATAAGCTTTCTGAGAGGTAGGCAGCACTAGTCCAGTTCAAGCATCAAAACAGCTCAGTTCATGGGCAGAGGTGAACAAGACCTAATGTAGTCACGGTCTGAGCCAAAATGTCTCTGAGGTTTTTCTCTGGAGGAAGTAAATTGACCTCAACGTTGTATCGAAGGAGGGAGCATCAAAATAATCTGAGAAAAATTCAACATAGACAAACGCAAAATTATATATTTTGTGTAAAATCCACAGGAGCTACACATACACCATAAAGACATCGGGTACCATTTAGGGACAGACTTTGGCCTCATTATGGATATATACTTTTTTATGACCGTTACCTCAACGCTTAGGGACAAATGCAATGTTAGGGAGTACTAGGAAGGAACTGAAAATAACTGAAAAGCCATGGAAAAAAAATATTTTGTCAATTTATTAATCTGTGATGCATTCATAGTGTGAAAAGCCCAGGAACTCAGGTCACAGTATTACAAAAACAATAGAGAAGAACTTGAGAAAGACACAAAATATTATCAGAGTTGAAGAACAGCTTCATTACAAGGACAGATGCATTAATGTAATACTCCCAAGCTTGGAAGGAAGACAACTGGGGAAGGAGGGAGGAACACAAAGAGAAGGGAATGGATAATGCTCATGAATTACAACTAGTATCTACAATTTTTAATAGCAGAAAACCTAAGGGGCACAAAACCTAAATTATCAGGTGGAAGCTTTAAAACAAACAAAAAGATGCTTGTTTCACACAGTACATAATTAAAATGTGACATACATTGCCAAAGGATGTTTGGATGCCAAGCTATAAATGTGTTTGAAAAGTGAGTAGGCAAATTCATAGAAGAAAAGTTAATTGCTGTCTACTAATTCGAATATTGAGGATAAAACATCCAGCTCAGGAAGTCCATAAACTGATGATTTGTCACAATACAGGAGGAATATAGTGCGGTCAGAAGGAGGATATAATAATGGAAGTATCATTGTACTCCTCCTTGTGCACTGCATTGAAGAACCAACTACTCATCTTGTCTAAAACATTGCACAGCATGGACCAAAGAGGTTACTTAGCAGTCACTGCATATACCTGAAAAAGTTTTGCCATGAAGTGCATTATTTGGGAATTGCAAAAGATGTGCAAGCTTACCTGACATCATTAATAAAAATGGTAAAATATCTGTGTTATGGAGAAATTATATCAAATAGCATGCTAACTGAAAATGGATGTACACATTCTAACAACTGCAGGATGAAACCAGTACAAAACCTTCCTGGATAAGAAAGAAAGTTGTCATCATATATACATTTTAGGAGACAGCTAAGCTTCAGCAAAATGTTTATACATACATGCAAAGTTATTTTTTAAATAATAGAGTCTTTCTTTAGATTAAATGAGAATTTTCTTATAAAACAGGGATATTTTTAACAAAAGGTATCAGTTGATTAACTTATTCAGTGATTATATTAGCCACTGTAATAGTTTTGTTTAGAAATATATTTTGCTGCAAAGTCAAGATTTGTTAAAAAAAATGTAGAGGAAGACAGGAGTTAAGGTTGATGCTTGTTAAACAGCTATTTCTAGTTTATTATATGGGCTGTGTCAGATGTATGTCTTTAATATTCATTTTCTTACTTTCAAAATGATTGAGTAGGTACTTGAGCAATTCACTGCCTAATAAACATTTTTCTAAATGTTTTTCAGTGTTGAGATTTGTAGAGGGAATTATAGAGACCCACACACAACAAAGACCTTAAACTATACATGTATACATATGTGTGTGTATGTGTGTGTGTGTACAGATACACATATACACATGCCTTTTATAATATTCTCTGGGGTTTATGTTCCCAAGCTTAAACATGGGTGTAAGAAGTGCTTTGCTAAATGAGGACCATCATTGCATATAATCTTTAATCAAAATTCCTACAGAAATATATTTGAAGTTTTGTCTCACTATGGTTTATATGAGGCTGTTGTTTTGGAACACTGTAAAATATCCCAAGGAATTAAGACTCTAATATTGAGTTTAATTCAATCTTTTTTTTAAATGCATTGAGCCAAATCCTAATACCTGTAATTCCAGTATAACCCAAAGACCATTGAGCTACTGGACCTGGGAGTCAATCCTCAGAGCAAGGTTTGCCCCAGACTTTAGGAAGACAAAGTACGGTAAATTTTGGAAAATCTCAATGTGAAAACTTTCAAGTTTATATGTGTAAGAGCATTAATCAAAGTGTGTATTAAAGCCATATTATTTGTAAAGAGGGGGTTGTAGCTGTAACTTTCTATATGTGGGCCTGAAAATTTACTGCACAATCTACATATACATCCACTATTTCTCCAATGAACCTTGGATGTTTGGCAACTAGGAACAACTAAGCTAGTAAAAATCATTCTAAATGCTCTATCTTGCTAAATCTTCTTAATGAATACTGTAAACTGAAACATAATTGCAATAAGCCACAAATCTTAATTAGTATTTTAGTGCAGTTATTTATCATCTGGACATAACATCTAAAGAGTTTAGGTGATAGATTTGTTCGCAGCTCTAGGTCCAAAATGCAGCTTGACACCGTATAATTAAAATTCCACTTACTACATCTTGTTTTACCTCTGTCATGAAAGGGAAACAGTACATGTGGGATGATTCCATAAGAGAAATCCACGAATGGTCTTGCTGTTGCCACAAGAAGAGGCAGAACATGGTCTCCAACAGACCAAATGTCACACAAGAGTGAATAGGTAGGTTCTGCATTATGGGATTATTATATGATTTGCTTCTTGCCGGGCAACGCAACTGTCTCTCAATTTAGTGTTCCCTTGCTAATACAGGACTGTCGTGGTTTCAGGTTCAGCTCAGCCGGTAACAAAGCACCACGAAGCCGCTCACTCACCCCCCACCCCCTCGCCTGGCCACGTTGGGATGAGGAGAAAATCCAAAGGCAGGCTCGTGGGTCGAGACAAGGACTGGGAGGGATCACTCCCCACTTATGGTCACGGGCAAAAGACAGGCTCAACTTGGGAAAAAAACAAAATCAATTTAATTTACTACAAATCAAACCAAAAACAAAACACAAGGGTATTAGGAAGGGAAACTAAACATCAGAACACCTCCCCCCACCCCTCCTGCCTTCCCAGCTCAGTTCCACTCCCGATGCTGTCTACCTCCTCCCCCCGGCGGCGCAGGGGAACAGGGGATGGGGGTTGAGTCAGCTCGCCACACATCGTCGCTGCCGCTTCTTTCCTCTGGGGTAAGATTCCTCACTCGTCCCCTGCTCCACC
>VYZV01033787.1:256-31036 GCA_013401275.1 Pandion haliaetus | reverse complement strand
AACTTCCCTGGCGTGGGTCCTTTCCGCGGGCTGCTCTCCAGTCACACACTGCTTCAGCGCGGTTTTTACCATGGGGTTACCGCCATCTTCGGGAGCCTCCGCTCCACCGTTCACCCCCATGGGCTGCAGGGGGACAGCCTGCTGTCTCACCACGGGCTGCAGGGCCATCAGCCTCCTCAGGCGCCCCTCCTCACCCTCCTTCACTGACCTCAGTATCGGCAGAGATGTTCCTCTCAGGTTTCCCAACCCCCACACTGCCGGTTCCCCTTCTTAAATATGTTTCCCAGAGGCGCTACCACCGTCACTCCCCACCTAGAGGCGGGTCCGACATTTTGGCGCGCGGGTCCGACATTTTGGGGCAGCGAATTCTTCCAGCAACTTCTTAAAGGGGCCGCCTCTGCAGCCCCCCTCCCCTGCCACCAAGGAAAACCGCGCCACACAAACCCATAACAAGGAGACACAGAGACATTTACAGGCTGTGAACCTTATTCCATTTCAAAATAACTCCACCATGGAACACATTAGTTTCAGAATCAGCTTTAGGCAGTTTGGTTTTTAGCAGAGATATGTTGAGCACTTGGCCGATTTTTATTTTTTTTTGTCTGAGACAATGTCTATATGAAGCATTTACACTTAGTACTGGCTAATGTTTATCCCTCAATTTAAAAACATACAAATTTTCCCTTCCACACCTTAAAAACATGTGTCCTTCACAGAAAACAGGTCTTTGAGGAGGCTGTTCGTGCTAATCTGTCCTCTCTCTTGAGAAGTGGACCTAATGAAATGGATATGGGATGTTTCCAAAATGTAAATACTAAGGATGTAATGAGTTTCTTCTGATCTGTGTGATTTCAATGCCTCACTTCAATGAAAAATCTCAAAAAGGTTCCTCACTCTGTGTGTATTTTCCTTTCATGCACAAGCATTTGTACAAAGTAGAAAAGCAGCAGTAACTTATGATGCTTTAACCACTATAATAGCTAATGGACTTTGAAGGGAGCATAATGGGTCAAATTCTGTGCTGCCAACCTGCTCCCCATACCCGCTGCCCTTGACAGCTACAGAGGTTTGCATGGCAGCTGTACTGTGACTGAGCAATGCATTGCTGCTTCCTTTGCCCTCTGCCTGGCTCTTCGGCTCTCCTTTGTGGGATTTGCATACAGCCCTTTGTGAATTCTTCTCAAATATATTTTAAGTACAGTAGAATTTTTTACAACTTGTCAGGAATACACAACAAAGATGCATTGATACTGAAAAGCTTCAATGGAATACAAAGGACTTGCCTTTGGGATGCCTGATTTACTTTCCCTTTTAAGGAAAGTGTTGTACAGTACATCATTCTGGCTGGCATCACACTGGATGTCTGTCAGAAGCTACCTTTTTTAACTGTCAACCCATCAAATTAATTGCTTTGTTCTGAATGTGGGTTGGGTGATGACATACTTTCTTCTCTCTTTTTTTTTTTTTTCCATTTAACCTACTGATAAAGGAGCTAGACGTTTGGAAGACAAAGTATAGACATTTTTGAGAAGGACAAAATGGACATTACAAGAACTGAAAAAGTAATCATGTTTATATCCTTATGAGGTAAGTAAAACTATACTGAAATGGTAGAACAAGTACAGGCATCTTGCCAACATACCACTCAGACTGCCATACAGCTCTTTTAAAACTTTGTCAAGTATTTTGGCACTGAGAAACTGCTGACAAATTAATATGTTTCTGTGCTGCATACAGCATCTATTTTGGACTGTAGTGCCGCACTAAACATATTTTCCCAAATGCACTCACTTAATCAGATTCTTTTTCCTCTGAGAGGTTTCCTTATCTACCTTAAACTATGCAAGAAGGTTTTTCTTTCAACTGGTTTTTATAAATATTTCAAATTAAGAATTCACTATTCAATCCTCTAGGGGCTTTGGACACTGCAATAATTGCATGTAATTTTGCTATATAGCATATAATTTTATCAAAAATGCAAAACTCTTTAGGCAACTGGAAACTTTAGGATGGTGTTCATTATGGATATACAAGAGTGGTGCTGTATAAGTGATGTTTTGCTTTCCTTGCTAATTTAAAATGTAAAGCAAACAAAAAAGCTTTGTTACCACTGGGCCAATAAAACTAGTGTATACACACAAATACAAACATTTTATCTGTATACATATATGTATGCACACATGCTTTTCATTGTGTTCATGCATTTCATTTAAAGTGAAAATGCTTCCAAGGAAAACATCTTATTTATATTATGATAAAAGGTATCTCTAATGAGAAAAAGTAAAGGAAATGAAGGACAAAACTTAGATACTGTAAATGCAGTGAGAGCAATGCCCTTCTTTAAATGAATAGCCTAGTACTCCCAGCCCCTATCCAGACTGCAGGAAACAGAATTCAATTTCTTCTTCTCTCTGATGAAATCTGAATCCAATACACCCAGGTCAAAAAACTGTTCTAAATGTCCTTCAAAAGGGTACAAATGGGGAAAGAGAAGTAGATTCATTCAGTCTCCCCTCTTCATACTGTTGCACCCTCTCTATACTCTTCCCACTTCCACTGTGCTAAAGCATGCCATGTGTATGCTGAACATTCATCATTTGGTGTCTTGGGACATATGCCCAGCGCCTTGAATAACCCCTACTACGAGAATAAGGGTCCCTCATCACCACTCCCCTGGACAGCCCATAAGATGTGACAGTGTGCATGGATCCAGATCCTCTGGGCACAGGAGAGAGTTGCACTGTCTCCCAGCATGAACGGTATCATGAGCTGAAGGCTGATAAAAGAAAATATTGATTTTGTGAATCTCCACTCCGCCCCCAAACTTCAGGTGAAATTGGTGGATCTAACAGAAGTAATTAATATTTTTTGATTTAATGAAAACTGCATTTTTAATGAATAAATTATTTATCAAAAAGAAAACATTCATTTCATTCAAGACTGAAGACAACGAGCTTCAACAGCATAGGCTCTTTTTCTTATGCCTGACATGGCAAAGCATTACTACTGTGCTAGAGTTGAGGCTGATTTACATTACTTAACTTTTCTAAATTGTAAAGTTCAGAGTCTGCTTTGGATGTTCTGGGTAGAAGTACATTGTAGGTGCTCTCATAACAAAAACCATCAATGTTGACTACGATTCAATGCAGTAACTGACATGCTGTATCATCCCTTATTATAATGTCAATAATTTTTCCAGTGCTGACCTTCTTTCAGATTCTTACAAAACCAGCAGGTGGGCATGTCAGTAGAAAGAGGCAATGGTCGTTCTGTCCTCCTACCATACTATTTAGGATAAGCAAAGTATTTCACTAGTAAATGGCTGCACCCCCATTCTGACAGCTCCTTGGAGTGTCTATAACTGTGTGAAACCTGATTGTCACCTTTATCATTTTACCCACCCACCACTGAAGGTTGGTAAGATAATTATCTTTACTTTCACTAAATGACTTTTGAGAGTACATAGTACCTGGGTTTGGAAATGCTTAATGGAAAAAGCTGGTCAGTCTTTTTCCCCCTTCCTCAGTCCTTTGTATTCTAAGTCAGGAAATAGTTGCCAAATCTATTTTTCTGATTTGTATTCCCAAATCTGTCAAATACTAACTAACCAACATGTGTATTTGTATCTCATTAATACAGTTCTTGCAATGCACTTTGGTGGCAGGAAATTGTGCTTAGAGAAGTATTAATATAAAGTAGAACACAGACAACAGGGCACTGAAGAAGGCAATTAATGCTACTTAGCTCCCTTTGTAAATGCCTATTTACTTCCAAGAGCAACTTCTGTTAAAGTAGTGTTATACTGAAGATGTCATCCATTTACATAAAGAGAAATTTATAACCCGTGAAAGAAAAGAAAGAAAAAGCCTGGGAACATTATGTTCTCTGATAAATAGATAGGTAGAAAAGTCCAAATAAAGATATCAAGGAAGATCTAAAGTGTGTGTTCAAACACAGTCTTATTATATCAAACAGGAAAGCAAAAAAAAAAAAAAAATTATTGCTGGAAAACCTTGTAGTAACAAATGCGAACAAAAGAGAAGCAGAAAATTGATAAGAAAATAGAACTGGCTCGATTAGATCGATTCTATTAAAAGCTCTGAAAGACAATAAATGATTCAATAGAGGTAATCTGCAGTTCAGGTTTACTCAGTAATCCACTGGAGGTCTTTGTCAAAATCTTTTGACAAGCTAATTAAAAGGAGACAGTTATGCAGCACTGAGTATTTACCTCTGTGAAATTAATCAACCCATCTTCAAGTTTCTATATCCATATTTTCTTCTTAGCAGTGTCACAGTGACCTTTCTGGATACCATTAATAAACTCCTCCCTCATCATGATAGCTTCAGAGTAACATGCTATTTGACTGTACTATTTTGGGGAGGATATTAAGTAAAAATATGGAGAAAATATCATATAGTAAAATTCTAGGTACTGTAAACCTCAACAAATTGTACAGTCTGCATATATCTTTCTATCTTACAGATAAGGAAATACCCTGAAAACAAATACAATAAAACTCTATACAAAACTCCAAATAGTCAGAATATATAATGAGAATACTTAAGTGTCTTAAGACACTATGATGACAATATATTTCATTTAATATTAATTTATTTTATGTCTTGAATGATTCCTAATTTGACTGGAATACCATTATTTCTTCATGTAATTTTTAAATAGTTGTTAAAAAAAAATAAAAATAACAATCCCAGCTCAAATCTTAACCCAATGCTCCACATGTTTGTCTTAGGGTTTTAAAGATCTTAGATATTTTCATCCTCTCTTCAAAACTTTATGATTTTTATGAAATCCATCTCAGAAAAGATCTATGAAATCCTTAACTGCTTTATACTGCTGATGACAATACTGTGTATATTTCTGATTTTTTTTTTCTGTGTCCCATAAAAGAGTTATTAGTCTGCATGATTTTCCCCAAATTTCTAGACATTGTGTGAGTTGTGTTCTCTACTCGATAATTGCAGGTTTGGTTTGGCCGTCCTTGACCAATACCATTCCTACAGTGGAAGTAAGTTGATAGCCAAGGCTCTAGTTACTACTCTGTGATTGACTCACTATACAGCCATCCCATTTCTGCACTTCACCTTGTGCATCAATAGAAAGAGGCTGATTATGCTTGCACCAGAAAAGCTTTTTTAAATACATGATACATAAGATACTTTGATGATTTAAGTTAAAACTTACTTTTCAAGGCTGGGACAGATTTTTAAAAAACACACAGTTCCAAGGGATACATGCAGAATCCATAAAACTGTGTCACATGCTGCAGCACTGAAGTTAGGGCCAATAAAACCTACAAAGGAAAGTCTGTTCCTAAGAAGGAAGAAACAAAGAGAACAGTCTCCAGAGGGCACCACATGTAGCAACTGTTAGTTTTTCCAAAAGAGACCTCATGAGCACACCTACAACCTCTGCAGTCCTTCAACAGGATGGCTTTTATGTAGCATAGTTCACAGCAGTATTTGGAGGGAACAGATTAGGGTTGGTCTAGTTTTTTCAGTTACCTGTTAGTTAGTAAGTGGCAGGTAAATGGCATTGTTTCATGGAGTTTGGGGGAGCATTGGTTTATGCCACACGTCCCCTCAGGTAGAGACCTATCAGTCCCATATTTGAATAAATGCAGGACTCTGAAAGGGGTAAACTAATACAGTTAGTGCTATTACTGTAACTGACCCTTCTGCCAGAGTCTATGGATGTTTCCACATTAGCGTTTTATTTTGGCCCAGGAGTGAGCTTTTCAAGCTGATTTACCTCCGACTGCCCCTTTCGCAGTGCTAGATTAGAGCACACAAGATGGGTTCCTTCTGGACAACACCTAACCGGTGCCCACGTACTCAGAACACACCTCAGATGCTTCTACGGCTAGCAGGCATTCAGTCCTCTCAATGAGGCTTGAATGAGTCTGAAGCACCCCTATCCTCCTAAACTCATGTAGCGAGGATGTCATGTCCTCATCAACAGATGTTATGCTCTAGATCCGCATCTGCTGGAAAAAAACTACCTGCTGGTATAAGACATAGCTTGTTTTAACACCGAGAACTGCCAACATTATCATCTTCTCACACAAAGAACACATGCTACTCATTTCCTTACAGTGCACATTGTCTTACACAAGTTGAAAAACTATTATTTCATAGATTTATTGTAAAATAGAAATAGTGACTGAGCCTTTAGTTTCGCAACAATGCAGAGTAATTGTATGTGTATTGGAAATTATGCCACTTGCATCCTTGTTGTGTTTTTATTGATTCCTTTTGGAAGGACTTCCTCTTTTTTTACTATATAAATAAACACATCTAAAGAAAAGTCTTCTTTGCATAACAGTGTGATATAATTTTAAGTAACGTACTAGTGTAATATTCCTTGTTAATTTAAGCCAACTTGATCTGGGATACAGTAACATTCCTGTGAAGATATCTGTACATTTTATATCAGCTCTCAAAACTGCTGAATCGTTATTGTCATTTTAATTCCATCTGTCTGTTTTAGATGTTCTCAGTGTTAGATATTCAAATTTGCATTTTGCAATCTTCAGAGTCTATTCTCTAATAATTGACTTACATTTCTATTTTCAGTTTTTGTTGACAGGCATTTTATCAGTATTTTAAGGTGTGTTTAACACGTTCTTGTTAGATATGTGAAAAACTAGAACACTTATCATAGTGAGACATCATAATTTGATACACAGCTCTGTGCATTACAGAGATCATCAGCATTCCCTGCATTTCTTCACTGGGCAGGGGAAAATAAATAAAAAGTAAATATTATTCTCATAGAAACTGGAGCCTGTCCTCTAGATATATGCTTGAACTCCTTATTAATGCCAAGCGAATTGATTTTGTCATTGCCCCATTCCCCTTTTCCCTCTGATGGTGTATGAGGGTGCTTCCAGTGGGGCTTCACCTCGGAGCATAGCTGGGTAAGAGAAGGTACGCAGCATGCTAATGTTCAGGGACTTTATTCATGAACCTCACAGTTATCACATGGCACATCCCAGCCTATGATCAGGTCTCATGTTGCATTGTCAAAAAAACATTAACGGATTTTCCCCACGCAGTTCATTTGTATGCTAAGTCAGCAAATGATCCTTATTTCAACAAAGCTTCAAAGAGTGATTCTCTTCTCTACCAAGTTTTGCATTCTAAGATTTTAATCAAAATGACAGCCGGTCATTTTGGCTATTCCTGTGCTTAATGGAGAGAACTAAGAATTCTGAGAGGGTAAATCCTATCATCTACTTGAGACATCTATTTTAAAATGGGATAAATTGCTTCTGGAGATGTCTCTCTTTTTGTCTGTCTGTAGACAGGCCATAGACGCTGAGGACAGGATTAATCTAATGTTTATTAGTCACTAAAAAGTTAGTCGATTAGATCCAATTGGATAATTACTCCAGACTCTCTGTATAAAGAAATAAAGAAATCCAAGGAGGGAATCAGCCTAAGACGTGGTGTCTGTGAGATAAAGTGACTTCTGGGAATGCTGTGTTCTCTGGTTAGTGTAAAGGAAGACTATATTGGACTACTTATAGAAACAACTTAGAGATGTTTAAATACATGTGAAATGAGTACCCTGGTATGTGAATGCCTTGCTTGACAGCACTTGGGCCTGTGGATAAGTAGGTTGTGGAACAGGAGTGCCTACCATTTCTATTCATTCAGGGGTCTAGCCAATGTTTCATATTCTGCATACATTAGATAAACATACACATAGTGGTGTAATGTCCAGTGCAGCTTCTTTTCGCTCTACAGTGGATACCCACAGATATTATAATTGATTAAAAAATTATCATAGTCTTTTCCAGGTTTTGGCATGGATGATGTCTCAACGATTTTCTGTGACAGTGAATTTCCCTGGCTGACCACACATTGACTTAAAAAAAAAATTAAATTCTTATAATTGTGTTCCATTCTACTGACTTTTAATTACATTGAAAGACTCCCTGTGTTATGGGATCATTATGCATTATGCCACTGCTACTCTGCCACAGGATAATAAGGAGGGACTTTTCTATCCTGAATTTTTAGTGCCTTGGCTAAGTCTCTTCTAACTCAGTTCAGTTCAGCATTAAATAATGTTAGGCTTTGTAATTTCTCATCAAATGCTAGGTCTGCCATGATGCTTGCCGGACACCTTCATGGCTCATCTCCAGATTTCTCATTTGGTATAAGACACACTCCGATTTCAGGCATCGAAAAGTGAAAACTCTAAATCCAGCATACTGGCAGATATGTCTATGTAGTTACTAATATGAATCAATATTTTTTAAAGCCAGTCACTTCATGAAAAGATGCTATCTCTGTGTTTTCTTTAGGTTATTACCAAACACAGATGCAGTGTTACTCTCTTGAGATTAGAACATATATTTTTTCTTAAAAAATTTGCAAGATATATTGATCTTAAAATTATAATAATATTTTTTGTTATTTTTCTTCCTGCTAATTGTTTCTGTGAGATTTAGTTCAAAATTATAATTTAATTCCTCCATAATTCCATTTGGTGAGAATTGCTAAGATTTGATTTCTTCCAGGGAATGCTTCATAGGGGCTAACGGAAATGACTGCACATTAAAAAGATTATTTTGAAGGTAGGAAGTAAAGCTTATGATACACTTTTTTTTCTTTTTTTAGATATCTTGTTCTTTGATAACCTTTACAGGAGTGTAAGGAAAGTTGATCTCTCCTCATTGATCATGTTGCAGTCTTTTTTATTATACCAAACTAGTGTTCTAGGGCTTTCCAATGTGCCTTTCAACTAGCAGAAAGGATTTTTTTTTCTCTCTGTGACACAGTTTACCTTCTTATTTCCCTTTACCTACAGCAGTTCTCATCATGAAACAAAACACTACATGATCAGCCACTAAACTGGTCACAGCTCTTATCTTGATATACTTTCCTAGGATATTAAAAATCCTTTAGGTGGCTGTATGGTTGTTTTGCCCATATGTTCAAACCACTGTTGCTTAATTTTTATTTTGGTTTTTGGGGTGGGGTTCTTCTCCTCCCCCCCTACCCCAAACTTTCACAATCTAAGCAGTACACAGTCTACTTTCCATGATTGTCTGGGCAAGTTAGTGTTATTTCAAAAACATAAGATAAACCCCTCAGTCTCTAGAGTTCTTTCAATGTGGCAAAATATAGTTTCTGGCTTTTGGTCTTTTAATGTAGGTCTCAAGTTTCTTAGAGAGTTCTATGTTTTGTGGCCTATAGTATACAAGAGATGTGAAACAGATACTGTGTTCCACTTCTAGACTACGAATCTAAGCATCTCTTTCCTGAAATTTCAGATGACTGTGTTCAACTGTGTTCAATTAACCAGCTGTGCCCCTCTAGTCTTCTACTTCTTTATATTCAAGCCCTGCCATTTTCTCAGTCAAGTCAACTTGAGTTTTTGAAAGTAATTCCAGCAGATTAAGACCCATAGGATTGGGACAAATGTTAATATAAAGCCTGTAGTGCTAAATCCTGTGAGATCGTGGCCACAGAATCACTCACAGGAGGTGTTTGGCACTCGGGGACAGTGCTCAGCATCTTAATGAAGTACATAAGCCCTCATCACAGAAAAGCCAATATTTGCACCTAGTTTCCATGAGAGAAATTGATTCTGTAGTGCTGAATCTGCAACTAAAACTGTTTCTGTTAGAACTCATGCCAGGAAAAGATTCTGGGTTTTTTTTCTGTATTTTGTGTGCATGTACACACTTGGCAGGCTTCTCCAAGGAAGTGTGTTTTCACATCAAGCAACTGTATCTGCTAAGATGTCAATAGGCTACCCAGAGTAGCCTAGCATCTGAAATGTCGTAGCACCTTCCTCTTCCTGATCAGTCTTTCAGTATTTGTGGAAGATCATCCTCTGGCAAGCAAAATAAAAAGCCAGTGTTACATAAAAGGCTTAGCACACAAGAAAACACAAATGATGAAACAGAAATGATGAAACTCATTTAACAATTCATGTAAAGCTGATCATAATATATGAAGTGTATCAAACTTGTTTCCAGACATGTCAGCAGCAGCTTCCGTGACAGTTCCTTTTTTTTTTTTTCTTTTTTCTTTTTTTGTATTTTCTAAACTTATGGTCCTGTTGACGGTCTCAGTAAATACTGATAAACTTATTACAGGGAGAAGCAATTCTGGTTCTTACTGCTCAGGAGACAAAGGCACAGGTCTCCAAGGATATGTCCCTGTGCCAGGGCCCCTCTGGCCCTATGGAAGGGATCTGCTTTCTTATGGTGACAGTGGCTCATGACTATATTACAGAATTGTATAGGCAGGTTATCTCAGCCAGGAGGGACAAAGTAGCTCTTTCTGAAGGGTATGGCCAAAGCCATCACAGAAGAAAACGGCTACAGTTGTGAACACTGACAAGTGGTAGATAACTGTGTGTATGTGCATGTGTTAACATTCAAAATTTAACTCCTGAACTTTCCAGCACAAGCCTTCTATTTGCTAGCTGCACCAGGTGCAGGCTGATTGTAAACTTTTATATCACCTAGACTGAAAAAGGTGGCACATCACGAACCCTCCAATTAATAAAGAGACATGAGACAGAATCACCGATGAAGAGGTTGATCTCATGCTGTACTTCTGTATGTAGACTAAGATAGTTAGGAAAACAAAGTCCTCAGGTGCTGGAAAGAGAGTTCTTGAAAGGAACTGGTCTCAGAAAGAAGATTGCAGCTAGAGGAAAGATTCTGCAAGTGAAGGAAGAGCCTGAAGACGAGTGATGCATGGAGACAAATGACAGGGGATGCCCAGAGACCTTGGCCAGTGGCACCTGATTTGGGCAACTCTGAGCAGTGGCATGGCAGGAGCCAACATGGCTTTCCGTGCAACCATTCAAAACCAGCAGTGACCTCCCTGCTTGTTGCAGGGAAGCTGCAACATAACAGGGCAGGTGGAAGCAAGTGAGTGAGTAAAGCTCTCATCTCACTGGCTCCTAAGTAAACAACAATATCCAGATCTACTGCAGATTGACTTTTACTCTGGACTTTTGCGTGTGACAAAAGGACAAAAATATTGACCTGCAAATTTTCTTGAAATGGTGTGAGTGAAAAAGGCTTTTGATCAAATCCAATGAAGTCTGATATAAACAGAGAATGATAGAATGATTGCCTTTCTTTTTTTATAAAGAGAACATCTGAGCCCAGCAGAGACCTCTGTCTACATTTTTCTAACCCTGAATACTATTACAGCATGTTGTTCCTTTGCTTAGCTCTCTCCAAATGTGGACCAAAGCAATATATCTTTAACTGAATCCTTCCAATGAGGGCCTAGGGCTTGATTCAGTTGCTCATCTTTGTGAAAATTAGGGTAGTATTTGTTTAGCTCTTGAAAAGATTTTGACTGTATTCACAGTTTACATGATCTGGACCAGTCTTATCAGGAAAATTTTTATCTGTGTGTGTTCCTTTTCTGGGAACATGAGATAGCTACAGTTATTTATGTGTGGGATGGCTGTGTGGTCCCTGCATCCAGTAAAACATCCGGATCCACAGACTAGCAGCAGATTTGGAGAGAACTGCTTGGTCCCTGGTAGGAACACTCTTGGAAATAGAATCTTTGCTCTTTAGTGTCAAAAGGAGAATTTCTGCTCCTTACTCTAAAGTTTGCCCAACTGAGTTATGTCGGTGCAGTCATGTCAAAGTAGTGAAAGATCCATCAGCTCCAGCCTCCTCAGATTTCTCCGTGTGAGGGAAGTCTGTCAGGCCATAGTGCTATCTTAGAGCAAAGAGAGTTCTCTTCTTGATAATTAATCCTTCAAAATTTCAGGCTAAAATATGAGCCACTCCTGTAACTTCAACTGTTCAATACTTAGGAGGTAAAATAAGAGCACACTTAGTAAATATATCATTTTAAGCTCCTCACAATGCTATATGACATGAAAACATGTTGTCGGTAACTCCATAGAAAGTGTAATAACCATGGCAGCAACAGAGTTGATGGTGCTTAGAAGACATTCTGTTTAGTGTTCCTGTATAAACTGTCAATGCAAAACCATGGATTTAGACTGTACCTCTACCAGGTACTTGTAAGCCACAAAAAACCGTTTCATGAATCATCTAACTGAGGTCATTACTGTGGTTGCAGACAGTATTGCCAAAGTCTTGTAGACCTAAACAAGGAGGCCTTTGATTCTTCTGCAACCAGGCATATTGTGAAATCGTTCCACATCAGAACGGAGAAGACAATATGGAAAGTTCTGGGTTTGGCTTATTCTTCATGAACATGCGTGCATATATTTTTGAACCAAGAATACATTGTCGATACCACAGTCTAAAAAGAGATTTACTTTGATTTTTATAACTCATAATAATATCACTTACTATTTTTTAATATTATAATCAAGGTATTCTTGAAGTCTTCTAAATATAACCTTGATCTAGTCACTGGTTTGACTAGCCAACTATTGACCCAACACTTTTAACTCTACAAAACCAGACCAATGCCTGCATGCAAAAGAAAACAAAAAGAAAGCAAAGCCTTAGATTAGAAAAAAAGCAAACAAAAGGATTATAGTTATAACTAGATACATCTTTTTCACACGCACATAGCACATTTGTCTACATACATGAATTTATTTTTTTGCCTGTGCTTGTGGTCCATTAAGTTTCAGTTGGTGAAACTTGGAGGCTACTTTGACTTGTACAAATGCAAATTTGAAGAATCCAGGCTAACTCCTCGTGGAGACTTTGTATACCATAGGACACTGACAAAGCATAGGATGCAGTCCCTCAGCAAAATTTTAGCATGGAGATGTTGACAGAGCCAGCCAGCTCGTAACAATTACTGCACATGCAATTACTTTCCAGGAAAGTGACAGGAGAACTTTAAAATTTAAACTCAGCAAATAGCTAATAAATCTTTCAGATGAATAATTTTTCAAAGAAAGGAGCCTGAAGCAAGCTCTGGGTGGCCTATGAAGGAATAAATTAACAATCTTACTTGTCTACTATCCTAATCTAATCTCTTACCTGCTGCAAATAGTTACCTTCTACTGAGAGATTTGGATTCTGATTAAGCAAAGCACTTAAGTATCTGCTTGAATTTAACTTGAGGATGTGCTTTATGAGAGTGTGTCATCTGGGTACTTCTTCCTCCATCCTTTGCCCTGATTATCCATCTAGTTGAGAAATAGGGGAAAAAATTATAATACTGTTTTCTTCTTTTTCATATCACATTCGATTTGGATTTTCAACAATTGAGCACCTTAAAGGAACAGTTTGCATTCAACTCATAAATACGTAGAAAGATATGAACAGCTGTGAAATTTCAAGCTATTGAGATTTGTTTGTACAAATTTAAATATTCTTTCTTTTAAAACAAGAAAGAGGAAGTTATAATATTTTATATATTGGTCTAGTAGCAGTCTAATTTGCCTTTGAAGTGAGAAATGCACTTTAATTCTCTCTCAAACTAAGGGTTTTCATATTCGGATCCTTGATCTCACAGGATAAAGCTTCACCAAAGTTGCCCTGTAAATTATTATGGCGAGAACATTCTTACATCTGTTGCTACAGTGATATTGATGGTTCAGTTAAATGACAGTGTTTCTATCATAAAGAAGTACAATTAGAATATTTCTCCAGTTTAAAGGAGATTATCGCCTGCACAGACAAGGTCAGCAGAGTAGAGGAGAGAAAGGACAGAGCATCAGGGCGACTCCTACCCAAAGTTCAATGGTAATGAAATTATGTTTCTGACCTTGGCGAAATGAAACAGGGTCATGCTAGATCCTGTCACAGGGGCAAGCCAGGCAGCTTGCGCGACTCAAACCACATTAGGATTGAAGCAGTTCCCTGATTTATTAACGACATGTTAAGAAAGATCAATATCAACACAAGGGGTTGATATCAACAACTGCGGTACCAGGCACTTACAGAGCCTTCACAAACGGCTACCCGTTTCCAAGCCCCACTCACTGGTCCCCGGAGGGACACAGCACCCCCCAGCACCCCCCACCCCGGCCCCCAGGTCATCCCTCCCTACTGCCCCTGCGGGGGTGGCACATGCTGTGGGGTCCTGTGGCCACCCAGACCCCAGTGGGGTGGGATGGAGGCCACTGACGGGGCTGGCGGGGGCTGCGGGGGCCGCTGCTGGGTAGGGGTGGCCTGTCCGTTGCCAGGTTGTTCTCCACCTTTGTGCCTCTTCTCAGGCTGGCTCCCTCCGTGTTTCTGTTTCAGGGCCTGCAGCTGCCACGCACAGATGCCTCACACACACTCTCGGTCCTGCCCTAGCACCCGGGGACATCGGGGCCACCCCAAGTGTGGGTCATGCGAGCACCCCCACACTCCCCCCGCTCGTCTTTGCAGCAATCACAGAATCATAAACTCATTTAAGTTGGAAAAGACCTTTAAGATCATTGAGTCCAACCATCAACCATGCCCACTACACCATGTCCTGAAGTGTCCTATCTACATGCTTTTTGAATACCTCCAGAGATGATGACTCCACCGCTTCCCTGGGCAGCCTGTTCCAATGCCTGACAACTCTTTCAGTAAATCACTCCATAAGCAGTGTTCCGCAAGAGGTTTTGAGGCTTTGGTCTCTCTTTGCTCCCTGAAATTTCGTGAAAGGGAAGGGAATAAACTACTCAGTGCAATTCATTTACACTAGTTCTCACTGAGGGTAACGCATACGCACACAAAAATTAAAATGATGTGAAGATGCTTAGGGAAAATATGCCTGAGTCCTCAGACTCCAAGTTAGGAACATCCAGGCACTTGATTTTATCAGAATTCGGCTCAACATTTTATACAGTAGAGATTAATGAGCCCTGAGCACTGTCAAACTTTTACGGAGAGTATATGAACTTCTGGTCTTTGCAGAATCATCTTCAAAACAATCTTGTAGCACAGATGTGTAATGCTACGGACACCACTGTCTACTGCTTAAATAATGTCATAGTATTGTATGTTTTTTAAAAAAGATTTCTTTCTGGACTTGAACTTAATTGGGAATTTGGTCAAATTTGAGGTATTTGTTATTCAAATATTTAAAATGGCCAAATTAAAAAAATAAAGAAAAGGATGTGCTATTATTTTAGACATTATGACAGTAGACTAGAAAATAATATCCATTTATACTAGGGTATGAGTTCATCATTATCGGCTAAGGAATATAGATTTAAAGGTCATTTCAAGTGCATTTCAATGTCTGACCCAACCATTCAAGCAAATCTGGCACAAATTTCCACCTCATTAATAAATTTATTAGGAGGGCATTCCAATGTATTTGAAGGTATCTAATTGAAAGTATACTTGATTTAATTTTCTACTGAGTGAATATTTTGTTTTTAATATGCCCTCTGAACTCTTGAAACAATAGCTGCCATTTGGCAAACTGGCTTTACTACGGAAGTGAAATGGGACATTTACTCTTGTGAAGGCATTAATTTCATGCATGTGTTTGAAAATTATGTCATCAAGTCAAAGTTGATCAGCTTGTAGTCCCTCTATATTTTATGGGAAAATTAATATACCCTGCTCTAAATGGAGTGCCCCAAATAAGAAGGATGAATTGCATTTTTTTTTCCATTCACTATAAAAGAGAAGGAAGGCTGAATGGCTAATTTGATCAGTCTCCTCACCTGTAGGCAGCTAAAGTTACGTCAATGCCTCTTGCAGGGCATGATTTTCCACTTTGTACTATTTGTTCTTTTTATTTCTACTGTGCAGGTCCACAGATCATCTGTCCTTTCTTTCTGAAAAGCTGCTCTCTTGTCTATCAGTGGCAACTTAGCTTTATGCCTGGAGTAAAAGCTTAGCTGTGCAAAAACTTCTGAAAAGTAGGCGATAAAGATCTAAACTACTTTAACTTCAGGCTGAAGAACATTACACTGCCCACTTCATAACTTTCTTTATCTTCCTTCTGTTGAATGCTAATTTTCTTCATGAAAATGCTAAACTAAAATTAGAGTCTACATATGGGTTTGAAAGATCTTTATTATCTCTTTGCTTTTTAACTTCAGCCAGTCTTGCATAAACAGCACCTATATACAGAATAACTGATGTGCAAAACAGGTGTTGTCTGAAAGCTGCTACTAGTAGTACTAATAATACATGGATAGTGTTCAGATTCACAGTTTGTTACTTTAAGCATAACAGCTTTCATGCAGCCCTTATTTTGCTTTACATATGTATTTTTCTCTCTTTAGCCCAAGTGTAGTTCCCAATTCTGTCATAACTTTCTGACAGCATTATTTTCCTTGAAGGTATGTTCAAATCTTTTCTGAAAAGGTAATACTGGTGAGTGAATAATTACAGCAACTGCATGGTCAAAATCTGTGCAAGTACTGGCAAACAAGCAATAGCAAAACTTGGTGTTAAAAGAACCAGATGAATCTGTGACTACCAGACTTCTTGTGCAGTGCAGTAGGTTCATTCAGACATATCTATATTTTCCAGACTATGTCAGCCTTTTGCTTTCTAATTTCTATTACTATACTCTGAATCTCCAAATAATGACACCATTTTCATAAAATTTCTTGAGACTTAATTGATTATAGAAAGTTTTGTGTGGCTTAGAGCAAGGCTTGTCAGATAATCTGATAATGAGTTTAGGATCTATATGGCAGGTCTGTTGGGGGCATTCCCAAAGGATAGACGCTTGACCTATCACTGCAGATTCATCTATATTTTTTATTTTTAAGTAGCCTATTGTTATAGTAGCCTAAGCAAAACCCATTGTATAGTCACTTCCTAGCTCAAACGAAATCCATTGTATAGCATTGATAGAAAGACTTGCTGAAGCCTTAGGCCGCAGGCAGTGAACCTATGCTGAATTACAGTTTGTTACATTAAGGGAGGCCCCAAGAAGCTGCATCCTGTGAAAAATAAGGTAACCACATCTGTCAGCAGAAGCTCTATCCTGTGAAAAATAAGGTAGCCGCATCTGTTGGCGTGTCGTGGTTTAACCCCATCCAGCAACTAAGCACCACGCAGCCGCTCACCCACTTCCCCCCCACACCCAGTGGGATGGGGGAGAAAATCGGGAAAAGAACTAAAACTCGTGGGTTGAGATAAGAACTGTTTAATAGGACAGAAAAGAAGAAACTAATAATGATAATGATAATACTAATGAAATGACAACAGTAATAATAAAAGGATTGGAATATACAAATGATGCACAACGCAATTGCTCCCCCCCCGCTGACCGATGCACCCACAAGTCCCTGAGCAGTGATGCCCCCACCCAGTTCCTAAAAAGTCACATGGTATGGAATACTCCGTTGGCCACTTTGGGTCAGCTGCCCTGACTGTGTCCCCTCCCAGCTTCTTGTGTCCCTGCAGCTTTCTTGCTGGCTGGGCATCAAAGGCTGAAAAACCCTTGACTTTAGACTGAACATCCTTAGCAACAACTGAAAACATCAGTGCGTTATCAACATTCTTCTCATACCTAGCTCAAAACCATAGCACTGTACCAGCTACTAGGAAGACAATTAACTCTATCCCTGCTGAAACCAGGACACGGCGGAAGCTGCGTCCTTGAGATAAGAAAAGGGACGGCCTGCCTGGAGACAGAGAAAGGATCCAATGGGGAGCAAGAAGACCCCAGACCCAAATATAACTATTCGACTGAACTGTTGCATGAGGGGAGGGGAACTTAGGTTGTAAGGGTATAATTGCTCAGAGATTTCTTTGTTCAGGGTTCCTCTCCGGAGAGAGCCAGCTCGAGCTGTCCTATACTGCTGTACCACTCAATAAATTTGTCTGATGGACGTTGTGTCAGAGACTCTGCTTCGGGAAACCTAGGGTCAAGCCTGAGGGAAGAGGAAGCGCCCAAGGGAGAGTTTGTGTGTGTGTGTGTGTGTGTGTGTGTGAGGAGTTGGAAGGGGCACCCGTGGGGTAACTGGAACCACTCGCTGCAAAGGGACTCTGGTCCTCTCAGTTAACATCTCAGGTTGCATGTGTGCAGCTCCTTGGATGTTGTGTGAATGCTCAGGCAGTGGCCTCCCCCTTAACACCTGTAATAACCACCAGAGGACTCAGACCTGTAGCTGTTTTATAAAGCTATTGCTTAAGTTGCTTTTTGGGTGGGGTTTTTTTTGGAAATATCATGGGTGGGATGAAAGAGAATATCTAATAGAATTTTAAAAAGAACATACATATATTTAGGTAATAAACATTTAAAAATATGTTAAATACACTCTTATTCTTTGATTAACAACTATGTTTCCATAATAATTTGAAAATATGCAGTCTCACAAAACCATTAAGAATTGTTTAACTATGATGTTTCTGTATCTACATGGTGTAACCTTAAGAAAAATGACATTTGAAATGTCAAATATATGGATGGCGGGAAATACCAAGTGCCCTACTAGCCCAATGGCTAACACATAGAACTGTTCAGACTCCCCAAACCTGGATCCACAAGGTTGTGTAAAACAAAATTCACAGTGACCTTCTTCCCCTCAAATACCCATATTTTTTCACTGGCTCTTATGATGATATATCTGTAGAAATCATAAAGCATATAGAACTGGTTGAGAACTCCACCTGGCAAATATCTAGTCTTTGGTAGTGCAGCTTATCTGCATTAACTTAAGTTACATCATAGTAAGACTTTCAGTCATCCTTCTTGGCTCCAACTGAAGTCAGTCCTACCCACCAGGTTATGTCTTCCTCTCAGCTCCAACCTGAGTAGGAGCACAGGCAATCAGCCAAGCTGTCTCTTAACTTCAGACAACTGAATACCAATTGCTGATGGCTCATCAGAATCTTTTTTGCCATCAGAGAAGTAAGATCGGGACATTCAAATGGGAGCAATGGGCAAGGCTTAAGCACTATATGGGAGAGGTACATCACTCATGGTGGGCTGGCCTGCAGTATCAAGGGAGCAGAACTGATGAACTGGAAGGTCTCTGTCAATAATACAGTCCTAAATATGATATCCATGCAGCTGTCATCCTTTACAAAATAAATTATAATTAAGAGTATATAATGCAGTTTATTTACTACTGTTGTTGGGAATAATTAACATACTAATGCAGTATAATGTAAACATGTCAATTGTCAGGACAGGTAATATGTCCAACTGGGATGTAACATGTTGAATAATTTCCTTCAAAGGACTTTATCTCTTTAAGAGAGGTATTAGGATTGAAACTCAGAGTCACAATTAAAATATTAAGAATAAAAACTGAGAAGAGAAAGAGCTTGAATCTGAAAATAATGTGGCAGGGTTTAGGAAGAAAATATATGAACCACAGAAATTATTTTACTTTGGTTAAATTCAATTTTTGGCAATATAGCGATAAACTAAGTCTGCAGATTTTGTGAGGTGATTTGTAACTTCTGCTAATTCTCTACTTTTTGTCACTTCTGTAACATTATTGTTTTCTAATTGTTTCAACAAGTTAAAATGTAATAAAACTCTTATTCAAATATAAGAGGTGCCAAACTGCCTTTTCAGCTTTATGTTCTGAATTTTGATAAAATAATAAGAAATTAAGTAGGCTTCAATGAACAGATTAACATCTTCTGTGAATAGACCTGGCTTCAAATATTCATTGCAAACAATCTATTTGATGAATCATTCAATTTTTTGTTACTGTTTCCCAATTGTTTGTGAAGAGAGTTTGATTTTCATAAACTTGTTCATTTGTTCATTCTTGGAGTATCTGACTAGTTTCTAAAAACAGTGAGTTACAGCAGGACGTTTTATTGTAATAGCTTTTCTCCATAAAAGGAATTTTTAAATGTGTTGCATACTTAAATAATCAGTTTGATTTGTAAAAACAATATTTTATTAGCGTATAATAGATTACATATTTTAAGATGAGAACTGTGTTTGTCAGAGTAATTTTACCTTCCCTGAGGTGCAGGCAAATGTCTTTGCTTTATAAACTTTCTGGTTTGATAAAATGCCAGGAAGGAATGGATTGAACTAAGGCAGTAAGCAGTTCTCCATGACACGTAGCTTTTTACATATGCATAAGTGTTTGCATAAATGAACAAGGTGAGAGAAAAAGTGAAGACCAAGGATGCTTATCATAATTATTGTTTCCCATGATAGACTAAATGAAATTGAATCCATTATTAACTTTATGGGTTGTTCCTGCTGTTGCATGTCTGATTACAAGAGCAAATTGTGTTTCATGGGTTTATGCGGGAATAAAAATTTGCAGTACACTGCAAGTTGTCACTACTACTTGACTTACTATATTTTAATCAGTGCTGCTTTCCTCATACTCATCCTCTGTCTCCTTCAGTGTTGCTTCTCTTGGGATACATTGCTAATATTTAGAGTCAACTTCAAGAATGGCTCCCACCCTAACTTTTAGCTCACCTTCCTGGAGGAAGCTCTTCCTGTCTCAGAAGTGACTCCATAAGCTTCTGCATATTCCATTGAAGGCCCTCTGGTCTGTTTTTTTCTCAGTTTATTCCTTATAGCAGAGTGAAAAGACCAGAAGTCTCCTCTCCTTGGTATCATCTCTCCAGCCAAATTAGGCTTCTGATCATTTTCCCTTTTATACTCCTTCTACTGGCAGTCTCTGTACCAGTAGTAGATTCTGGGCCACTCATTTTCCATACTGAAACCTGTTATCACAGTTAGTCCAGAGCATGTTCTTTATCTATCAATTACTGTTAGCACTTCCCCGGGTATTCTTTGTTGGCAACATGGACAGTGGGATTGAGTGCACCCTCAGCACGTTTGCCAGCAACACCAAGCTTGTGGTGTAGTCGATATGCTGGAGGGAAGGGATGCCATCCAGAGGGACCTTGACAGGCTGGAGAGGTGGGCCCGTGCAAACCTCATGAAGTTCAACAAGGCCAAGTGCAAGGTCCTGCACATGGATCGGGACAATCCCAAGCACAAATACAGGCTGGGCAATGAGTTGATTGAGAGCAGCCCTGAGGAGAAGCACTTGGAGGCATTGGTTGACAAGAAGCACAACATGACCCAGTAAGGTGAGCTTGCAGCCCAGAAAGCCAACCATATCCTGCGCTGCATCAAAAGAAGCGTGACCAGAAGGTCGAGGAAGGTGATTCTCTCCCTCTACTCCACTCTCGTGAGACCCCACCTGGAGTACAGTGTTCAGCTCTGGGGTCCCCAAACTAAGAAGGACATGGACCTGTTGGAGTGAGTCCAGAGGATGGCCATGAAGATGATCAGCGGGCTGGAGCACCTCTCCTATGAAGACAGGCTGAGAGAGTTGGGGGTGTTCAGCCTGGAGAAGAGAAGGCTCTGGGGAGACCTTAGAGCAGCCTTCCAGTACCTAAAGAGGGCCTACAGGAAAGCCAGAGAGGGACTTTTTACAAGGGCATGTAGTGATAGGAGAAGGGGCAATGGCTTTCAACTGAAAGAGGGTAGATTTAGTTTGGACATAAGGAAGAAGTTCTTCCCTGTGAGGGTGATGAGGCACTGGAACAGGTTGCCCGGATAAGTTGTGGATGCCCCATCCCTGGAAGTGTTCAAGGCCAGGTTGGATGGGGCTTTGAGCAACCTGGTGTAGTGGAAGGTGTCCCTGCCTGTGGCAGGGGGGTTTGGAACTAGATGATCTTTAAGGTCCCTTCCAACCCAAACCGTTCTATGATTCTATGATTCTATGATACTTCTTCTTTGACCTCTCTCGCATTAACTGCTTTTGTCTTCTGACTTAATTTCTCCTGGCATTTATGTTTTTGCTGTCCATCCATTTCTTCTACCACCCCATTCTGGATGGATGGAAATTCTTGGTTCCCCAAGACCCCAGTCCTCTATCACTAGAGGAAGTGATGTGTCTAGTGAGCTTTGGCTCTTTGGCCAAAATGACCCAATATTCTCCAACCTACTATTGTACTACTTACAACCCTGTTGTAACCTTCATTACACCTATTTTATTATGCTTTTCATAGTTTAACATTTAATGACCGATTTCTTCTTCAGCCTTACAGGCAACAGCTTTAGATATCAATTCTGGATTTCACTGATGTTGGGAACTGAGAAAAGGAAAAAGAGTCAAGGGAAAAAAAGGAATAATGGATGGCTGTTGAAAGAAAAAAAAAATGTAAAGATATTTATTGGACCAGTAATTCAAACTAAGGCATTGTTTGGAAGTAATTGTGGCTCCATCTGCTTGCATTTGCTCATGTGCTGGGTTTTCTTCTACTGGGACTAGGGCACAGAAGGGACACAGGGAATGGTGTGTGCTTGCACATTGTCCTGACAGGCATGCACATGTTCTTGTATGCCAGAACCCATCCATGTACATTTAAAACATCCATAGAAAATGTCAAAAGCTGAGGTAAAGTTTTTTCCCCTCAAGTGATAAATTTAGTGAGATAAGTAGGTTTTCCAGCACGTCTTTTTCTCAGCACTGTCTAACAGGATTTGGTTCCAGTAAGATATTCTTGGATCTCTGAGGAAAGCTTAAAAATTCAGGCTGAAAATTTAGGGCAGATTAACAGCATCAGTATTTTGTGCATGGTGTAGATAGCTCTAATGTGAGTGATGATTCCTCTATGTGGGTGTCTGAAGTCTTTTCTTTTGGAAACTACTTTGTTTTCTTTTTCTTTTCCATTGTCTGACTTGGAAGAGAAATATAATTACCAGTACAAGACCACACAAGCAGAGTACTTTCAAACTGATAAACCTTCATTAAAGCTTCAGATTTAATCTGAACATTTGGCAAATACCCTTGTTTGAGATTAATTTTGTCTATGACACTTCTGAATATAAGAGACACCAAGCTAAACACAGATACACTCTAACAACAACTTTTCCTCTTTTTTTTAATAAATGACCATCTGTAGAAGACTGGCGTAAAAATAAGCCACCAATTTATTGTAGTTAGGTTTTGTTTTCTTCTTATCCAACCTGTTCTATTGAAGAATAGTAAATGGGGTTAACTTGCCTTAATAATCAGGTGTTGTGATGCAGTGCATTCTCATTTTGCTCCAATGGGATATATGAACTATATTTCTTTCCCAAGTGTTAATGGGAAAGACGCACTTTACATATAATTTTCTGAGATGACAATACAGTCCAGCTTTTTTCGGTACTTCACAGCAACCAGAAATCTACAAACACAAGCTCACACTCATAAAACTCCTCTGGATCAAGGGCAATGATCTTATCAGGAAAAAAAAAGAGTTAGGAAGTAAAACTTGGCTTTAAAGAAATTTAAAATGAAAAATTTTTACTTAATTTGAATGCCAAATTTTGAATGATTTGAAAAGGCAGAAGAATGTATTTTTTATATTGGATTCATTTTGAATCCTTCAAAATTGAAGGCCTAAAATTATTGGTTAAATATCAACTGGATTGAGCCTCAGCTCTTTCTGGCTCACTTCAGTGGTACTGTTAGAGCCTTTACCAGCCACAGAGATACTGCTGGGACAAATGAGTATCACAGCAATAGGAGTTTTGAAAATTTATAAAGAACAAGTTTTTACCCAGTTCTTTGTTTAGGTTCTGAGATTGGGTAGCCAATTTTTAGACTCCTTTTTTGAAAATAGCAACCATGAAGCCTACCTTCAACTTGGAAAAACGTTCGACATTTATTTAATTAAGTAAAGTACATATTTTTCCCTATATATAGCATATCAAATTTATAGGAAAAGATAAAACCCTTACCTTCTTTGGTGATACTTTTAAAAAGTCAGACTCTCCTGGATTCATATAGATCTACCTGTTTTTAAGTGTTCTGGGTAAGATCAAAACCAACAAATTTCATTTGTTTAAGAAGGTCTTTTCTGGACAACTTATTTTGCATCCTGTTTTAGCAAAATAGCTTCCTGAAAAAAAATAGTATATCAGAATAGGAATTTTGATGTGCAATCAGCATTTACACAATAGAAACACTGTTGTAGGTTACAAGTGAGGTTATAAGGCAAGTTTTGTGCTAAGCCAGCTGGTCTAGAGAGAACTTCCAGGCTCCTTGAAATAGATCTCTTTGTGCCAAAATATCTAAGCTTTTCTTCAACCAAGATAAACAGTGTTCAATGGACAGTATTCATCAAGAGAGGAGAAAACAGACAAAAGAACTCCAGATTTAATCAGAGTTGTTAAATCTGGTCCTTAAACCATCTTGGTTTTCAATGATTTTTTCTTTTGTTTTCTTTGTTTCTTTTTTCTCCCTTATTCTCTTTGCTCTGTGTAAAAGCTATTGTTTTTGCAGGTTTCTGCACTGAAGGAATTTGAGATACTCATGCAGAATGTGTTATACATAAGAGTATTTGCTCTATACACACCAGATTTACACATATGTTTTCCCTTAACGCTGTTGTGCTGAATTTAGCAATCTCCATAAAAGCAAGATGAATATATATTGTATTCCAGTATCCAATCACTGACACAGTTCACTTCAAACAGGCAGTGGGGTATGAAACGACAAAGCAAGGCACCGAGCAACCAAACAGTAAAGAACAGAGGAAAAGAAAAACACAAAATAGTGAACAGAAGACATTGTATAAAAAAGCCTTTCAAACAGTGTAACACTTTTTAACAACAAAAAAGGTTGAAAATGCTGAATTTCTCTGTGAAAACCACTGGTATTTTTAACAGAACTCACCCAAATGTGTCTACAAAGTTTTACTGTCCAGAATACAGGGCAGAGGATGGGACAGTCCATTTCTGCCCATTCTGGTTCACAGAATATAGGAAAGTGGGCTTGGGCAGTTTGCATCTTTTACACTTATTCTCCCACAGGTTATACTTTCAGGGCATATAAAGCTTCCCCACTGCACCAGACACTCCCCTTTTCCAAAGCCACTTCTCTGTTCTGCCCTTGCTCAAGCAGTTTGCATCACTAGGAAGCCAAGGATGAGCTCAAGCTCTGTGAGGAGCTGCAACTGCACTACCTCCCTTAGAAGGCTGCATACGAGCTTTCAAACTTTGCCCATAAAGCTTTCGCCAGTTTTACAGCTATGAAATATTACCACAGCAACAGTAGCTTCAACTATTACCTGATCTGAAGAGATTTTGCATAGCATATCTAGTTATCTGACCAAGATGATGTTGGGCAGCATACCAATAATTAACAGAATCGATGAATTATTGCTTTGTGCCAAGATAGCACCAAAGGTGTGTTTATCTTGCATACCACATCTGCACTGATAAGCCTAATTTATACAAACACAACCTTTTTCTCTCCAGTAAATTATCATGCATGTGAGCTGTACTTTTCAAATTTGCTTGTATCAGTAGCTCTCCTTAGAGTTTTTTGGAGAATGTCTGGCATTTCTGACTCATTATTAATAAATATTTTAGGGAGTAATGTAAGAAAAAGTGGAAGGTTCTCAATTAAAAAACAAACAAAACACAACAAGAAATAATTACATGAGATAATATCAGTGAGAAAGAAAAATCTTACAAACTCACTTGGCAAACTACAAAAAAAAGCACAGACATTCATCTTTGGTATAACCAGTCATGCAACTCGATTTATAGAGGTGTCATTTTCATTTTAAAAATGCCCTTACAGTAGAGGTCAAGAACCCTTTAAAGAACAACTGAAATCACCCAACTCTAGCACATGATGTCCAAAATCGCTGTTAGAGGTTTAGTCCCAGTGCTCCCATGATCTACTCTCTGATTTTACTATTACTTTCTTTTTTACAATATTTCATTCCCCTTCCCCTTGAAAAAAAATACAGTTAAAATAATATCTGAAGCCATGCATGTAGGTATAGATTTTCAAGAAAGAAAATAATCTGAGTTTTAGGAATGCAGCAATCATTCCTATTCACAAAAATGGGAGTAGCAGACAGATATTTTTTAAACATGTTCATAAAAAAGACCTAACAACAGAAATTCTGCTATCTCCCTGGGTTACTTGTTCCATCACTTAACTATCCATCCAGTTTAAGAAATATTTTTTCATAATAACTAATTTAAATATCCCTTTCTGCAAATTAAGTCAATTATGATTTGTTCTGTTCTCAGGTAAAGCGGAGATCATGAATTGTCTTTCTAATAATCCTTCACATTTGTGAAGACTATTTTAATGTCTCCCTGTAGCCTTTTCTTCTTTTCTAGACTAAACAATGCAGTGCTTTCAGCCTTTCTTCACAGGTTATTATTCTTAAACCCCTCATAATTATTTTAATCTTCAATTTTGTTCCAGTATTCCTACAACTTTGGTGCACAGAGCTCGGCATAATAATCCTTCTCAGGCCTTATCAGTACTAAACTGATCAGAATAATTTAAATAATTACCTCCCCTGTTGAACATGCAATGTTCCTATTGGGTTATGTCTGTCTTCTGTGTCTGGTCTAGTGACCTTAGTGAACTCCTAATTCACTCTTGCTGTATCCTCATCTGGACGCTGTCAGGCAAACAGCTCAATCCATAGGCAGCAGGCATCGTCTTTCTTAAAAGGTGGCAGCTCAAGGGAGCTTTGGGCTCATACGAGGAAAACTGTGACTCTGTGGCTGCTTCTCCTTTGCTCTACCCAGGGTACAATGAGTCAATGACACCCAAAGCACAAGCATGGGGAGAGGCTGCGTGGTGTGGGCTGCCTGAGGGGTGGCTGCCACTGCCCATGGCACTCAGCTGAGATGGGTGCGTGACTCTGTGCATGATCCTGCACCAAGCATCAAGCTAACAACATGTACAACTTCGTGGTATGCACGCTTTAAGGATGGGCACTTCTTCAATCAGTCAACAAAGAACAATCCTGTGCCTCCACTGGCAGTTTTCAAAACTGCCCACAGTCTACATTGCATGTAGAAGGGTATTCAAGATTACCTGGATGAGCTAGGTCCGCTCTACAGAAAGATTCCCTAGAGCTGGACATGATGAGGATATAGCCCAAGGTTAGCCTATTGCCAGGTCAGAGCAGGATGTGGCTAAATATGAAGCGCAGTCTTAATCCATTTCAGAATGCTGTTTACCTTTTCTTAAGTGGCATCATGTTGATTTCTATGCGGTTTGCGTTGCACTTTGACCCCAGGTGATCTGTAATCCTTTGGCCTGCCGAGATATTCCCTGGTTTATGTATGCACTAGCAAGTAAGTGTAGTACTTTGCATTTACCTTTATTGAATTTAATATCCTTTGCTTCAGAACATTTCTTGGGTTTGGAGATAGATTTCCCTGATTTACTCCCTAGCACCTGAGTAATACTGCTACTTCTACACGTGTGTGTTTGTGTTTCAAGGTGCTAGCCTAACCTATTAGCATGCTTCCTGGAATGAACAGGTGAGACGCAGGTAATGTCTGGTTTTGGCCCTTCTCTACCAGTCACCTCGTCTCTTGATATAATCATTGATAGTCTCTCCTGCCTGGGGGAAGAACAGGAAAATAATAATTCACTTGGCTACATGGTATGTTTTCCTAGCCCAGAGCATAACTGAACATGCAGCCACACACCAGATAGTGTTTGTTGATTTCCATGACTGGATGTAGAGCTTCTGTCTTGTATTGGACAAGCTCTTGGAACAACTTTCGAAGCATTTTCTTCCATGGTGATTTATTTCTTATGATGATAGAAACCGAATGCTGTTACACTGTAGCATGGTCATTGTCATTGTCATGTTCTTGTGAGCACTGCAAATTACCATGACCATTGCCTCAGGAAAAGATCCTTTTCCCTGGCTGCGATGAGTGATTAGTCCAATCATCCTAAGATACTTTGCCGCATAGTGGTTTGATAGTTAGGAATGTCAGCTTTGCTGTCATCTGGCAATCATCTGTGCAATGTGTCCTGGGTATTTGATTTCTTTTCTCACAAACCAAATCTTATATCAACTGCCCTTTAGATTTTCAAATCTTTCCATCATAAATATGAATGTGTTATCCCAACTCCAGTAGTTCTCAGCAATTCTGCCACACTGTAAAATGGAGAACAACAGTTGTAAGCTTTCACATTTTAACTTTTTTTTTTTTTTTAAATATGCTTTCTAGTTTAATCTCTCTTTTATTTTAACTGTTAGGTATTTATTGTAGAGGGGCTTAATTATCCTCCTTTTGGTGTCTCCCTGTGAGTTATTTACTCTTCGTTCTTTTTAAAACCAGTGCAACAAAACAGGCACACTTAGGGTACAATTCAGTCACAACTATTGTCATGAGATAAGATGAATCATACTTCAGAAATACCTATTTTTCTCCATTATTGTAAAGGAAACTTGTCATGATTTGTTCACATTTAGTTCAGACTTGCATCTTAGGAACCTGAGAAAAAATGTAGACATGAAATTTGAGCCACAGCTCCTTTTTATATATCACATAAAAGACATTGTCCAGACTTGCAGAATATGAACCAGCATCTTTTTCTTCCTGTATCACTTCAGTGTTATATAGTGATATAAAAAATAGTATCCAATATCATAACCTACTTTACAGTAATTTAATTTAGTCTGCATCAGCTTCTGAGAATGCCATGTGTAGGAAAGAATTAAAGAAATATCACATCTATTGCCGCTTTCCTATCCATCAGGCCAGTTGCCTTCCGTATTCCTCACATTCCACAGTTTGTTCACTTGACTTCCTTGGGTTCTTGAGAATCAATATAATTAACTCATACTATGAGTTTCATCTGTTTATCACTTTAGAAATAATGTATATATTTATACACACACACATATATATTATTTTAACTGGCCATGAAGAAGCATCTTCTACTAATCTTGAAGTTAGCCATACGATTTAAAGTCATTTATATGGCAGCTTATGGGAGCCACTTAGCTTTTCAATTTTCCAAATTCTACATTCACTGTACTACTTTAATAATCAATTGCATGGTTGTTGGACTGAATTTATTTTTTTACAATGCTTTTATCTTATTTATATATTTATTCCACTGCTAGAGAGAAGAATTGTCTTGACAGCTCTTTCTCCTATAAGGAGCCTGATTTATATCCTAAGATACAACTATGAGACTCAGCGTTGCTGTTACTGTTGATCATTTTCTGATTCGTAACAGATTCTCAGGCACTATAGCCTGTCAAATTAGACTGAAAAAAAGATGAACGTTTTAAATTGCTTGTTTAAAAAAAAAAAACAACTATGTGCATTTCTCTTACATCTAGCAATGGAGACAAAACAATACTTTACTTAAGCCTTTTGATGCAAGTTCCTAAAAGAAGACTATATAGACTTTATAGAAACAGCTCTAAAAACCCCTCTCTCAAAGTCTCAGCTTTTTTCACTCTTGTGCAGTTTTATTGGCACATGGTCCATGCCCTTTACTTTTCATCCGGGAAATGTCTTAAGTTTATCATTAGCCTTTGGCCACATGAAGCTTATGTTCCAAAACTAAGTATAGATGACTTCTGGGGAGCTGAGAATTAACTCCTTTTATGCAGCTGCTTTTCAACACAAAGTAACCTCCAGCAGGTTTGACATTCTCCACTGGCATCAGCTCCTTTGCCAGACCTTATTCAAGCAAAAGGACTTAATCCCCAGAGCCCCCCAGGGACCATCCAAGTAGGATTCCACTAGCCAGTCCACCTGGGGGCTTTGGATAGGCCTTCTACGTGTGTCACCATTTCACTCAAGAGTTTCATATTGAGGATTTGTATTAAATTATGCATTTGCTTATCACCTTTTCTTGTGACATTTTTAACTCTCCTTATGGTCACTAAAGTAGCACCTGAAGATACACCAGCTTAGCTGACGCTGACGATCTATTTTAACTGGTATGCATGGTAAACGCAAAATCAGCTGTGACTTATGGAAGTATTCACTCTGCACTTTACAGTCAACTTAAGGTGTGCTTTGATATTAAGTCACTCTGGAAAAAAAACCAAAGAAAAGCAAAAGAAAGCATATAGGTCTGAGATTTGCCATAAAGGCTCAGCTTGCAGTACATCTGGGTACATTTCTTGATGAAAATGACTAAGAAATGCTGTATACATCAGAATTACAGTAAACATACAAGCAATACACAGGTTATCTAGGAAAACAAGGAAAGAAAAATTGCTTTTCCTTTTCTTGTAGAGGAAGGGTTGTAAATCTAATACTATTAAATGAAACACTAGTGATGACATTTTATTAACAAGCAGTAAAAAAATAAATTTTATAAAATAAAGGGAAAGCTCTGTCAAGAACTTATGTGGGCCTATAATTTGGAGAAAAAAAAAACAGAAAAGAAAAAAGCAAAAGAAAAAGGAAAAGTAAAGAAAAGGAAAAAAAAAGAAAATCAATTAAAGATATGAGATATTCTATTTTTATGTGTAAATAAAAATAAAACTTTTCATTTTTTACAGCTGCATGCACCCAAAAATATCCAATAATAATTCCAGCAGAACTAATAGTTTTCCTCACACATGGCTGAAAGTCTTATTTTGAATAAAAGTTGTTCTGAATGCTGGGTTCAGATTAAATTAAATTCCACATAAGTAACAAAATGCAACATTCAAGTACAGGAATATTTTGCTTCCTTAAGAATATTACAGTGAAAATTATTGACCTAAATATTTAAAAAACGTAAGAGACAAACTTGCCTCTTACTTAAA
Source organism: Pandion haliaetus (assembly GCA_013401275.1). Classification (NCBI taxonomy): domain Eukaryota; kingdom Metazoa; phylum Chordata; class Aves; order Accipitriformes; family Pandionidae; genus Pandion; species Pandion haliaetus. The sequence continues at coordinate 632 of VYZV01033787.1, read as the reverse complement.
ATGTATATATTTTGTTACTGGTGTCAGAAGTCTTCATATTATTCAAGTAAAAATAAGAAGAAATTATTCTATATTTTATGTTCTGAAAAACAAGATGACATTGAAATTTTTCATGTCCTCGACATTTTATCCAGCCAAGACAATTTTTTGTTTTACATGCTCATTCCTGAACGTGGTTAGCTGTAGGAATTCTTGATTGCAGATACTAGTCCTCCTTTTGACAGCATGTTGATAAAAAATTCTGAACATTCTTCTAAAGGAGATTCAAGAATTTTTGCAAAACCTATTCAGTTGTGGGACTTCTTACTGAACCTTCTTATGATCTTACTCCTTTTGGGTCAAAAAACCTCTGAAATTTTGAAACGATGAAATTTTT